>CM074435.1:25066836-25666836 GCA_037101425.1 Elopichthys bambusa
TTTTTGTAGGTCAACCCGGATGTGACCAAGTGACAGTCAACTGGATTTTTCCACTGGCTTTTTGATTATTAGAGAAAATAAGGTCTGAGACCAACAAAAGCTTGATTCTTGCACGTTTGCTCATCATGATAATCTTCACAAATGAACACATTTATGGTATAAATTAACTACACCACTGTCGCATAACTTAGCTCGCAACAACTCTTTCAATCTCAAGTCAATAGTTTGAAAGTTTGAGTTACAATTGTTTGAGCGTGATCATAATCACAACAAGGCTGTAAAAGCAGACTAGTGAGTAGATGAGTTCACCAGCTTGCCGTGATAATGTTTACTGTCCAACACCCTCTGTAGTCCCATTTAGACACTTGCTAGCAACCGCCTTTTTTAAAAGCTTAATAAAATCACAAGTGAGGTATTACTAACGTACTTTATGTTTTAGAATAAGCCATGACAATATTTTGAGCTTCCATTTAACAGACCTTATTTCAGGCATTAAGCCAAAAATCCATTGGCTTTGGGATGATGGAACCGAAAATGCAAAAATGCTAACTCATTCCTTGGTTTTAGGACTCATTCCTGCAGCACTCGATAGTGAGTTTACAGTTGCTAGTAATAAATAATTAAGGCTGGTAAATTATTTTAATTCACTCAGCATTTGCAGGCGAGTGCAAATTTGGACCCCTTTTTTCCCCCCCACCCCAATTTTGAAATAACAGAGCAACACACCTGTCTGAGAATCTGAAATCGACAAACTATCCAATGAATCCAGTGCTGAGGAAAATGTATCCAGACCAAGAGGATATGATGAAATTGGCTTGTGGTATGGTGCGGGCAAATTTATTGTGCACTGTGGAGCCATACTGAAAAACGGATGGTTCAGGTGGGAAGGCATGAGCAAAGGACTCTGTATCGAACTACTGACGGCAATACTGGTCGGTAAAGGAATAGGTCCGTCCACTGTAGGAATATCCTGGGTGGGGAAAAAAAAAAAAAAAAAAAAAAAAGAATCATTAACATGACTACTTGCATGCACTCAAAACTTGTAGTTTGAGCAAAAAATGCAGTCCTCTAGCTTACCAAAGAAGAATTAGAAGGACTTGCTCTGTCCAGCAGCTCATCCAGATCATCCCCAATAATATCTGTATCATAGTCCAAGTGGTTGTCTTGTACTACGTAAGAGTCATTGGGCCTGGTTCCATTAACCAGAGGCATATGTAATGGCATGGGAACAGGCTCTGGGTGATGGGTCTCAACTGGGACTACCGGAGGTGAGATGACACTGACGAGAGGCTTAGACTCTACTTCTTCCATCTCACTTACAGTAGAACATACTGGCATGCTGACTGGTACTGAGCCATCCATACCCTGCATAGACTGGCCCACTTCTATGGAGACAAGGAAGCCATAATAAGCTGACTGCAACTGATTCACAAATTTATTATATATACTTATTATAGAAATTAATTATATACACTTCAGTTTGGGGTTGGTAAGATGTTTTTAAGTTTTTGAAGTAAGTCTCTTATGCTTATCAAGGGGTGTACCGCAATTAAAAATTTTAATCTAATTAAATCGCGAATTATTCAAACATCAAATTTGGCTGAGAAATTACCCCCAAAAGAAAATTTAAAGTCATTGTTGTGTTAAATGAGAAAAGCACCAAAAAGGTATTACAAAAAGTAGCTTTACAAAAGAAGCTTAAGCCACTTTAAGTCAAACACATCTACTGTGTTGTGCAAGAGAAATATTATTTTTAGTATCGGTAATGGGCCAGATACCAAGCTCACGTACTTGTACTCGTACTCGTAAAAATACCCACGATACCAAAGACCGATACCTCACGTGACGTAACTGAGGCACAGAGACTCTCCCTCTTTCTTGCGCGTGATCCCAGTTCTCTCAGACAGAGCGTGATCAGTTATCCTCGCGCCTGAATAGTCAGATGCACACATAGTTGTCAAAATGTCCATCGTGTGGAGTATCTCACATAAATAGTCGGTTATGGCTTAAGTGGACGTAAACATTTGGGTGAAAACAGGATATGTGTCAGTATCCATGGATTCGGTCTTAAAGGGACCGTGGCCTAATTAAATATTTGTCATTAATGTTACTAAAACAACAAAAGATGTTAAATAAATGTATACACGGTAAATAAACCTACTGTATCTGAAAAACAAGTTTATTTAATTTGTATCTCTATAGTATTTGTTGTATTGTTTGTAAATTTCTCTTTATATAACAACATTTATATATTTGGTAATTATGCCCTTTGAAAGTTATTGGACACTGAAGTTTGTGACAAGCACATAAAATGTATTATTTTTTTCATTAGAGTAATAATAAAGAAGCTGTCCTACATTCATTAGTCTCACTGTGTTGTGCTTGGAAAACTGCAACAACAACAACAAAAAAAAAGAGAAAAGAAAAGAGAAATTAATAAATGCACAGGTATCGGTATCAGCAAATACTAGGAAAAAAAAAAAAAAAAAAAAGTATCGGTACTCGTACTCTGTCCTTAAAAAAAAAAAAAATGGTATCGGTGCATCCCTAATTATTTTCTTATGTGTATTCAATCAATGTTGTTGCTTACACAATAAATTTTGTTAATCTTACATGAGTTACATATAATTCTTCACATAATACTTACAAAACTTTTTAATCATGAGAAAAAAAATAAAATATATGCGTGTGTGTGTAATATATTTTCTCATGATTAAAAAGTTTTGTAAGTATTATGTGAAGAATTATATGTAACTCATGTAAGATTAACAAAATTTATTGTGTAAAATAATTTCTCTCTCATTTCAAAGCAACTTGGGAATAATAACTCTTTCTGCAGTCAAGGTCAGTTAGCTGGGAAGAAGTTTAGGGAATTAAATAAGATATTTCCAATCAAAAATATTTACACACGTCAGGTGATTTGACTGAATAAATCTCTTACTGACCCCAAACTTTTTAACGGTAATATATGAAATACACTGACTTACCCATTTCAATATCCTCAACAGATGCAGAGCTTTGAGAATGCTGTTAGAAAACAAAGCAGCTCAGTAAGGTTGCTGAAATTGATTATTTTAAACACACACACACACACACACACACTCATATAGCATCTTACCTTATCATTAACCGCACCTGATAAACTTGCACCAGGCAAAACATTTAAGGCAGGCTGATTTCAAAACAAAAGAAAGAAAAAAAAAAATCTGGTCAGGACCAAATAATTACAGATTGAGCTTTAATTTTTCTGCTACAATTCTAACCAATTAAATTCTTTTCCCCCTAATTATCTAAAAAGTAGACACACCTTAGATTATTTTGGTATGTTTTTTCTTTTTATCTCCCCACAATTTTTTTTACCTTGTTTCTCACATAAGCCTTACGGATTTTCAATCCCAACATTTTGGCAAGCTCCTGGGTCATTTCAATCACACAAGTGTCCTGCAAAGCAAATGAAACATGAAGAACAAAGTAATGCAAAAACTACTAGATAATTAAAACCTCAATGTAAAGTGCTCTGACCTGAGGCACTGCCAAGGAGCATTTAGCAACCGCCTCGTAAGCCTCTTGATGTCTTCCCATCTCTTTCAGACACCGAGCTTTCCGGTAAAGTGCTTTGTAGTTGCTTTCATTGAGTTGAAGAGCTTTTTCAGAGTCCTCTAGGGCTTGATCGTGCAGTCCCTGCATCAATAACCACAAACGCATTACAGTGAATTAAAAAACCATCTGGGACAATTACCTTTGCAACATACACAGATGTCAAAATGGAAATACACTTTGTACACTACCATTCAAAACATTTTGCTATTAAATACTAATGAAATAGAGCTGCATTATTAAAAGATCACAACCTCGATTCAAACAGCCTCGCGATCTTATTCCTAAATGACAATTCAGCTATTTTTATTATACCTTTGACTAGTATGAACACAGTGAACATTACAATCTGTGTTGGTGCTGCTGGTGAGTCAGAGAGAGCAGTTGTCATGATTAGCTTTACAACCAGTGTTTTTAACCACACAGTATCATTACTTCGGTTATAAACATTCGAATTATCACAGAAATACTAGGATAAAAGTTTATAGTTCGGATATGCATATGCATACTACAGCGCACATATAACAGTTTATTGTTGTCTAGTGTGTAAAATTTCTAAATAAATACAAATTTGAAATATAGGAGGTTTTGGCTTATTTTTTCACTGAAATGTTTGTTATTACACAGAGTAAAGTACCGAAAAAAGGTACCGTCGGGTACCGGCACCGAATTGCAGGTACAGATACTGATACCAGTTAAAATGTGACCGGTACCCAACCCTAGTATGTCATTGCATCATTCATTCAAAAGCTTCCTTAAAAAAAAAACACTGATTCATCAAGTAATGAAACAAGTCAAGTCTTAATCAGGGAGTCATTGAATCATTCATTCAAACATATTTTGTTTTCTAAATAATTAATCCAAATTAAATATTTTTAAATAGACCAATTAACATTTTGTCAGAACCTCTAGCATATTACATATTTTGTTTAGTTGTCTATTCAGAATCATGATCTATAATTTAAACAAAAAGAAACTGTGATTCTGTTTATCCAAAATAGTGCAGCTCTATAATTATGTACATAATTTAATATTTTTTGAAAAAAAAAAAAAAAAAAAAAAGTCCTATGCTCAGCAAGAATGCATTCATTTGATCACAAAGAAAACTAAAAAAAAAAAAAAAAAAAAAAAAAGTGAAATATTGTTACAATACTGTTTTCTATTTGAATATATTGTAAAATGTAATTTATTCATGTGACATCAAAGCTAAATTTTCAGCATCATTACTCCAGTCTTGAGTGTCACATGATCCTTCAGATATTCTGATTCATTCATTCAGATATGATGATTTGGGGCTCAAGAAACATTTCTTATTATTATAAATGTTGAAAACAGTTCTGCTGCTTCCCCCCCCCCATGATCCTTTCATTAATAGAAAGTTTATAAAAAAAAAAAGTAAAAAAAAAAAAAAGCTTTTATTTGAAATCAAAATCTTTAGTAACTTCATAATTGGCTACTGTCACTTTTGAACAATTTCATGCATCCTTTCATAATAAAAGGTGCATATCTGTATACATGCAAGTGAATGTATACATTCTTACAATGTTCAAGTAGGATGCAGCACGGTTCGCATGAAGCTTCTCCCTTATCTCTTGAGGGATGATGATGTCCTCGGATTCGGCATACTCTGCTATGTTTAAGGCCTCTGTGTATAACTCAACAGATCGTGCCCATTCACCTTCAAGGAACACATCATTTCCTTCGCCAAACAGATTCCTCACCAAACTCTGAATGAACACCTAGAGGAATGAATCGTTGCATAATATTACCATCAAAGCCACAACTGCAATCTGTGCTGGACTGATTGAGAGTAAGACACACATACCTCATACTGCTCCTGAGAGCCAGGAAAAGGCAGGGTAGATCTACAATTAAGTAGAACGTAAAGATAACATTGAGACTATTAAAACACAGGTGCAAGCAATGACAGATTTGCTGATAAAAAAACGTCATTGTGAATCAGTGAGGGTTAGGTGACAAAGCGGTGTGTAATTTGCATTCCATCAAGTGTTTGAACTGCAACCAAATTCTTTTCATAGGACAGAAATAAACGTCAGAGGATGAAGTCAGTCCAAAACTATTTCTCTTGCTTTTCCTCTATAACACAAACTGAAGTCTTTTTCTTTGTGATTAAAACTCAGTGATATTCACAGGTTTATACTAATAGTTAAAAGCAGAAGACTTACTGAATGAATTGTAGGCCTTTCTGAATGTCCTGCCACCGGCTACTTCGGTCCTGGCATGTGCCTGACATCTTCCCATATGCGTGCAGGTGGGTCAACACCTATGGTTATATACAGAGACAAGACAGATACATTGATTTAAGGCAGATTTTTGTTAGCATCATGCATTGACGCCTATCTCACAACTCAACAGTACAGTAATGGAAAAGTTTTTCTGTTCTGCCCTCTGTTAAGAGCCAACGATGCTTTCTCATCCAGCACATTAGTGTTGCCTGACTTTTTGAGCAAATTGATTCTTTACAATGGTTTGTTTCAAACAACTGATTGAGCAGTTGAACGACGTCAGCCACACGCTCTAAAAAGGTACTTTAGAGGTATTCATGTGTATTTTCCAATAGATATACACAACACATGTTGCTGTTTAATGCATTTTTCTTCGATTGTTAGTTTTTTAGCAACAACAATTTAGCTCTTAAAAAAATCTAAGTCAATTTAGAAACAATTATAATGTATTTATAATACAAATGCTAAAATTAAGGACTATTACTGAAATGTTCTCATTAATCGGTTCTTGGCCTACATGACTGACAGATATAATTAACAGGTCAAAGATTTGGTGACAGTTGACTCGAAAAGAAACTTGATAGGGTGTGTAAATGAATCATTCAGTCCGGTTTTGCAAACCAATTCATTCAAAACATCCTACTCCAATCCTGCTCCTGGAGGGTCACTGTCCTGAAAAGTTAGCTCCAACCCCAATTAAACACACCTGAACCAGCTAATCAAAGTCTTACTAGGCATACTAGACACTAGGGCTGCACACTATTGAAGAAATATTCTATAACTTGTTCAATAATGCAATATTCTATATGCGATACGATAATGCATGTAAAATCAATTTAAATTCTATTTAAATATTTAAAGACATCTATTTTACATTCTTTCTGGGGAAACAAAGCATTACCACAACTTCTGAAAGTAAACAGCAGTGTTTTAGCACTACATAAATAGTAATGTCACAAATCTGACAGTCATTTTAACTTTAATGTAAACAAGAAAAAAATCGTTCAGATAGCCGTTTCGATGTGCATGGTAAGTACATTTTCAATATTTCGATATATCGTGCAGCCCCTACTAGAAACTTCCAGGCAGGTGTGATGAGGCAAGTTGGAGCTCAACTCTGCAGGACAGTGGTCCTCCAGGACCAAATTTGGACACCTCTGTACTACTCAAAAAGAAAAAAAGCAGTAAGGAATGCAGTATAAAACATGACATACTTCTTTAACCTTAGGCCATTCGGAGGCAGACAAGGGGGAAAAAAATCACAGAAAAGCGGCGTCTGATACTGGTTGATTTAATCAAATCTAAACTTCTCACATAGATCATTAAAAGGCGCATTTACAAAGTTCTCGCCATAAAGAAACACTAGCTGTGTCTCAAAGCCAAGTGAGCCACCGAACTACACCAGGGTCCATAACGCCTCTTTGAACGCGCCTTCGACGTCCGACAGTAACTGTGTCTAGATAGGCAGCCCACTCGTTATTGAAACACACCCTATGTTTGACCAAATATTTTCACAAACTGAAAATTCCACTGGGTATTTTTACTGTAAAACTGGCACCGGAAGCTCTGACCTTTTTTTCCGTGAAGTCAGGAACACATATATCTCGTGTGCTAGCCAAACGGTTGGTCATGCAAACTCTTGTGTGAACAGTCGCTAGGTAAAACTAGCATGATAGCATTTTACCGCGCACCTCTGCCCACTCATTTGGCTAATCAGCGGCCGCCCGAGTAAATGTATGTATGCGAAAAAATCTATTTATCACTACTGAAGAAACACTTACCTTAAGTAGACAAATTATCAGCAGGAAAGAGACTGTTCCATACGGCCACTAATGTTTTCATGTGTTCGTCAATCCTGCCTCTTCTTTGGGCAACGTGATCTTCGTGACGTCTTGTTCACTTTTTCTGTTAGTAGTTGAAGATGGTTACAGCGCCCCCTTTTGGACATACTCGAAAACAGCCGGCGTCATCTCCTGCGTTAATCTAGCTAGCCTACTGAACTGATGACATGCAAACTAGCTAAATAGTATTTGAACGTTTAACAATAACAATATTATTTACCGGACCACATTTATAGCTACCAACTGAAAAATAAAGTGGGTTTGCACAAAGTTAACAAATAAAAAATACCAAATAAAATTCTCAATATGTCAAAATGTGCAGCGCCATGTAATAAAGATTAATAGTAAGTAGGACATAGGGATAATATTTAGAAAGAAAGAAATAAATTATTTAAATTATTGAACTGGATTTAAATTATTTTTGTGAGAAGAAAGAGGGCACGACGACTGAAAAGACAGAACACAAGCACAGTTTATGTAGGGAAATAGTGTCAAGTCTGTTAATATAGTGTTATTGCCACTGACCAATCAGAATGTTCCATTTAGTTCAGGTTTGCAGTTTTCAGATTTTCAGTTCTACTTCGAGGCCTGAATCAGTTTATGAATAGATCATTTACAGATGCAGGAGGAGAACGTAAATAGCTGCTGGCGTGTTCGATCATGACTACTTTCCAGTTGGCAGCTCATCCAGCTCGAGCTGTTTGTATGGAAAAGCAAACCACCAGCCACCATAGGGCGGTCCCGAGCTGAACACCCAAACAGTCATCAGAGGGGGCACATTATCCAACATTCTCAGACTTCAACTTTCAACTTAATTTTAACCCTGAGGGAACAGCAGCCTCCAACAGTGGGAGAGTGCGAGGATTACTACAGTAGGAGTGATGTCCTGAGATTACTCGGCATCTAAAATAAGCCCAGCAGCACTGAGGAAGTCTGTTTATCCGAGACTGAACAGAGACTGGACTATTACCTGTGAGTGAGCACAATGACTGCGCTGTATCACACATTCCTGCTCTTTACAGGTGAGGCTGCTCACATCTCATTCTCACTCTGCTGTCTTATATGATCTACATTTAGTCATTTAGCTAATTAAAAAAGTGGGATTAGGGTGGCACTGGACTGGACACCTGTAGTGTATGTGTGTGTATTATTAATATATTTAAAATCAGTTAAAATATATATATATATATATATATATATATATATATAATTATATTAATATATAATAGCCTAGATACTTTTTATTTTTATATGTTATTAAAAATAAAATGACTGAGCAAATGCATTTTATAATTTTTAAAATATTGAATTATTATTAGTATTTTTTTAAAATGCATTTACCTACTCAAAGTAGCCTTTGAAATTAGGGGGAAAAACTGTAAAATGACTTTGAAGATACAAAGTATGAATAAGTTTTATTTATTAACTTATTTATTTATTTATGCAGAGTGCACAAAACTAAGTAAAACCCTTAATGTCAATTAAACTAACAAAGTGGTTTAAGCAGATCTTATAAAAAAATATATTCTTACAACAAAGAGCGAAACACTGGTTATTTTGACTCTTAATAAATCCCACACAGCTGGAATCTAACACTTAATCGGTGGAATCTGACACTACGTTGGTAAAAAAAATGGCCCTATTCTTTCCTTGGGAAACTTTGGACAATAGAAGTACATGAATTTAAAGTTTTACAGTGAGACTTACAGTAGTTTGTTTACAATAAATTGCCATCAATGTAAAATATTTTGGATATGGTATCATAACAACCAGTGTTGGGTGTAACTACTTACTAAGTAATTAGTTACTGTAGTTTAATTACTTTTCCCTTGAAAAAAGTTAAGTAAGGGATTACTCCCTTTTACAGTTACTTCTGATGTAATTGAACTAAGTACTGTGTATAGACTGTAGAACAATTATATATATATATATGGCAATATATATTATATATAAATATCCTTTTAACATATATGGCAATATGTTAAAAGGATATATATATATATATATATATATATATATATACAATAGTAGATTTAACATCAAAATTTAAAGGCTAATGTTAAAATGCATGTTTTTATGTATCCTTCTCACTTTAAATACTTTGGTGAGTTAATAGGAATAATGGTAACACTTAAGTGTCCAGTTCTCACTATTAACTAGTTGGTTATTAGCATGAATATTAATGGAATATTGGCTGTTTATTAGTACTTAAAAAGCACATATTAATGCCTTATTCTGCATGACCTTATTCTACATCCTACCCAATACTTAAACTTAACAACTACTTTACTAAGTATTAATAAGCAGTAATTAGGAATTTATTGAGGCAAAAGTCATAGTTAATAGTTAGTTAATAGTGAGAATTGGACCATAATCTAAAGTGTGACCAGAATAATTTATGTAATTTTATATTAATTTCATGTCTATCATTTTATCATTTATTAACTTGTCGAGGTTGATATAGGACTTAGAAAGCAATTAGTAATAATACTTTTGGGAGAGAGTAATTTGTACAGTAATCTAATTACACTATTGAAGATGTAATTAGCAACTAGTAATTAATTACTTTTTTAGAGTAACTTACCCAACACTGATAACAACATAGCACTATATGTGACAATATGGCAATATATGTTAAAAGGATACAGCATAATAAAAATACTATAGTAATTTATATAGTAAATACTATAGTGTTTTTGAACCATACTATGGTAAATTGTAGTATACTGTATATATTATAGTATTTACAACACTTTGTTAATGAATGCTGTGCATACTGTAGTATTAACTATAGTCAACTGATAAACTATAATAAATACTGTAGTATACTTTTGTTTTTACTACAGTAAACTGTAGTGTATTATAGCATAATATACCCTATAGTTGTAGAAAACTTAGTACAGTATTGGGTAAAGTAATTTGTTTACATTACCATAGTTGTTATGTTACCACAGCAACTACAGAATTATCACAACAAATTATTTCAATTACTTAACTATAGTGTGGCTCAAAAACACTATAGTAGTTATATTTTTCTTGTGTATATGTTAAAAGTGTTGTGAAAAAGTTGCTAAATGAATACATGTAAAACACAGGAGGGGATCTAGAAAATTGGTTACATTATAATGAATACCTGCCAGACAAAATTCACAGTTTTACTCTTTTCAGTCAGTATGGCTTCCCTGCAGCCACAGAGGTCTTCAAGGAGTAAAAGGGGCCTGCTGGAACTAGCTGGGGTTATCAAGTGCAGCACGGGACGAACAGCTTTATCTTATGTGATGTACGGATGTTACTGTGGTCTTGGGGGTCAAGGGTGGCCCAGAGACAGAGCGGACTGGTAAGACACCTTGTTACAAATATCAGTGCCGTTCTGTGTAATGCCAGCAACAAACAAGCTGTGATTGTGAACACTTCTCTTTGCAGTGGTTCGATTTGCCCATTCTTTTCCATGCATCTTGGTCACAGTGTGTCCATTTCTGTTGCATTCCCTCAGGCATCTGGAAAAGGAATACTCCCAGTTCTCCCACACACAAAATAACTGTTTCCCTTAACCTCAGTTTAGGATACAGAGACCGCTGGTCCCATGTGAAAGAGCTCTTCGGAAGCAGACAGCAAGATCAAAAAGAATAAACAAACCTGCTGATATTATTGCACCACATTCCACAGTTAAATTGCTCATTCTAATCTTACAAAGTCAGCAGTTTATCTGGCTGACTTACGCAGCGGCCCTCCATGTATGAGATCATATTTCTGCAAGTCAACATGAATTATATGTTACATAATGAAGAAACAATTCAAAACCAGACAGAACTGGGCTCGGTCCTCTGTGTCGTTTCATTAAAGATGATCTCAAGGGCATGTGTTCTTCTCTAGGTGTTGTCACAAGCATGACTGCTGTTATGGGGATGCAGAATTCGCGGGCTGTCAAACAAAAACGGACGGGTATCAGTGGACGTGCGACGACAAGCAGGCTGACTGTGGTATGATGTATCTTCTGGATCTTAAACAGCATACACTCTAAAAAGTAATTCAGGGGACCTGTTACCACAACTTAAACAAGTTAAAATTTCTAATTTATTTTTTTAATGACACCTTTTAAGTTGCAAACATTATTTTGTTGAGTTCTGTTGACATAATAATGTTGATCATTACATCAACTTAAAGGGTTAGTGAAACCCCAAAAATTACTCGCCCTCATGTCTCACACCCGTAAGACCTTCGTTAATCTTTGGAACGCAAATTAAGATATTTTTGTTGAAAAAATACGCTTCGGAGCGTTATGAATCAGTGTGTTGAATCAGCGGTTCGGAGCGCCAAAGTCACGTGATTTCAACATGCTGATTCATAACGCTCCGAAGCTTCATGAAGCAGTGTTTTGAAATCGGCCATCACTATATAAGTCGTTATTTAGTTTTTTTGGTGCACCAAAAATATTCTCGTCGCTTTATAATATTAATATTGAACCACTGTACTCACATGAACTGATTTAAATATGTTTTTAGTACATTAATGGATCTTGAGAGAGGAAACGTCATTGCTGACTATGCAGGCCTCACTGAGCCATCGGATTTCAACAGAAATATCTTAATTTGTGTTCCCAAGATTAACGAAGGTCTTACGGGTGAGAAACGGCATGAGGGTGAGTAATAAATTACATTATTTTCATTTTTGGGTGAACTAACCCTTTAACATCATTTGTAATTTAAACTCAAAATTCTGTGTTAATTGGTTAAAGGATTAGTTCACTTCAGAATTAAAATTTCCTGATAATTCACTCACCCCCATGTCATCTAAGATGTTTATGTCTTTCTTTCTTAGGTCGAAAAGTAATTAAACGTTCCAGGATTTTTCTCCATATGGTGGACTTCAACGGCTACCAATGAACTGAAGGTCCAAATTGCAATTTAAATGCAGCTTCAAAGGGCTCTACATGATCCCAGTCGAGAAATAAGGGTCTTATCTAGCGCAATGATCAGTCATTTTCTAAAAAAAAATTTGAATGTGTATACTTTTTAACCACAAATGCTCATCTTGCACTAGCTCTGCGATGCGGCACACATTACGTAATCACGTTGGAAAGGTCACGCGGAAGTGCCGAGCAAGTGTTTACAAAGCGAATGAGCAAAGACTAAGTCAAATGGCCTTTACAAAAAAAGGCAAAACAACAATGTCGGACGATTTTGAAGTTGGAGGAGAAAATTAGTTTTTTGCCCTGGTTTTTTTGTACTTCGTCACCTTTCCAACATGATTACATAATGTGTGACGCATCACAGAACTAGTGCAAGATGAGCATTTGTGGTTAAAAAGTATACACATTTTTATTAGAAAATGACCGATTGTTTCACTAGACAAGACCCTTATTCCTCGTCTGGGATTGTGTAGAGCCCTTTAAAGCTGCATTGAAACTGCAATTTGGACCTTCAACCCGTTGGTAGCCATTGAAGTCCACTATAGGGAGAAAAATCCTGGAATGTTTTCCTCAAAAACCATAATTTCTTTTTGACTGAAGAAATGTCATGGGGGTGAGTGAATTATCAGGAAATTTAAATTCTGAAGTAAACTAATCCTTTAAGTTGTAGTAACGTAATTAAATTGTCTTGATAATTTTGTATATTAGGCAGTGGATTTCTAGTTTCCAACATGCTTTGCACTGGACTGGATAAAGAGAATAAATGTTTAAATTAAGTGTTTTTTAGTAAAGGGAAAGACCTGTTAGTGTTTAATGCTGTTATGTTTGACATTTAAAAGAGTTTCTGTAATGCTGAAGTTTTTGTGGTTATTGTGCTGAAGAGTAGACACATGAAGGTAAACACTACATTGACTCTATAAGCAGTAACTGCGCTAATGCCAGTGACAAGTAATATCTTACTTGTTTTGTTAAATATACATGCTAAATAAGTTGTATTGGCATGTACTATGATAGCTGTTGATTTGAACTAAAATAGATAATATTATTGGTTCCAGGGCTACAAATCAGGTAGTTGGAGCGACTTAATTTTTTTGAATAATCAACTTAAAAAAACGTATTTATGCTACAAATGATTAAGTTCCTCTAACTCAATGTAGCTTGTTGGTGGAACGTAAATTCACTCAAAAAAATTGATGCAAAGTGGGGTTTTTTAGCCAACATTATTTTTATTTACATTTTTTTAGAATCACTTTTTTTTATTATAATAGCCTGAGATCTAAATGAGAAACAGAACAAGTCAGTAAAGAGGAAACTGGGTGGAAAAAATGTTTTGTTTGGTCTTTTCCTTCAGCTTGTGGAAGTAGTAGTAATACAGGGTGTGTATTATAACAGACAGGCTGTTCTTAACCAAACCATGGGATATTTTAAGATCTTGTCCTTGTAGTAAACACCATAATGTGCAATACTCATGAGATTTATAGTATATTGTTTAAGAGCCATAAAGTGATGGTTTTAATATATGGTTCAAGTATGGTTTCCTTCACTCTATATGCAAACTACTCATTTTACACAGCCGACAATTTACATTCATGTGTCTTCAACGCAGATACGCTTAATGACAGATGTGCGAAAATCCTCTGCCGATGTGACAGAGAAGCAGCCAGATGCCTCAGAAAGGCACCGTTCAACCAAAAGTACGCTCTGTGGCCGGATTTCCTCTGTGGATGTGTTCATCCTACCTGCAACATTTACTAATGTCAGGACAAAATTTGCTAATCAAATCTTGTAGAGCTTGTATTGTATGTTTAGCTTGAATTTGAATTGTTTAAAGCATTTCCATTTTCTTATGTATTGTATATTTACATAGTTGACTTTCATAAGTGAATGAAATTAAACTTTTGCAAATGATCACATTTTTGCTCATCCTTTAGATATAGCCAAATTACAGTCATGACATCAGAGTGTTTTCTGAATGGCACTTCACCATTTTGGTCTGTAGAGATGACTGACTGGCCGGGGCTAGTTGTCACACTAGTTGCTCAATTTAGACAAATGTGTCACAAACAATAGGTACCGCACTGTAGGACCTCCTCATATAGACACCACAATACACAAAACAGCTTCAATACACAAGACACAGGTTTGGCACTTCCTGAGAAACACTGTCCCTTTGATCTGATTTGGTTCACACCTTTACAGACAGAAGCAGTTGATTGCATCTGAGGCAATTTGAATTTGACATTCACTTTTACATTATGCATTTTGCAGACACTTGTATTCAAAGCGACTTTAAGAAACAAGACGTCAAGGAGCCAACAATATTCGTAATACACAATGCCAGGTTTATTTGACAACTGGATTGGGAAGCAAGCTAGAGAAGAGGAGAAATGCTGAGAAGATTTTGTGCGTTTGTGTGTACAGCGTAGCCTGCGGAGGCTACTATATAGTAGCGACTGAAAGATGCTACAAATAAATGATATTTTCAACTCCAAAAGTAAATGCTTTTTAATGTAGGCTATTTATTTTGAATTGTTATTTTGTACATAAATTAATAAACCCAATAAAACTTATTAACGTCTCCCCAATCTCATTTGAGTAACAAGTTATCACGTGATTAATCTTTTTTTGGGGGGGTGGATAACACATAGACGGGATAACAGCAGAAGTCTGACTGTACGTTCACACCGCCGTCGGCGAGAGAGTCAAAATTTGCTTTGGCTGCCCTGCCCAAAAAGTATAGAACCCAAGAGCCGAAACTCTGATGCTTTTTGGGTAACAGCCACGAGGAGGCGCTTCAGTAGCGCGGCAGCCATTTTGGGGTGAAAATGCCAACTGGACAATAGAATCTATCACATCTTACGCACTCAAAATCAGCGAATCTCACAGCCAAATCAGGAACGCAATAGAAACCTACAGTAAATGTTGTATTGTCTTAACCTATATATGTTTTATGTGATCAGTTGTGGAATCCAACCATTACACATCTGAGGTAACGTAGTGAGCCTACTTTATTGAGTATTTCCATTTTATGCAACTTTACATATTTACTATTAATAGTAAATTAATACATCAATAAAGTTAAGATCATCATGTTTGTAGCGTGATCCAGGGGATTAAAACGTAAATAGGCAGACCTAGTGGTAATAGCCTATAGTCAGGGATGGGCAGTATTTATGATACATGCATTTCAAATACAAAATAGTATTTTGTAATTTGTATTTGATAGGGTTGCTGAAAATGGCTTCGTATTTTTTATCAAAATACTTTAGCGTTTTGTATTTTTAAAATGCTGTAAAATACTTTGTAAGAAGTCTACATGATGACATCATAAAATTGCGGCCTCTGATTGGTGCCTACTCGGTAGTTTGCCCAGACTTGTTGGGATCAGAACAGAAAATTGATCCATATGGAAGAAGGTGGTCAAGGTAAGAAACGTAAGCTTTCCATCAATTTTTTGCATAAATTGCTATAATTTTTAACAGTTCATGTTAAGTTTTGGTGTTCGTTTTGGTAGCCTAGGCTAAATAGTTTGCAAATTTACATAATGTTCTTGAAAACAATTATACCGAGAAGCAGTCCCCCATATTTATGATTAACAATCAAATGATTAATTAGTTAGAAACCAGGTGCCATCAGTTGTCTTCTTATAAATGACTTGTTTGTCATTGAGTCAGTGTTGCTGATGTAAAGTAGGCCCTTCGTTACCAAACACCAAGTAACTAAATTAGGATACAATTATGAGTCATTCGCAAACATCAAACTGTTGGTTACTTTAAAACTAACCTTCATCGGGGAGATCACAGGGGTATGTGAATATTTGATCTGTTAAAGCCACAATATGTAAATTTTTGCCGCTAAAGGTCGCTCATTCAAAACAAAGGAGTAGCTTGATGACGCCTTCATTTCACAGAATCATGGGAGGTGTTGTCTTCACGTCTACAGCCGGTGGAAAAGAATTGGGACGAGACTCAGGCAGAAATCATGTTCATGGATGAGATTATTAACGTTACTGTAGTATGAAACAGGGTGTGGCTGAAAACCGTTCGAGTGGAATGAGGCCACTGGAGCAATTTCTAATGAGAGATGAGGGCGACACTCGTCTCCACAGCAGCTTTGAACTTTTATTATACCGCAGTCGCCGCTTCCACTTCCTCTGCTCAAGCGTATGTGGGGTAACGCAGCTCTGTCTTATCATATTAGATACATTTGAGTGTTGAAAGTAGTTATAATGCTACTCTGTGTGTTCGCTCGGCAGATACTACGAGACACTTGTTGCACACTGCAGTAAGCTAGATCAATATTAGGCATGGTAAAACATGGTACTCGCAATAAATCAAGAAAACAAGATTTAAACAAAAAGACTTACTGAGTTGATCTATTTAACATGATGAGTTTTCTGTCGATAAATGTATCCAAACAGTTGCTCCCCTGCCTAATAAAAAACATAATATACTAAAGCGTCTTTGTTTCCATGGTTTCGACAAAATAAAACCGGAAATTGAAGGTAATGATCTCATTGATGGGCGACGCACAGACAGGGTCTGTGTCCTGGTTAAAATGGCTTATTTCTCTGGATTTAAACATTCTTGGAAACATTTGGGGTAATGTAAGTACACAAGTCAACAAAATATATAACATTGTTTTAGTGTTTTTTGGATATTTTAATCTAAAAATCCTACATATTGTGCCTTTAACTGGTTGCATATGTCAGATTTATTGCATGACTTGAGCAGAGAAAAGCTGTTGCTATCAAACATTTTGTTAACTTAATCAACTGAGTGTAATGGTGAAGGGATAGATCAAATAGGCCAATTGATGGAAGGTTTGCAAAGACATTTCATGCTCCCTTGTAAAAGTTATTTATTTATTTTTTTTAGTATTTTTAAAATACAAAAATACAATAGTTTATTTTGATACACTTAAAATGAAGGTATTTGGTATTTTATTTTAAAATACATTTTGATGTATTTTTGCCCAACCCTGCCTATAGTAATAGTAGGAAATTACTCCACTAGGTGTGAAATACGTTTTAATCCCCTGGATCGCGCTACAAACATAATGAT
Source organism: Elopichthys bambusa (assembly GCA_037101425.1). Lineage (NCBI taxonomy): Eukaryota > Metazoa > Chordata > Actinopteri > Cypriniformes > Xenocyprididae > Elopichthys > Elopichthys bambusa. Next base: position 25,084,493 of record CM074435.1, read on the forward strand.
GGTATAGAACATGATGCATTGCTGTGTCTGTTATCCCATAATTGCCACTTTTGAACACAGTGGCTGTGTTTTTTGTTTGTTTGTTTGTTTGTTTACACTAGGCGTTTCACAATACCAAGTTCGCAGAGTTCAGACTTGACCTTGGTAGTTAGGACTTGGCAAGATCGACTCAGGAGAACGAACTCCCGTGGACGGGAGGACACAAGTCCAGTGATTCTGCAAATGGCACAGCAGAGTACTTGATAACATTATTCAGCTCGCTCTGGCTTCTCCGGTTATCTCTGTATATATTTTAGGCAACAATAAAACGAAATGTGTTATACAACACCATTCTGTCTGTTTTCATTTTATTAAAAAACAAAAAACAAAAAAAACATATTAATAGCCTCACAAATGTGGTTCAGGCAACGCGTTCATTAATTATCTTCGATGTCTGTATATATAGTAGGCTATTTATAAAAAAAACCCTGCCTCTTTTCGTTTACATTTCAAAAATATGAAACATTAATATATGTGAATACTCTGATTGTCTTCACTGTAATAAAATGTAATAAAACACAACCCTGTCTCTTTTTGTTAAATGTCAGTTTTAATGATCAGTAATAGCCATTATAAAAGGTATAAGAATATACAATAAGAAATAAAGCAAACAATTCAGTAAAGCGTACAAAATTAGCGCTGTAGTAGGCTACAAGTTATGAAACGTCACTTTGCCCTCGGCCAAAATGATTTGCCACGGAACAAATGACAGATTCGTGAGACCAAAGATCGCCCGTTAGATATACAAAAGACAAATTATGTCATGTTTAACCACATCAGAGCCTGCTCTCTGCGGGGTACATGATCGATGAGCGCCCGGTGATCGCCTGGATCTCACAACTCCGACAATGTCAGATCAAATTTTCAGAAAGGCGCTATCTTTATCAATAAACCACTAATTTGAGCTTTAAACCAGTACATTCTCGTCTGTAAAACTACATATCATGACACAATAACAGTAATATATTTAAAATACGTGGGGTTTCTCCTATTGACGCTTGCTGGTTAGTGTGAGATGCATTCTGGGATACCTAGCTGTCTCAAGTCCGCACAAGTCACCTCGATGCATCCTCGATAAAAGGGGCGGATCAAGAACACAACCGGGGATTTGAACTGTACTTGGCTAGATGTGAACTTGGAATAGGAACACAGTACTTGGGCAGCGACTGATGACGTTTCATAAGTCCACAAGTACAGACAAGAACGCATATTGAGAAACGGCTACTGTCTTGCTTTAACGGACATTAATATAAGACAACACTGCAAAAACAGTTTCTGTCAAGCTGTTATATATTTATTGTCCAACATTCCCATTTTTTCTGATGCATGTCCTTAATTTAATTTCATATGTTGGTATTAATTCAGTGTTTATAATGCTAATACTTGAACTTCAAAACCCAAACTGACTGGGTTTCTAGAGAGCAAAGGTTTTGTGGAAAAAAGTGGAAGACTGGAAGACACAAAGTCTGTGTAAAAAAAAAAACAAAAAAAAAACAAAATCATTAAAATGATTTGATGATCACTAGCGATAGTATTTTATTCTGTGTTGTCATCATTCAGGTTGGAATTTAGCTTTAATGTACGTTTTTTTTAACAAAGCAGCGGATATTGGCATAGAAACTAGTGGACTGCCGAGTCGCTTTCACTCCAAAATGGCGGAAGCGTAGGGCAGGGCTGCTGCTGGGTGCCGGTGTTGCAATGGAACGCTCTATTGAGTTTCACTTCTTGTCAGTGTATATTCTTTGCCCTGCCAACAACGCTGTACTGTGCGTTCAGACCGCCGCTGGCGGGAGCGTCAAACTAACGGTTAGCCAATCGGAACACAAGAGAAAAAATTGCTAAGCGGGAGAAAATAATGATAAATGTCATTAGGCTTAAATATATAGTGCATACAGCTATGCAATATCAGACATGGCATGCAAACAATGTCAGACACCTTGGTCCACGCATCATTTTTCTTATGGTCGGAACCAATGTTTACACAACTGCGTTCTCTGGAATCCTCTCAAGCGAAGGACCTCTACATTCCGATTGGTTGCTGCCAAACCGCGTCATAGCTCATTACCATAAAGTTGACCTGGGACACTGGGTGCTTCTCAGTTCTTATCTGTGCATCCTCGTTTCCTTTCCTCGCGTCTTAGCTCCACCCCTTCAGGATGCAAGGGAAGGACACAAGGAAAAGACTCGAGGATGGGTCAAGTAATTGAATCAAGTGAAATTATATCCTCACTCCCTTTATCGTCACTTCAGAGCATCATTAGCTGCACTTGCAGGATCTACCCATATGTTGTTAAAGTTTGGTTATTTAAAAAAATTATAATAAATATTAATAAAGCAAGATGCCCCGTTGAAATATGTGAGATGTAAAGTTTATTTAAACTGCAAAAGTTAAGCATACGTTTAAATTATTGTGACAGATATGAAGAGGGAGGAGAATTTATAAGTGTGTCAGGTTTCTCAACGAGAAAGACTTCCGCAAAAGATACACCAGTGTGTCCTCGCTCATGACTCCTCAGGAAGCTTCCTCACTCCTCGTTCCTCGCAGTGCAATTACAGAATTGACATGTCCTTCAAGATGGCTGAGTTCGATCGGTTTCCGGGTCATAGGATGGAGGACGGAGGAGCGAGGAAACGAGGAGGAATACTGAGAAGCACCCACTTTTGAGCTTCAACGTTTTGCTACAGTTTCCGGGTTGAACGACAGAGATTGTATATAATGGGGAGATAAGAGGGTCTGTATCTCTTACCATCAGAGAAACCGTAACGGCTAACCTAATCACGTGCGGCTCCTCTCAGCCTATTGTGTAATGGCAGTGACATCAGACGCAACGTTCCCTAATCTGCCTTCTCTTAAAAAATACATTTTTATCAAGCTAAAATCTACATATAGTTCTCAACGAAAGTATTGTTTAGTGTAAAACATGCTAAAGATTAGCAAACAGGCTGTCAATTAATTAAATGATTAGCTATTTCCCCACAAAAGCGGTTTAATCAGCATAGTGAAGCCTCTCATCCATTGACATCCATTCAAAACACAGCCTCTGGTCTCCTTCCCTGCGTACCGCCAGGGGCAGGGCGTTAGCATTAGCCGTTACGCTTTTTTGGCTAAAGGTTGCAGGCTTGCCATCCAGTGGCTTTGTTTGAGATACGTTATCTCTTGTTTGGTGGGTGTGTCAGAAATGTCAGCCCAATCAGCGGCAACAACATGTATATAAACCACGCAGTATTAAAGAGACAGCTCGCACAATGGGTATTAATGCAACATAAAAATACTATACATATTTATATATTTTGCTATTGTATTGTGATGTGACACTTTCATAAACTTTTCTATACTCCTCTGATTATATAATGGTAAATATACAATATCATAGCACAACAACAGTGATCAGCAATAATGATAAGCCAAATACTCAAAATAAAAATAATAAGGTCATAGGCTATAGATCATAAGTCTCGGAGGTAAGAAGTGGATTATCCGTCACCTGAAATGTTTGTCTTTTCATCCTAAAATGCGAGGCAAATTTTAGATCACGACAATTAAGCTTCCATAAATCCCTTCACTTGATTGGGATGTTCTCTTATTCTGGACGGCAAGGGCAATGACTGTAACATCGAGCGTATTTGCAGTATTAAACACGTATTTATACCGATTTCATCAGGCTTCGAAAATTCTTCAAAAAGAACATAAAGAATGACCTTCTCGGCTGCCGTAGTTGCAACTCTTGCGTCATCAGAACAGTGTGTTCAACTCACCACCGTTTCCGTTTAAAAGAAAAAGTTTTGCAATGTTTTGTCGGGGCTGAACGCAGCCCTGACTTTCTCCTCGACGCCCACACCGTCCAAGACGCGCCGCGCCACTGCTCGCCGTCGGCTCACATTGAAAATGAATGACTTCCGGTCACTTTGACGCTCTCGCCGATCGCGGTGTGAACGCACGATGACTGTTTTACTGTGCGTTCAAACTGCCGCCGGCGGGAGGGTCAAAGTAAATGACAAGTTGTGGCAACCAATCGGAATCCTCTCAAGCGAGGACCTCTACATTCCGATTGGTTGCCGCTGAACCACGTTATGTTGTGCAGCTATTGTGCTGCTAAAAATTATTTAAACTCTGCTTTTGTTTAATACTGCAGCTTCCTACATGCAAGAAGCAACTCCTTACACTTGTTTGAGCATGAACAGTCATGTGACATGCGTCTTCAGCCGTGTAGTGTAGACGGAGATCGTTTCTGAAACGCTGTGGAAACCCCAGTGTAGATGAGTATCGTTTTCATTTTAAAACAAAAACGCACTAGTGTAAACAGGGCCTTAATCCGATGTATCTGGTTGTGTGCAACTCCACGCACATGTTGCTTTCCATAGTCATAGTAATAAATTACTTTAATAATTATTGTAGGGCAGGTTATAGGCCTATGGAGTTACACGGACTGTGAATATGTAGGTTTACTACTATAGAAAAGCTCAAATTTAATTAAAATGGTGACTGAATGGCTAGGTCTGCCCCCCAGTGCTGGCACTCGTGCACACACGCGATTTTCCCGGCAAAAACGTCCCGAGTCCAAATAAAAATCAGTCTATAGGCTTTCATAGACAATCTAGGAAGTCAAGGAAGGTCTGGTTTTTTAAGTTTTGCTGCAAGCTGTTAACACATTGGCAATAATAAAGCGATTAATACATGGGAATTCACATATAATGGCTTTTTTTTTCTTTCTTCTTTTCAGCAAAATTCAACATCAGAACAATTATAAAACAAAACTCATGACACAAAAAATGGAAACGGTAACGTGCAAAAAAAAAAAAAAAAATTAAACCATTGTTTATGGCAAAAGAAATTATAATAAATGATTAAAATATCAACATGTTACAACCAGTTCTGGTCAATATTGTATTTCCTAAATGAATGAATGAAAAACTTATATTAATTGTGCAGTCTTTTTATAGAGATAACACTCAACTCTAGTTCTCAACCAGGGGACTGGGGCCCACTTGGTGGCCTCAGCAAACTACCAAAGGGGGCTTAAGATGATTTAAAATGGACAAAACAATCATTAAAATAAGCCAAAGACACACACAAAGATATTTCTGGATATTTCTCATTTTAATTCACCTGCTCAAAAAAACAAAAAAAACAAAAACATTTCTTTGAAGAACATGGATTTACACTGTCTTGAAAAACCTGGATAAATGAAGTGTGAAGTATGATTTCTAAACCTGGAAAAGTCATGTAAATTAATAAAATATTTATGTGCATTTCATAATAAATATATATTTTTAGTTGTGACTATATATATATATTTTAAATTATTATTGGAAAAGTCATGTGGCCTTTGAATATTGTTCTGAACCTCCGACTTTACTTTTAAATATAACGTCATATACTTGACCTGAACACGTTCAAGCCCTCATTACATTGTAAGTCCTAGAAAAAGGAACATATTTAGCATTAATAGTTTATGTCTAAGAGAACTTCTATATAACGTTAAAGAGTTATTGCACTGATCCAGCATACATACAGAACAAGATGAATGGATCATAGTGGAGCTTCGAATATGACCATAGCTGGTCTGGTGTGCAATTTCTTTTACCTTAAATGAATGTGTTAATATCCAGGGAATGATGAGAATTCTGAAGCTGGCAAAGCTTGTGTTTTCTTTTCTAGGCCAAAAAGGAAATCTAGCTTCCCCACCCTGTGTCCTTAAAAGTCTCCTCATAAATGGTGTGTGTCCTTTTTCCAAGTCTAATGCTTATCCTCGCTCTCATTCTCAGCATTACACAGAAATGACATCAAGTTCATTAATAGAGCTTGTTGCCTTTATGTGAATGTATGAGCTGAATGAAACTAGAGCAGTGGAGGGAATCACAGGCCTTAATACGACATCGGACTGATGGTCATTGGTTGCATGAAGCTTACCGCTAGGTGGCATTATAGCATCAGTTTTTATATAAACACACCACAGACAACAATAGGATTTTGGGTCGTTTTTACTTTATTGTTTTATCTTTATCAGCGTCATTATAAAATATACACCATATTATAATCAATATTTTAATTATATTTTATATAAAATACATTGCTTTTTAAATGAGATTCCAGTCAAGCTCGGACTATGACTAACCTAAAGTCGTTTTTCATGCATGCGCTTAATGCTAATAGGTAATATTGGTTTTTAAAGATACCTCTGACTCATAGGCTATGAATTTCGGTCTAAACAACAGGCTACTAGCTCCGTTTATGACCTAACAAAGCCTTCTGTACAAAACATATTAATGAACAAAGAATACACAGTGCTTTTTCATTGCTGTTCCACTGTCTGTACACATCTATAAAAGTAACTCAATTGTTGGCTCATGTGTAGATGAGGTAATTTAATAATACCAGCATGGTAAATCATGCTAATCTGTCTTTTGTTTGTTGCGGTGCTTGTTAAGGGATTTAAATGGACATAACTGGCCTTTGTATCCCATAGTTCCTTACACGGGACTCTCATGTGAAGTTCCTCACGGTCTGTTGTCAGGCAGGGTGAAGCTATCTGAAACAGGAGAAGATCTGCCCAACAGCCAGAGCAGGGGACTGAGACCTGAATATCTGGGGCAAGTTCCACAAACACTCACTCAATTGTGTCCTGCCATCAGTGGTTAATGAGCGATGAAGTTATGGAAGTCATATGCCTCTTGCAGTCACATGGAAGGGGGGGAAAGAAGAGGGGTTTTAATTTCACGTCTACATGTCAGCTTGTTTACTTCCTCTGAGAGCATCTTGAAATTGTAGACAATGCTCTTACTTGTTCTTGAGCATGGGATTTTTATCTATCACCATGAAGTGCATCATTCTGGCTGCTGAAAGCTGAAAAACAAATAACTGTAACTTCAACTTTTGTATTGTAGGGTGAATTCAGGGTGATTGGGACACTTTTTGCCATTGATCTGAATTGGAAAAAGTTTCCCAACCAACCTGAATTCACCCTATATGGACAGGCGGGGTGAAGATAATAATGACAGAAAGGTAAAGGGTATCTAAACATGCTTGAACCATGATACCTTCACTTTTCCACATATTTGTCTATCACTTTTGCAGTCTGACACAATTTAAGACAGTATTTTGATAGATTTTACACAAAAATCTCCAAATACAGTGGCCTCAAAATGTGTTTGGACACTTGAGGGCATTCTAAGAGACACTTTAATACTCTTTAATGTCGTTGCATTAAATAAAGATATCAAGGTTTGATCAAAAGAAAATATTTTCTCTCAGCTGTTCTTTTCAGCATTGGTCCCAAGGTGTATTTAGTGAATGTACCATTCAAAAGTTTGGGGTCAGTAAGATTTTTTTAATGTTTAAAATAAATGTCTCCAGTCTTCAGTGTCACATGATCCTTCAGAAATCATTCTAATATGCTGATTTGATGCTCAAGAAACATTTCTTATTATTATCAATGTTAAAAACAGTTTTGCTGCTTAATATTTTAGTGTAAACCATAATACACATATTATATTTTGTAATATAATAAATCTCTTTACTGTCACTTTTGACCAATTTAATGCATCCTTGTTAAATAAATGTATTAAATTCTTTAAAAGAAATATTTTGAAGAGTAGTGAATGAAGACAAATCCCCTCAAGTTCACACACAATAAACACATTAACATTATGAACATGTTGAACTAATGTCAAGAAAGTATAAAAAGAGCAAACCTAACAAACTGTTAGGTTAATGCAACTGTGGTTAAAGTGTCCTAATACGTTTTGGGGCTTCTGTATGTTCCCAGAACAACACATGGGAAAGGCAACATGCAAACATGATCATAAATTCTTAGTACAATTGTGCGATTGTCCCATTCACCTGGACTCAATTGACGGTTTACTAGAAAACTAGGAAGAAATAGCACAATCGGACCCTTTAAGCTGTAAGTAGCTGCTGGGAAAGGAGAACAGGAAGGTCTCCGGTGGCTTCTTCTGAACATTTAAAGGAATCTAGAGATCACATTAAACAAAGATTTTGTTAGTAATAAAGTCTTTCAACAGAAAATAAATGAAACATTTAGAAACATCCAGTATACACAACATGAGTGGTGACCAACTTAATGTTAAAGAAACGCTGTAATATTACTACAGTTTCACCAGGGGTGCAATTGCTTCTCTTCAAAAAGTACTGTAAAATTTAGTTCCCATGTGTAATCCAGCCTAGATGATCACCTTCATTATAGCAAGCCATATAATTACTACCAAGGATTAATTACCTGCACTTGAATGTCTCTAGTTGTATCAGTGGGTTTATTTGGAGCTTGGCATTAGTATACTCTTAAAAACATCATTCCTCATATCCTTCCAGAAAAAGGCTTTAAACTCGACTTTTGGCTGTGTAAAATGCATTATGATCACAAGTTAAGGTTGACCAGGGCTTAATTGGTGTAACACAATAGCATATTGGTGTGGCTTTCACACCCTGAGGGATGGCTCTAATTGAAGTCTCTGGAGAACACAGCTACAGCTAGCATATGGAGCTCCTCTAACTGTTTCCCACCTGGCAACCGGCGCAAGGAAAGAATCTCTAGCTTTTTTTGGTCCTGGACCCTGAGCAACAACCCTATGAGTATATATGGTGTGTGTATCAGCTGACCTCTCATGACTTTTGTTAACATTTTCCAATTTTTTTCTGTGATTTTGCCAGTAGCCAGTAAAGTCAACATTGAAGTATTATTGTATTTTTTCATGGGTTTTCCATCCATTATGTTAAAATCGCAAGACTGTTAGGATGGTTGGTTCTGTTGATTCAACATGCTACTGCTAGTTCACAGAGGCCAATTCTAGATTTTTCTTTTATTCAATTAATTGTTGCCTCTTTGCCACAAATGACTTAGCTGTTGCTTTTGGAAACAAATTCTCCACAAAAACACTACGAAAATAGATAGATAGATAGATAGATAGATAGATAGACAGATAGACAGACAGACAGACAGATAGATAGATAGATAGATAGATAGATAGGTAGACTGATTGATAGACAGACTGACTGACTGACAGACAGTCAGTCAGTCTAGATATGTAAAAATGACATGAATCTGTGATTGATTCTAGTTTGATTTGACTGATGAGAGTAATGTCTGGACTTGTAGCATACAGTGAATCTGACTGTTTCTCTGGGAGCAGAGACTCAAGTCTTAACCTGTCTCATCTGTTTCAGTCTAAAAAGTCTTCACTGGCCTTGTCATATAAACATGTAAATGAAAGTTAGGGAAGCGCTACAACTGATCCATAACTGCCCTCTGTCTTTACAGATGTTGCACACACTGTCATGTAATTTATGCGCATCTTGTCCTTCACTTTGAACCTATAAATCCATTTGGTGGGCAAAAACACTGAGGATGTGACTCAGAAATAAAAGCCATGTGCACTGGCTTCCTTTCTCATTTCCCCTTGAAAAAGGCCCAAGACGCAGCAGCCACAAGAGCACACAGGAAGTAAATCTTCAAGGACTACCACTCAGGAATTACTGCAGTGAGATTCCCCTGAAACCCAAAGACTTCCAACAGCTCCTCGCTGCAAATGCGGACAAGAAAAATGGCAGCGATGAGACAAACATGCTAGCAAATGAATATCAGATGACTGCCAGCCACCTTAATGCATGAAGCTGGGCTCTGCTTTTTTTTTTTTTTTTTTTTTCAAAATAGACATTCATTCATTTGGTTTGGCTGTGAGGGGGTGGCATGTGGTTGTAGTTAAGAGCTGAACTGCTTGGACCGCTCGCTACAGCTTCGTCTAATGTGTGTGTGTCTCTCTCTTGCTGGTCTCTGACCCCATGACTCATGACAGCATGGCTAGGCTCCTCTCCCACACAACAGGAGCATTACAGATTACAAAGAATGCAGACTAATGGTTTGCCACGCGGTAATACCCCTGCAGGAAGAGGATGCATGGATCATAAAATTTAAGTCTTGCAAGGCAATTGTCGACAATAGAGCCAGTCAGCATTTTCCTCACCCCCTCCGATCACTTTAATAGATAAAGGGAATCAAACCACCTCTCAGTAGATAACCTCACTTGTACTGTAGTTAGACACGTGCTTCTTTATGTAATATCGGGAGGTGAGGAGCTCAGTCCGGATGCCATTTTCACCACTGCATTCTGCAAATGTCTCTAAAGGAATAGTACAAGTTAAGCTCAATCAACAGCATTTGTGATAATTTCATCTCATCCCTCATTTTCTTTAAAAAAAAGGCACTAAGTGGATGCACTTACAATGGAAGTGAATTAAGCCAATCTTTTGAGAATTTAAAAGCAGTCAATGTTAAGGTTATACTTTTTATAAAAGCACTTTCTTTAATTCTTCTGTTAAAACTTTGTATTAAAACTGTAGTATTTGAGCTCTAAAGCTGTTTAAATTATATATATATATATATATATATATATATATATTTTTTTTTTAAATAGATGGCAACAAAGTTGTAAAATTGGATAAAACTTTACACAGAAGAAATTAATAAGCTATTTTTTCCACTCATATTGTTCATGTCTTGTGGCTTTTATATCAAAACAGTTCTTAATGTTTGTGGATTGGCCCCATTCACTTCCACTATATGTTTTTTGGTAAGACTTTAGTATGGGGAACAATTCTCACTTTTAACTAGTTGCTTATTAGCTTCCATATTGGCTGTTTATAAGTATTTATAAAGCACAAATGAACACCTTATTCTGCATGACCTTATTCTACATCCCTAAATCCTACACCTTTCCTAAACTTAAAGGCACTATATGTAATATTTTTTGATTAAAATACCCAAAAACCACTAGAACAATGTTATATACTTTGTTGACTTGCGTACTTACACTATCCCAAATGTTTCCAAGAATATTTAAATCCAGAGAAATAAGCAATTTCCGTGTGTCGCCTATCAATGACATCATACCTGCGTTACACTCAATTTCCGGTTTTATTTTGTAGAAGCCATGGAAACTCCAAAAACGCTTTAATATTGGGCCCTATTTTAACGATCTAAGCGCGGAATTAGGGCATGTACGAATCCACTTTTGCTAGTTTAACGTCTGGAAAAATGGTCTGCGCGCCTGGCACATGGTCTAAAGGAGTTATCCCTATTCTCTTAATTAGTTTTGGGTGTAACGTGCAATAAGAGTCTCATCTCCCATTCCCTTTAAAAGCCAGTTGCACTCGCGCCATGGCGGATGTGCTATTTACATGGCGGAATTTGCAAGCGGAAAAACTGAACGCTTCTCTAGCGAGGAAAGGGATCTGCTCGTGCGTGAGGTTTAAGCACACGAGCAGACCATCTACGGGACAAGCTGGATTCCACCAAAGCATTTTTATCTTTGTGTACACAATAATCTTTTACATTGTTATCCTTTTATTTTTAATATTTGGCATGTTTGTGTGTGTAATTACGAGAGTGTACGAGTGTTGTGGTCCCGCCTATAGGCGCATATTACTAACTTGTTCTTTAAATTAAAAAAATTAAAAAATAAATAAATAAAAAAACATTGCGCCTTTGACTTTAGACCAGGTTTCAGTTGGTCAATGGCACAGTTGTTTTCATTTGCCTCAAAATAGCAATATGCCTGAACACACCTCGTTTTCAGACCAGCACGGGCGCATGGGCGCACAAATAGGTGCAAATGCATTTGCTCTTTAAACAACGTGGCGCTGGACATGAAAATGAAAACTGCGCCGGGCTGAAACTAGCAAAAAACACTTGCATTGCGCCGGCTGTATGATAAGGCCCATTATGTGTTTTATTAGACAGGTGAGCAACTGTTCGGATACATTTATCAACAGAAAAACGAATCATTGTTATATAGCTCAACACAGTAAGTCTTATTGTTTAAATCTCGTTTTCATGATTTACTGCGAGTACCATGTTTTACCATGCCTAATATTGATCTAGCTTACTGCAGTGTGCAACAAGTGTCTCATAGTATCCGCCAAGCGAACGCACAGAGTAGCATTATAACTACTTTCAACACACGTATGTATCTGATATGATAAGACAGCGCTGCGTTACCTTACATGCATGACCGGAAGAAGCAGAAGCGGTGACTGCGCCATAATAAACACTGTAACAAAGTTCTGTAGTTTTCACAGCATTATTACTGTAAAATGAACAAATCCTTACTGTAGAACCTGTATACAACATGTTGCTGTAAATCTGCAAAGCATCATGGTTAAATTTCAATGGCGGGTAAATTCTACAGTAAATATATTTTTTACTGGGAATCACAATGAAGACATTTTGAACAGGACATTTTCAGCAGCAGAAACCGAGGAGATTCCACACTTTCTCTAGGATTTGTCTTGAGCAAGGTAATTTTGCTCATATTTTGCAATGTTACATTAATTTACCAAGGCATCCTCATGTAAATTTACCTGTGTTTAGGAGTGTGCCAGGAGAGAGATGCAGAGAGCGGCACCATAATCCATATCATTACAAACATAACTGTTGCCTCGCATAAATTTGATAGATTTTTTTTTATCTTTCAATATTTGATAACGTCATCAGTTTGGTGGAGTAACATTGCTGGATAAAAGTAAACTGGAACTCCAGGCACATGCATGTGTGTTAGCAAAGTGTGCTAGTTGTTTCTCGTTGTTTTTCTAGCTACAGCATGATGAATCAAATACTGAAGCGGGCTGAAGTACGAGAAAACGCAGCAACCGGTAAGAATTTTAAACAGCACAACATTTTTTACAGCATCATGTTTTCCTGAGCTTCTTTGCCGGGCAAAACACAGCAGCTACATAGATACATAGATGCTAGCCTTATAAAGTGAATTCTTGCCTCATGGAAGCATAATACGTATATGCCACTGTACACGCATTAACAGTATTCTTTGTATTTCTTCAACAATTTTTCGAATGCTGCCACAGACACAAGGGTAGCCTATCTACATTGTGAGGAATATAATATAATTGTCACAATTATGTTTAGTTGGTTTTGTCATGCACAGACTTTTAGAATGTATTTAATTAGTTCCTGTTTTCCTTTGGTTAATTTCCCGCTTCTCATTTGTTTCTATAGTAACTGTCATTAGTTCATATGGTTTCAGCTGTGTTTGATTAATTAGTCTAGTTTGTATTTACTACTTAAGTTGTGCCTTTGCCTTCATTTTCTGTTCAGTGTTACTCGAGATTATGTTAAAGTGTGTTACTCTGCCTGTTTTGTGGATTATCTTGCCAGTTGGGAATTTATTAAACTTTGAATTGGATTTATATTCATCTGAGTCTTCTTGTGTCTGCCTGAACACACACCCATTGTGTGACTATAATATAATTGTTACAATACGTGGTTAGGAAAGTCACAAAGATGAGGAAACGTTCAAGGACAGACTTTAACGATGAATGCGTAGATCGCTTTTTAGCGAGCAAATATTTCGGTGCACTGGAAGGATTCTGTGATCGAGATAGCCCTTAAAATGGCTGACTCCCTGACCAGTGCCCTGACTACTGAACTAGGGAGCTGATTGAGGCCCACCCATTATCATGTTCACAGTCACACTAGTTAATATGGTCACCATAGTAATACTAATGTTGACTGGATCATTTATTTTAGCCAGTCCAACTTGTATACATTGTCATCTAGCCATCAGTCTTGCTTTCTTAGTCGTCTACATTAATGACTAATTTCTTCCACTGCAGGAAACAACTCCAGCCCAGAAGGAAGTTTCCCATTCAGGAACAAAGTCGGTATTAAGGATTTTGAAGCCTAAAATTCTACCATTTTTGAATTATATTTACATTCTGTTTTAATCATGGACATTTTAATTCAACTTCAGCAAAGATGATGGATTTGTATGTTTAGGAGTGTTGTATACATAATAATAAAAATGTATAGTCTATTAATGTATATTACATAAAATATTTTCAGATTTAAAATGTCTTAAATGTCATTTTGTGACAAATCATGTGGTCATTTTACAGTACACAATGAAAGCAGTTTACAGTAATCTTATATTTGCTGTGATTAAAAAAATACAGCAGTAATAATAATAGAACATGAAATGTACGGTAACTTGCTGGCAGCAATTAGCAAGTAAGTTGCTGTGTTCTATTCCACAGTATGCTTACTGTAAATGAAATCACAGTATCCATTTTGTTACTATTTATTATTGTAAAATTACTGTAATAATAAACACAGTAACACAATAGTTACCTTAATTATTATATTACTGTACAATAATAAACAGTAACAAAATAGATACCGTGATTACATTTACAGTAAGCATACGGTGGAATAGAACACAGCAGCTAATTGCTGCCAGTTACCGTACATTTAACAGTGTTCTTTTTACAGTGAAGGCTCCAATGCTCTCAAGCCATGTGTCGTGCTTGTCTCTCATTAGCAATCGCTCCAGAGGCCTCGTTCAGCTCTAACGGCTTTCAGCCACACCCTGCTTCATACTACAGTAATGTTATTAAATCTTTAATACATTAGCTCATCCATGAATATGATTTCTTCCCGAGTCCCGTTGGATTCTTTTCAAACAAGAAATCAAGGCATCATCAAGCTACGCCTTTGTTTTGAATAAGTGACCTCTAGCGGCAAAAACTACATACTGTGCCTTTAACCAATACAACAACTACCTTTATTAACTATTAATAAGCAGTAAATAAGGAGTTTATTGAGGCAAAAATCATAGTTAATAGTGAATGTGAATGTTTTTTTTAAGAAAAGGAGGAACAAGTGGAAATGAATTTTTGTGGTAATCAACATTATGCCACAAATGCTGTAGATTGCCCTGAACCTGTAATATTCCTTTAATATTTATATTTCAGCAATGATCCATTGTGAATAAAAACTCCTGCTATTGACTGTAGAGAAATAAGATGTTTGCAGCCGCAGTGAGAAGACAATTTGCTGTATCACAGGAGCATGTAGCCAGTGTGTGATGGGCTCGTGATAACCACAGAGACAATGTAAGCAGCCAAAGAGCATGATCCATTACTGAGCCCACTGGCAAATTAAAACAACAAAACCAGCATTGTCAGGTCTGTAATCTCTTTTAAATGCTCACCAGATGGCAAGGCAACTTTAATAGCTTGTTTGGTAAAAGATAATTATTTTGTAAACCCTTGTCTTTAATGCTTTTTACTGTTAATGGTCATGTTATCTCTGTTGTGGTGGCAAACTATCTGCTTTTGGGCTGGCCATTAACAACAGTGTCCAACAAACAAGACGTATACAGAGATGATGTATCAATGTGCAGTGATGGCCAGCAAAGCTATTACTTTAGCTACATTTCTCAGTGTTGAGATGGCAGCATTGCTGTTTTCAAAACCATGTAGCTTTTCAGTAGCGAAGCTATTTTATTGATTAAATAGTGGAAGTGTAGTGAATGGCTAGAACACCACATTTTTCATTATTTCAGCAGTAAAGAAGCGTGTTCAGTATTCGCTGTTCAGTATTCTCTGAATTCACCTTCATTTTTTACCAAGCGGCAACCTCCCCCCAGTTTCTCTTGAAGCCAATACGGAAGTGACTTAAACTGCGATTCATCGACTGGCCGCTAGGGACAGGCTTCAAAAGAGAGCAGAAAGTCCCATGTTAAAACGACCAATTTTACAGCAGAAAAAAAACATGTTTACAGCCTGGTTCAAATTGTGGTTTTGGTCTATACAGCTAATTTTGCCCTTCGTGACAACTCTGACAACTCATCCGTTTAAATTATATTAAGCCTTAAAGTTCTGCATAATTAAGGGCGTGGTCACTTGAGTGACAGTTTGCTGTCTGTGAGCCGTCACTTTACCTCAGCTAATTCCAGCTGCTGAATTCTCTGCCGTGTTTGTGCTTTTTTTCAGGTTTATTTTATACAATTATAAAATAATATGGCTTGCTGCGTTAATGGTCGAGACTCGAGACAGATTTGCTTCTGTGTAAATGTGCACGCATGTGGAAGATAAACAGAACACACTTTGGATCGTGGCATTGGCTAAAAGTTTTGTTCCTGAGATTTACTACATTGACAATAGCAGGAGGATATAAAACTCAGACAGCACTGCTTGGATATTATAACTAAAACTGCTGCATTTTGAAAAATTATTCTCTGGACATGGGCTCATTTGTTTGTGAGATACATACAATCATGTACAGTTTTACATCAGGTGTATAATTTCTTGAAGAACGATGATGGAGAGCAGATCGTTCAGAAGAAATGTGATGCAAACAATGGATAATATATTAATATTTCATGGATTTATGCTTTTGAGGACAAAAAGTACTGTTTTTTGTTTTTCAGTGGACATTTTACCCAAGTGCCACGGATTGGATTCATCTCACGATCGCTATTTCATTATAAAGGTATGAAGTCCTGTTTTAATTTTTCATGTTGTTATTTGCACACCCGACACAAATTGGCTACTGGAGGATCTATATCGTAAAAAAGACACCGTATATTGACAGTGAACATTTAGAACTTTCAAATGATATTGTTATTATTCATATTTTAGGTAGTATCTAAGATATATAGATAGCTCCTTTGCCTGCTAACATGATCATCTCAAGCTAGGCGGGCGTGGTTTCAGCACCTCTTACTTCTTACCACGCCCCGCCTCTTTGCCCATTTTCAGTTATCCGGGAGTGACGTGCTGCTTAGATGGCAGCGGCCTCATTTCCGCTTCAGAAATGCTCTTCAGAAATCTACGGGTGACATCACGAACACTACGTCCATATTTTTTTGTTTTCTATGTTTTTTACATAAGCCATTTGTAACATCAAGGCTTCCGGTCTCATCCCCTTCCAGTTATTTTACCTGTACAAAAACTATTATACTGCTGTCACAAACTAATACTTGTTATCATATTGCTTTAATTCCTTATCATATTCATAAACACACAGGTTTGTAGCACAAATAGTTTTACCATTTTTTGCGCTTTGTTATTCTTCTTGTTATTTACACAGCAAATGAATCGAAAGTCTCGCACATTCTTAGAATATTCTTCTCATTAAAGAGTTTTAACACCTCAAGAAATTAATTTTAGCTTATCTGTTAATTGTGTACCATGTTTAAGATGTGGACTTTTCTAAATGTTCCTGTATTTATGGCATTAAATGTAGTGCACTTTCTCTACAGCTCTAAAATGTGTTATTTTAAATGTCTGGGTAAAAAAACAACAACCATTTTTTTCTATTGAACACAATATATTTTATTTTTAAGCAACATATAGAATAGTCTATTTATAACTACTAAACATGTATGTCATGTTAAATAAGTAAATAAAAGAATTGAATTATAAAATAAGAACAAATAAACAAATTACGAATGATAGCACAAATAAATACAATAGAATAAAGAGACAATGAAATAAACATTTTCAGGTGGGTTTAACAGTAGTATTCAGGTAAGAAATACAGAAATTAAAGTAATAAAATGTAAAATAACATCGGATCGTTTTCATTGTAAAAATTAAATACAGATTAATGCTTACAATTAAAGTTAAAGTCTCTTTGTCTTTTGTTCCTTGATTAACATGATGGAAAGCAGGGTGCTGTCACTTTAAGAGTTTATGGACGGATTCAATATAATGTTACACAACATGTTTTTTTGCTATTTTAACTATTTTACAGTCCAAAACTGATTGTATTTACCTGAATACTCGGCAAGACGGGCATTTTGACATAAATCTGTATGTTATACAGTTTAAGCGCAATAAGCCACGTAAAAGAAGTACATTTGGTTCTCGCAAGCTGTTTGAGAGACGCTACAGTGGTGCACGTGCTTTTGGTGTGAGCGCGACTAAAATTATGCGCACTATTCAGCCGGAGTGAATGAGAGGAGTGAGGCTGATTTGTGCCAATACACCGCCGGAGAGAAGAGAGAGTGAGAGCGCGCAGCTGGTATCGGTGTTTCGATACTGCAGAAGGAGTAAGTTATATTGGTACAGTTATATTCTACAGTTTTGTTTTTTTGGCAACACTAATTTGACGTATTGCCTCCTCTAGCAGCCACTTTTCTTAAACACATCTTACAAGTTGGATGTCCTTCCTCCTCCAAGCCGTGGCCGTCTGAATGTTTTCGATACCTGAAAAATTCCTAGAAGGCAGACTTCGTCTTTTTCGACGGGGGAAAAAGTTCCAGGGGTTCAGCTCCTTCCTTAGACCACCCTACACGCAGGTGACTGACTGCTCTCACCAACCAGAGGGGAAGGGGTCGTGTTACTCTGGGCTTATCGCCACTCAAGTATCGACTTACCAGTCATTTTGTTCATTTAACAAGAAATTAAATGCGTAGCCTACAATATGTGTTGAATTGGACGAACAACCTATGTTAGCGAATAATTGTCTAGGATAGGTGTATTTTCCTGCTCATCAAGGCAGAACCAATCAATCACAGAAAGTGTTCACTCACTGCTGACACTGCATTCAAACTGGGATGTGTTTCCCAAAAGTTTCATAAGAAGCCATTGATGCTTTTGGGAATCGCAGCCCAATGCTTATCAGAGGACAGGAAAACAGAATGCGTTTGAGTTATTTCACAATAAACAAATTGAAATTGTAGCCTAGCTATTTTGTGCAGTTACATTTATTTACATTGAATGTTGAAGGGTTAGTTCACCCAAAAATGAAATTTCTGTCATTAATCACTCACCGTTATGTCGTTCCACACCCGTAAGACCTTCATTCATCTTTTAAAAACACAAATTAAGATATTTTTGATGAAAGCAACATAATTACCGTTATTCAAGGTCCAGAAAAGTAGTAAAGACATTGTTAAATTAGTCAACGTGACTGCAGTGGTTCAACCTTAATGTTATAAAGTGACGATAATACTTTTGTCAGAGTCCAAAAACAAAACGACTTTATTTAACAATTTCTTCTCTACCCTGCCAGACTTGTATGCAGTTGATGCAGTGAACACAGTTCAGAGCTTCCGTGTTTATGTCCGAATGCTGGCTTATTATTGGCCGGCTCCTGCGTCACTATCACACGCATGCGTCGTGCTGCTCACGTGAACAGAGTCTGCCAATATTCAGGTTTTTTTTTTTTTTTGGTTTTTGCGCACAAACAGTATTCTCGTCATTTCATAACATTAAGGTTGAACCACTGTAGCCACGTACACTATTTTAATAATGTTTTTACTACTTTTCTGTTGCTTTCTACTGATGATAAAAAAAATCTTAATTTGTGTTCTGAAGATGAACGAAGGTCTTACGGGTGTAGAACGGCATGAAGGTGAGTAATTAATTACATTATTTCAATTTTGGGTGAACTAGCCCTTTAAGTCCATATTGATCATGTTCTATTCTGTAACTAATGTTAATATAAATCATACACTGTTGGAATAAAAAGGTTGCATTTTATGGGCAGTCCCTTATGAAAATGAACCATGGTTTTACTACAGTGACTGTATAGTTCAACTGTAGTATTTGTAGATTTCCATGGTTATCACTACAGTAAACATATTTTAACCATGTGTAAACAAAAATATAATTTAAATATAATGTTAAGTCGGTATCATTACCCATTTTAATCTTAGTAATTTAATAAATTTAATGATTTAAAAGTTCAGTTTAGGCGTATGGGTATTGATTTTGATGATACTGGCTTTTGAAAGTATCGGTATCATATCGAAAACAAAAAGTGGTATCGCCCATTCAAAAAGATCATTTTTAAAATGCCATGAATAGACAAAAACTGCTGCAAAAACTACATATACATATACATATTATATATATATATATATATATATATATCTGTATATCTGTGTAATATAAACAAGTTGAAGGATATCTAAGAGAAGAAAAAACAGAAAAATAACAGACATTATACCAGTTAGCAGTGTTCTGAATAATCAGTGAAATAACATTGAAGTGAAATCGAAAGGATTAAGCTGCTCATTGATCAGTCTCAGATATAGATATACTCTCATGGCTCAATATACTCCAGGGGATGTCTCACGCTCTCTGATAACATGCACCCTGTTTTCTGTTCAAACTTTCAGTTGATTTCTAAATATAACTCTAGGGCAAGAAACAGTAAGCATATTCCTCTTGCGTTGCGCAAGGGCAACTTGTCACGTGTCCTTTTTCTATATCTTACCCTGCTGAGACCTGTGAGAATCATTGCGAGGGATGGTATTTCTACAAACCAGTTGGTGCACCAGCTGAAGAATTATTGCATGGCTATGTCTTAAAGTTAAAGATATACCTATCAGCATTTCTTACTGTTTTTTTTTTTTTTCCAGAAAGCTGCATGAATGAATTACTTCTCTAATTATGGCTACTGATGTATCCAAAGCACATATAAACCTTATAAAAATATGTTTTACAGTCCTATTGTGAGCCATACTGATGATTTGGTTGTTTACATTAGTTCTTAAACTGTAAAAATTACATTCTCAGCACATCGTTTCTAGAAAAGTTTATTTCCCAATGGATTTAGTTCATTTTTGTTCAAACCTCTCAATGTCTGAAATTCTGTAAACTAACAGTTTAGAATGACATCATTATTGTGTACATTTCAAAATTACATCTATTCTGTATAGTCTATCACATACAATAATTATTAATCCATTAAATTAAATCCCCCATAGCGCTGAAATGAGTGATGTTTACAAAAAATAACTCTTTTTTTTTTTTTTTGGTATAACCCTGCGGCTTTACCCCTAGGAAAAGGGTGAGAGATGCATTACAGAAGAGAGGAACACTTTTTGCTGCCTGTTTCCAAAGTAATGAGCATAATAGAAATCATGGAATAACAGGAACAAGCTGTGAGTTCTCCCATTATTCTCCAATCCAACACTTCTCAAGAGGTTCACTTGTTTGAGCGAATGATAAGATCTTTTAATGAGTTTACGGTCTTTTAAATGAAGCTAATATAATGGCTTAGTTGATAATTAAATATAATGGGCTTTTCATCGTTTATCAAATAATTGAAACTGACAGTGGTGACAGATCCATACAGAAACACTGACTTCACTGCAAACAAGCTAAACTTCTGTTTGTGTACAATAAAAAGTGTAAACATGGAGGGGGAGGGGGGAACACATACTGTATTTGCAGGAATTTCGACAGATTCTCCATTTTAAGAAGTGTGAAGGCTCCTTTTGTCAGGGCAAGATTCTACATGGGGTTTTTGACAACCCAAACCATTTCATGCAAGACTGTTAATGTGAACTGCCAACTCAGCACAAATGGCTCTCCAGTGCATTCTTTAAAACTGATTCAGAGGCTTTAATGACGTCAAAAGAAACAATGAGCAAGTGACTTTGCAAGAAATGCAACACTATGTTTAAGAGAGGTTTTAAGTTTTTAAGATCCTTGACAGATTAGTTTAACACTATATATATATATATATATATATATATATATAGCTATATATAGTTCTTTACTGGCATTTATGGTGACGTGAAGAATCTTTAACATCCATGGGATAAAAAAAAAAGTTTCTTTAGATTATTAAAATGTCCCACAAAATAAATAAATCAGTGTTTTTATGGTTCTTTGGGGGACCCAAAATGGTTCTGCTATCACAGCAAAAATCTTTATTTCTAAGTCATTTGTTGCTCTCACTGTTTGCTTTCCATCTTATATCAATATACATTAACATACAGAAATGTGTGCCACTGAAGTCTATTACGGTGACAGACACCACAACTTTAACATGTGAAGTGAGTTCAGTGAGGAAGGATGAACTGTTGGCTCTGTGGGGTGTCAATAATTACTTTCCCATCTGAAACTCTCCCTTTCTCCTATTACCACGAGTTGAGCCGTAACAGAGCCACAGAACAGAGAAAGCACCACATCTAATTCCAGCAGGACTTGTGCCCAGAGATTTTAAAGACTCGCAAGCCAAATCGCCTGCAAATGTAATGTTACTATATAGTGATTTTGAACCATAGAGCATTTAATTCTAATAAAGATGACTAAAAATAGACATTGAGTATGTGAAAGTTTACTATTTAATATTCCCAAGTATTGCAGTTTGGCAAGGCGTAACAAAACTATCCCCTACTCACATGTGGCATTAGGCTCTTCACATTCTTGGAATCACATCCTGTTCCCTCAACTAGCAATAGACCCCTTGTTCTTATAATAACATGGCATGATATGTTTTGGAGTGCACTAAAAGATCACTAAAGGGAGTCGCTTTTGCTTTTTTCCACTGTTTTTGACGATCCCTCTTTTGATGTGACATGAAAATGAGTTGTTGCTCCTTGTCATATAAATGCCCATGCTGTTTACATGAAGCACATAGCAGCATTACTCCCATCACTTCGTTCATTTTTGTCAGCAATAACTGGGCAGCATCTCTAATTAAATCATGATTGACATGAATGAATGCTGCAGAGTATCAAACTCCTAGCCATTTATGACCAGCATTCTTCGTAATGACACTCGGACTTTGGAAATTCCTTTGGTGCCTGTCTGTTTGAGCGACCCTCAGGGGACGGGCCCGTTCTATATGTTTCAGCAAGAAGATCAAACTGTGCATGACATAAAATGGAGACTGAGATTGTTGATTGCCAGATTGTTGCCACTATCAGCTGAATGACAGAACGCTTGAGTAGATGCAGCAGATGCTTAAGGCGTTCAGTGCAGGTCTTCGGTGTAGCACTACATAATTGAGCACCAAACAAAATATGTGATATTCCCAAATGAATGGAAGAGGCGGCATTAGCCATTTCCATTTAATGTATCATACATAAGAGTAGGCAGACATGTTCTGTGTCCATCAGTTATTTGAAATACACAATACACTCTATGCCAAAATCAAAATTCATCCACAATAAAAGCAGACTGTGCATTCACAACATATGCATGTAAACATCTCATTTATAAATGGTGATCAGTGCAAGAGCAATAAGGATTTTTAGGGGCATTATGATGGTGAAACTGAAACACAAGTGCCCCCAAAAGCCCCTCATTCTCCCTGCGGCATTACTTTTAAAGTAAAATCAACAGGCAATCAATTTGAAATCATGTGCATTTGCAACACAGTGTCTGAACACGTTTATACAGAACTTGTATGCAATAAAACCATTTGCCATATCAGTGTTGGGTAGTAACTGATTACTTGTAATCTGGATTACGTAATCAGATTCCAAAAATTAAAGGGTTTGTTCACTCAAAAATGAAAATGACCCCATGATTTACTCACCATCAAGCCATCCTAGGTGTATATAACTTTTCTTTCAGACGAATAAAGTCGGAGTTATATTAAAAAATGTCCTGGCTCTTCCAAGCTTTATAATGGCAGTGAATAGAGGATGAGATTTTGAAGCCCAAAAAAGTGCATCCATCCTTCATAAAAGATAACCACACGGCTCCAGGGGGTTAATAAAGGCCTTCTGAAGTGAAGCAATGCATTTGTGTAAGAAAAAGATCCATATTTAAAACTAAATAACTGGTTTTTCAGCAGACGGCCAAACACTGTGCAACAAACTCAAGCTCATCTTCTTTTATATCAAAATCCTCCGACATGTCTCTTTAAAAATTTCTCGTTTTAGTCTTCTAATTACTGGTGTTTTGCTCTATCCTTTGCGCTTCCGTGTTTGTCAATACGTCGTGTCAGGGCAGAGTTTACTCTTTCGCCGTAAATAGATGTGTACGTCCGTCTGTCGGAAGCTAATTATTTATAAAGTGTTAAATATGGATATTTTTCTTACACAAACCCACCGCTTCACTTCAAAAGACCCCCTGGAGCCGTGTGGATTATTTTTATGCTGGATGGATGCACTTTTTTGGGCTTCAAAATCTCTGTTCACTGCCATTATAAAGCTTGCAAGAGCCAGAACATTATTTAATATAACTCCGATTGTGTCCGTCTGAAAGAAGAAAGTCATATACACCTAGGATGGGTGAGGGTGAGTAAACCATGGGATAATTTTCATTTTTGGGTGAACTATCTTGTAATTAGATTATATTACATTTTTAAAATACTCGTAATCAGACTAAAGTTACTTTTTTATTGATTACATGGTTACATGTTATTCTCACAATGGCAGTAAATTCTTCTTTTATATTTTCGTTTCTACAAAAGTCTGCTTATATGTTCAGAAGCTCTTTCAGGTTTGTGGAATCGCACACACAGACAAACCACTAGTCACATGGAACTGAGACCCACACAGCATTTGATCACTGGATTTACAGAAATCATTTCAGGTTTAAGAAGTGTTTTCTCAACACGCATATCTAATCAGCTCTGGATGAACATTAAGGGCCAGATTTACTAAACAGGGCAAATTAGCGTGAGAGCGCAATCCACAAATACGCAGATGGGAGTGGCAAGTTTTGCGTGTGATCTATTGCTGATTCACAAATTAAAGAACACAGACTCAGTCAAATCATTTACATAATGTTCAACTCAATCTTCCAAGAGCAGCGCAAATTAGCGTTGGGTCGCAAATAAGCAGAGCTGATGCTCATTAGGTGCGGGTCGACACAGGCGCAACTTGTTACATGTACAGATAACGTCTTCTTCTAGCATTCCAAAGAAATTAATACGAGTGGAAAATATTTTCTTCCTTCTACCATGCGCTCTCTGTTCTCTGCGGTGTCTCCTCCTAGAAGCAACAACTGCAGCCATGTCGTAAAATGGGTTAAAATTTAATGGCACTGATGAAGGGTTGATCCCGAAAACGTTTTGCATTTTTGCACTTTCTGTGGCCTCTGGACAATAAATTCTTTTAAGCTTTTTTGGCCTAATTTTCATGTGCGGCTCTTTTAAGCTTTTTGATCTTGCAAAATGGGTTAAGACATGCTTTTTTGGGGCGTTAATTAATGGCGCAAATACCAGTAAATTGATGAGCGCAAACATTAGTAAATCACGTCGCATGACTCTCCTCCCATAAATTTTGCGTCTAAAAAGGGGAACTCCTACAAATGCATATACAATAAGGTCAGCCACAAAAACAACCCTGTCAACACCTTTTCAGCGCTAATTTTGCATTGCTTGTCTTTAGTAAATGTTTACTTTTTAGGTCATAGATTTTAAGTTAATAAGGTAGGTCAATAATACAATTAAGTAAATAATAATAATAATAAAATGTATGATTTAATTACTTAATAGCTTTTCATTAAACTCACGAACCCCTGCACCTCCATCACAAACCCCAGTCTGTGAAACCCTGACGTAATGTAATACAGTATTTAATGCACTTCATGTTGATATCAAAGAATGGAATATATTTTCTTTCTAGTTTTTTATGGTACATGATTATCCTATTCAGATCAATGTGATAAATGAGTTAGGTCAAAAGTAATCTAAAAGTAATCAAAAATTAGCCAGATTATATTACCTTATTGTGTAATATAATGGATTACGTTACTAACTACAGTTTTTGTCATTATCTACCCAGCACTGCAGTATCAGGCAAAAACACGTCAACATGATGTAATGTCATTTTATATAGGGAACCTGTGATTGATACAGTTGATGGAGAAATAACTACTTTAAGTTTAACTAGTATATTTACTCTTGCCACGCTGTGAGAGTGCATCCCAGAAGCGGGACTTTGCGGGCCAGTTGGATTGAGATCAATACTCATCTTGCCCCCAAAGTCCCGTCACTGAAATCACAATGCATTTTCATATATACATGTTGGCTGATATATATATATATATATATATATTCATCAAACAAAGACTAAAGAATGAATTTGCTCTATAATTTACAACCGGCTTCTGAGCAGTGACAACAACAACACACAAAAAAAAACAATATGGCAAAAACTAACCACATAACTTGTATTAGTTATTGACATATGTACATTACTTACTCATATCTGACTGATGACAGAATACTTACTGACTGTAACAGTGAAACATGCTTTTCTAGTGAAGCTGCTTTCAAACAATATGTATTGTGAGAAGCACTTAACATGTATTGAATTAAACTGAATACGACAAATGCCATGCATGGTTATTAATTTGATATTTTCAGGCTTGCTTTTAAGACATATAATCACAAATAACAAGCAAGTGACCTTCTTCAGCCATGTCTCCAAGTGAAAATGTTACACATATGCAATAATTACAGAGGGCTATCGCGTGAACTTCAGTTCTTTTCAAGCATATGTTTTGAGGAAGACATTTAAAAGCTTTTAAAACCCCTATCCGACCTATTAAGAGCTTTTTGTTAGGAGACAACTGGGCGTCAATTGAGTCCCAGACAGTGTTTTCGACTCCCTAGAGAGTTCAGGTACTCTCTCAGACACAATCTGTCTGCCTCTGTCGGGAAGCAACATCCGCGAAAAGGAGCGATATGCACCAATAATGTCACTGCTGTTGCTTTGAAAGACACATAATGATCACACACAACATCTCTATCTGTCCCTTCCGATTTCAAACGCAAATTCCCATTGTAACGGTTAGCAGAATGTCTATTATGACATCATCAATGGAATTAATAAGTATTCTGCGCGATTCCCCAATTCCGATCACACCTGCCACTGAAAACACGCGCAAACGCATATCGATGTAATATCGCTTGAAACTTACCTCGAATGAACAAAGCATTGAGGGATTGAAAGAAACATCTGGCTGATTTGAATTAGATATTGTTTCTTTAAGTGCGCGCGCTATACGTGCTCCTGCTGGTGAGATGAGCAAGCGTCTCGAGGAGCAGACTGACTCTGTGCATGTTAAGATCTCTCTGCTCGTGCATTGCTTCATGGTCACGCTACTAGGTAAGCAGGGGCCGTGCAGGGGGAGATGCCATTTTCAGCAACACACGCCAATTGTGCGCTAAATTCCTCGCTGACATGCTCGAGTCTATTAATGCTCATCAATGGGTGGCAGTATGTAAAATCGCTCACATGCGAGTCTCATGCTGCCCGATGCTTTTCTTTTGCTTTAAAAGGGAGCGAAGTTAAACACGTGGAACTGGATATGGAACTGGCAGTTTCTATTTTCCTAGAAGTCATTTCCAAATATAGAAACAAGGAAGGGGCGTTCTTAGAAACCCCTGAGTCGCTATGACCGAGTTAACCTCTTCTCACTGTTTTGTCAGCCGAGTATTAGTCATAGCTTTCCTTCCATGTAGTGTTTTTTTTTTTTTTTTTTTTTTTTTTACCGTAATTGTCACGTCAAACGAGCGTCTTTGAATACACGAAAATCTATGATTTATTAATCTGCAATCAAACCTGTAGGATTACAGCACCGATTTGTTGCTCTCTGCCGCCCTCTGTTGCCAAGATTGTGACAGTGATTACATTTCAGTGACGTCACGCAACAGATCAACCGCGCTTCCGGGTTCCTCAGACAACTTGCGGAGATGAGCATTCTTGTTAATATTAACGAGAATTGTGCTGTTTAAAATATTTTAAACATTTTTTATTATTATTTTATTTAGCATTTAAATTCGTCTGATGTTTTACAGGTTGTTGAATAACCGATGCCTAAGACCAAGTAAAAAATAAATAAAAGAAAGAAAGAAAATTTAACATACTTAGCAGAACTACAAAACGTAGTCAGTCTGATTGTTTAATACACATTTTACCGCATTATAAGAGTAGGCACTGATCAGATTTAACAACAGCTCTTTTTATTTTATTTTATTTTATTTTATCATTGTGTGGGGTCAATCGGATCTTATTATAGATGAGGCGACTTTAATGACTTTGCTAATTAGCATACTTTATATTAGTTTGTTCCGATCCACTTACAATGTTGGAATTGGAAATATAAAATCTCTGGGATTTAGGAAAGTTTAGGAAATGGATAGTTTCAATCCGTCACATTTTATTTTCAGCTTCATTTGAAGCTCTAATACAAAACAAAATCCGGAAGTGTCGCCGTTTGTTTGTACACTGTGTAGGGATGGCAGCAAATATTGAGAAGGAACCTGCTCCATCCATCTACCCGAAATTGTCAAGTGATCCTGAAGACCTTGATTAGAAGTCCTGGCTGTGTTTGATTAGGGTTGGAGCTGAACTCTGCCGGGATGTAGCCTAGGTCTACAGGAGAGTTGATAGTCAATTTATGCCACTTTCTGAGTGTGTTTCATTCCCAAGATCTTGAGGTAAACCAACAGGGTTTTACAACACGTTGATATGTTTTGTTCACCAAGCCCATATATTATGAGTCTATGTTGGACAGTAATGGACTTAAAAGGCACGGACGGGGTTCGAACCCGCGATCTTCGGTTTACGAGACCGACGCCTTACCACTTGGCCACCGCGCCTGCGCTCTAAAGCCATTGTTTTCCCTATTTCGTGCCTGTATATGGACCTCATGTTCCAATTGAGGTATCGTTGTCGTTTCCTCAGAGGATAACAGCATTTAGTGTCTGTGTATTTTTTTTTTTTTTTTTTCCTCAGGTAAAAACACATAACTAACCGTTACATGGCTGTTCAGATTTCATGAGAACAATGGGTCTTTGATTTTACTGCTTTTACTGCATGGAGTATGAGCATCCAGATGAAAAATGTATTTAAATTGTATGCTTTAGACTATTTTAACGCCGTCGTCGTGATTACCTATTTTATTCATGTGTCTGTGTTTTATTTTATTAAAGCGTTCGTCTGTCAAAGTCGACTCTATTTGAGAGTGCAACAAAACTGCTCTGTGACTTTGAAATTATATCCATCAAACTTTGGACACACGTAAGTATACGAATTATACACAGAGCCGGAGGCAGCCAGTATTTAACACTTACTTACTTTCGGGATGTTGATAGATGAGTCGAGTGAGCGAGATAAATCGCTGTTTTGAACCGAGTGAAAAAATGAGCTAAAATGAATCAAACTTCCAAAAGCTACAAGCTCATCCAGGGTAGTGTTTCCCAAAAGCATCGTAAACCTAATAAGTTGATCGTAGCTCCATTGGTGGCAACTGTATACGATCAAGGCTTACGATGCTTTTGGGAAACGCAGCCCAGATCATTCTCGTTACATCTGATTCGGTGCATCCACCAGGGGAGGCTGTTGAATCGTGGCTTACTTATGATATCAAGCATAAGTGGATAGTTTGAAGGTGCACTGTCATGATCGCCATGCCCATGATATAAAACTGAGACCGTGGAGCTTCTGTCTAAACCGGATCATGATCCTGAAAAGTAATGGAATGATTCTTTATGCAATATAAAGAAAAATCTGCACAGAACAAACCTGGATTTGGACTGGATTAATCCATGCAGGTTTTACACAAGGAATCTGTGTTATTCCACATTTTTTGACTAGTATTTGTCAGTCAATAAGTTTGTGTGGAGGGAAAAAAAAAAAAAAAAAAAAATATATATATATATATATATATATATACATATACAGTCAAACCAAAAAATTGAACAAATTGAAACCTGGAACATTTCATTCATTAACACAGTTTATTCACTATAGTTTAAAAAATGGTAAAAAAAAAAAAAAAAATCTTAATTAATCTTAATTATGTCAGATAACACTTAAGCAAAACATGGTCAGGTCAAAGTGTCTGATTAATTTTTGGTTCCAAATTTTTATCAATTTTACTGGTAGTCCACTGTATGAAGAATTGTGTATAATATGCCACAGTTTATTTTGCTATCCTCACTTACATAAATGAACTATAGTGTCCTGCACCCACTAATAAAATATATAAAAAATTATATCTAGTGTCTGAATAATTTTTGGTTTGACTGTGTGTATATATATATATATATATACAGTTGTGCTCAAATTTATTCATGCCCTTGGTAAATATGACCAAAGAAGGCTGTGAAAATAAATCTGTACCACAAATGGTCTCTGATCTCTTGTCAGGTGTTCTCCAAACTCATCAGGCATTATAGGTGAAGACTCAGAGCTGTTCTCTTGGGAAAAGGAGGTTGCAAAAAGTATTGAATAAAAGGGGTATGATTAATTGTGAGCAATGTGTATTAGTGAAAAACATTTATTTCATAATGAGATTTTCCCCCCATTTAAAATTATTATATGATTTTTTGGATTTTTAAAATAAAAGATCAAAATGATTAACGAATGAATAATTTTGAGCACAACTGTATACATATATATATATATATATATATATATATATATAACTGAATGATTTCAGGTGGATTAATGCTGAAAATTCAGCTTTGCCATCACACAAATATAAATATAATTAAATAATTCTTTCAAAAACATCTTAATTATTATAAACTTTTTGACATGTAGTGTATATAATAACATTAAGACACCCACTAGTTTTTTTGTTGTTGTTGTTGCATTTCACAATAACTTTCACTAATATCATTTAAACGTTATTAATGAATTCTAAAATAATTTATATATTTATGAAGACAATCCTATATGTTTTAAATATGAGTTTACAGACCCCTTGTTGAAACCCCTGGTACAAAAGCATTCAGCACAGTCCATGATGTTGCTTTCAGACATCTGCAGTTCTTGCACGTAACGTACTGCATGATCATTATTTGGATCATTATTTAAGGGCCAGACCACTTCACACCAATCATTTTCAATTTTGATATGTATAAGTATGAGAATATGCCTCTTTTCTTTTCTAAATGATCTCAGCAGTGAATTCAATATTCTTTTCTATAAGGCAAAAAAATGGTTAAACTGATTTTGAAGAATAGATTGTGTTCTTCCGGAAGTATGTCATTTGCATTTTCCGTTCAGCTCAGTGAAGCTCATAAATGTGTATTAGAAATATAATTTCCCCTCCCTAAATACAGCTGCATAAATCTATTTGTTATTCATCCAGTCCAGTGGATTGTATCAGTGTTTAGAATCAACATTGGATTTAATATTAGTTTTTATGGTATTCGTCAAAAGGTTTTGTGCTGGTAAATAGTAGCTTATTTTGTTCCTGCTGAACTCATTGTATACTTTGCTACCTCCATGTCTGAATCCATAAATAAACCCTCATCGTTTGTATTTATGTTGCTACTTCCTATATGTGGTTGTCTGCACTGTGGTTCTTACACCTCTGCATGGAAGTGTAGGGTGAAAAAAATGGTTTTGAGTAGCACAGATGGTTTGGTCAGATGCACTCCTTATATCTCTCTGTCCTTTAATCTTCTCTTGTTTTGTGTGCGCTCTTTCATGGCAGGCCCGGGCTCCAATCTTACAGCCTGAGGGGAGGAATAAACAAGAGTCTCTGGGAGAGACAGCCAGAGGTGGGAGGGGGAGAGAAGTACAAAGATGGGGGTGGGAATGCAAGAAGAGCTCATTTTTGTTGCTGAAACCTGAGCATGCTGAGCTCTTGACTGAGATTTCAGAGCGAATAGGAAAGGCACTGTACAGGCAAGGGGCATATATTGAATAAATGCTCTGTAAGTGATATATTTTCAAAGCGCTGTGTGATATCTGCCCATATGGATAATGTTTGTGCTGCTTTTGATGTATGTTAGTGTAGACGAAGATGAAAAAGGTATCTATAATGATATTCACAGTTCTTACATTTCACACAGTTCATCATTTAATATGCACAATGTTGTGATAGGGCATGCATACAATCTATCTATCTATCCTAACTTGTAAGATTTTTTTATAATAGATTAATAGATATTCACACACACACACACAGGTTTGTTTTGCTATCTTAGTGAGGACATTCCATAGACATAATGGTTTTTATACTGTACAAACTGTACATTCTATCCCCCTACACTACCCCTACCTCTAAACCTACCCATCACAGAAAACTGTCTGCATTTTTACATTTTTAATAAAACATTGTTTAGTATGTTTTTAAAGCTATTTTAAATATGAGGACTCATGAAATGTCCTCATATTTCATGTTTACGTCGTAATTCCACTGTAATACCCATGTCATTATACAAATCTGTGTCCTCGTAAATCACAAAAATGCGCAAACACACACACACACGCACACAAAATTGTTTTATTTGTGATAATGCAATTGTGTTTGTGTGTGTGTACTGTATATATATATGATGTAAATTAAGTCTCTTAGTTATAGTAAGCTGTTTATTTTATTTAATTGACATATAATTTAATTGAACTTTAATTTAATTGACAAAATACACTTCTGGACTTTTGTTTTTTATTATTTTTATGCTTTTTTATGTTTTTTTTTGTTTTTTTGCTATTAAACAAATATTTAAAATATACTCTTTAAGTTGTCTCCACATTAGTTTGGAGACTGTGAAATTATTACAATATAATAAAAATATTAAAAATTCCAATGACAATAATGTGTGAAAAAGTAATTCGGTTTAACCAAAATTTCGGTTTTACCGAATGATACTTTTGGTTATACCAAATTATGATATTTTCAAACAATGCTAACAGGCTAGTTAGCTTGCTAGCTAGCTGGCAAAAGGACAATCAAACATTTTATATTTAGTACAAGTTTTTAAAATATTACAACATTTTCCATGTGATATAGCGGTTGTACCAAATGACCTGATGTTTCGGGACATGCGAATGAACAAGTGAAAACATGAATTTTTCAAATAGTTTAAAGAGAGTTAGTTACTTTGCTTCATGACCATGTGGTCCTTTGCAGGTGTCTGAATGATGTCACATCCTGTCACATGATATTGACCGCATGACTTGATCCAAAATGGTCCCTTTATATTGGTTACTCCGAATGACATTAATGAAATTCATTTTTCTGGACATTCTTTCTCATAACAAAGCAATTACCATTTTGCAATATGCTGATATATGATGTTATAAAATAAATAAAAAATATATACATTTATTACATTTTAAGATATTTTAATCACAAATGAAATGGCCTTTGGATGGTTAAACCGAATGACCTTTTGACACTTCAAAATCTTTAAAATACCTTTATATGTAGTAAAATGTTATTAAAACCTTTTGGATTTGATAAAAGAGATCTAGTTGTACTACCTTACATACTTTGTTTTTTATTATTATTAAGGCCTTTGGACAAAAAAATTACCTTATCATGTCATTGAGCCATATATACTGTGTGTATATATATATATATATATATATATATATATATAGAGATAGATAGATAGATAGATAGATACATGATGTAAATTTAGTCTCATAGCTATAGTAAGCAGCTTATTTTATTTAATTGAAATGTTAAAATATACTTCTGGACTTTCTTTGTTTTTTGTCTTTCTTTCTAAAAATACATAGATCTAACATTTTTTAAAGTGATGTTTCTCTTCATTTTCCTTGTAGAAATGAATAATGTAAAATGAATAACTGTGGTAATAGTGATTTATTACTGCCAATTCTAATAGTTCTTAGTCATGGAGGCATCAAACTTCTGATGTAATAGTCATTTAGAGATCATTATAATAAATAAAATAATGATATTAACGATAACTAAGGCTATCTACTTTGCAAATTTTAATAGACTTTGGTTATTTGGTTACTTAATTTCAGAATTGTTTGTCAAAGTCACATTTATTTTGTGTGCGTATAAAACATGCAGATTTGCAAATCAGAAACAATTTCTTTGTCATTTATGAGGTGGGATTTGATTTGTCAAGCACACTATGTCTTAGTCTAGCTTATGCCAGAAGTGAGTTTGAGTCATTGGGGGATGGAGCGATCTTTGAGGTGTTGGATTTGATTGTTATGCAGAATTGATTCAGTCTTCTGAACACCTTTGCTCTCCATTGATCTTCAAATCAATGCAGCACTGCAATCGTATAACCATCCCTTAGTCTCAGTATCCCTTAATGAGGCATTTTTATTCATGCAGTAGTCTTCTAAAAAGTCTTTTCATACTGTCTTTGTGAGAACAGGGAATTCTGAGAATGTCTTCCAGCTGTGAATTATGTTAGGTGAAGCAGTTCACTGTTTGAGGTGAGAAAAGCCTCTCTCGGTATAGCTCTTGTAAGACAATTCTGATAGATGATCCTGAGGATAAAATGACAGACTGTCTGCCTTACAAAGGAAAATAGATTTCAGTATGTGACTTGCAGTCCTCACGGAGGATAACAGATCTAGAACCACGATTCTGTTGATTTATCATCGGCTGTTGTGTCGAATTTAGTGTCCTCTTTTGTTGGAGATTTTAGTTAGTGTACATTTGATTTTAAAATGTAGTGCCAGTGGGTATGCTAATGTTAGCTTTATTTTAGAGGTGTAACATTAAAGTGATATGAACTGTTAGCTGCCCTTATTTTGCCAGCAAGAAACTGGATACTCTTTTGACACACCTTCAAAGCCTGAGGATATTTTACTCTGTTTTTGCTGACACTTTTAAGCCACTCCTCCTGACATTTCCAGTCTGTTTCAGCCCTTGAAATGGATACCTTACTATTATTTGACACTTTTCTGTGTTCTTATCTGTTTAATCAGTCATATTGGGCTAAAATGTGCACTGAAACCCTATTATATGAATCATCAGTTGCTCTGCATTTGTGCTGTCAAAGATTTTGTTAATAACATGTTTGTAAAATCATTTTGTGTCAACTAGAGTGGTTGAATCTCTTGTATTATTCAGAGCAGATTTCTGTTCTGAATAATACATCAGTCAGCTCTATAATGCCCTATACATCTGACCTTAGCAACAGTATGGCTAGGTATTGTTTGTTTATGAGCCAAACAAAAGTATTTTGACTCTCCCCTGGTGCTTATATTTCATATGCCGTATGCTCTGTATGTGGTGTGCAGTATTTTAATGATGTGTTGCACCAGTGCATTATGTGCCCTTTTGCCGCCAAAGGGAAAAAGAGAACTGTCTATCCAGTACTTTGATGAGAATATTTCCTATTTTTACTTAATAATCCCACTCATAATATTCATTTGAAGTTTATTTGGTTTGTTACGTACCAATTATCATCCACTACCTTATCTATAATAATTGGGCTACTTATTTTGGGAATGAAATGAAAAACAAATGTAGCTATTCTAGCAACACTGTTGCTTTTGGGCTAGAATAGCTCTTATTAATTGACTAAAATAACTATGACCTGGATAATCCTGACAAAAACAAATGTTATCCTCTGGTCTTTGAGATTTATTCGGTGTGTAGCATACTAGATATTATCAAATTAATTGCTATTTTTTGAAGTAGCATATTTAAAACATTATAAAATGTTGCATTTGTAGTTTAAAACACCTGCCGGGAAGTAAATTTAAAGGTACAGTACCATTTAAAAATCTGGGGTCGGAAAGATTTTTTAATGTTTTTGAAAGAAGTCTCTAATGCTCACATAGACTGCATTTATTTGATACAGTAAAAACAGTACTATTGTAAGAAAAATTATTACAATTTAAAATAACTTTTCTATTTTAATATATTTTAAAATGCTATTGATTCGTGTGATCAAAGCTGAATTTTCAGCATTACTCCAGTCTTCAGTGTCACATGATCCTTCAGAAATCATTCTAATATGATGATTTGATGCTCAAGAAACATTTCTTAATATTGTCAATGTTGAAAACAGTTGATAAATTTAACGCATCCCTGTTTAATAAAAGAATTAATGGTTACACTTTATTTTACAGTGCTGTAGTTACATTGTAATTACTCAAATAAGTACTGAGTAATATTAATTAACTACATGTACTTGCTATAGAGTTACAGTTAGGGTTTGGTTTAGGGTTAGTTACTTGTAATTATGCATAATTTACTGTTATTACTATAGTAAGTACATGTAGTAACACGTAACTACCTTACCTTCAAATAAAGTGTTACCAATATGTTTGAATCATAGTGTAAGAGTTCATTAAATGCATTTATCATTTCGATACCTCCTCTAATTATCTATATTTTTTTGTTCCTTCTGTAAAAGAAATGTCTCTTTAAATATGTCAGATGTCTAACTTATAGCGCTTCAGTGTTTTAAATGGTTAGTACCTACAGTAGTTTTTTATTGACTACGACTCATTAAATATATACCGTATCTGTGATCTCCCTCCCTCAGTCAAGAATCCCCCCACCTGAGTTCCCCCCCCCCAAAACACATGAGCCTGTGCTGAGGGGCCACTGAGACTAATGGCCAGCTGCTATTTTGCAGTGACTTTCTTTTCTCACTAGTCACATCGCTGTTCTTGAGCGTGCGGAATCAAAAGTGTCTTTTCAATAAGAGTCCACCGCTAGCTGACGCAAGCCCAAAGACAGCATGATGTGAAGTCCTGAAAACAAGACAAAGTGTGTGTGGTAAATTTGTTTGAGAGTGGTGGCGCCAATGCAAATGCAAGTGGCAGGCAATACCAAGGATCCTCGCCAGGATGGTTTGAATGGAAAATCGGTCATTGTGGGAAGGGTTTGCTGGGTCTGACCCTGGCTGCTACTAGACAAGCAAGTGTGAAATCCGTATGAAAGGTAAGCAGCTGATAACATTACCCAACAAAGGCAATATCATCTTTCACCTTCTCTACGTTTTCCTTTCCAGCACTCTCATCTGCCTACACCGATTTTGTTCATCTCGTCTCGCTATGTATATTTGTGGATTTTTCTCATTGCTGGTCTGTTGTTGTTTTCTCGTGATGAACGAAATGCTCCCAAACATCAAACAGCATTCGCGTTAAGCGCTGAAAACTGTTTGAAAAGGACCGCTACTCTGTGGTCTTTGTGCTTCCCTTTTCATCCTGCTCAGAATGGGCAGCATATCGGACAGCTTTGTGGGGTTTTTTTCAAAGCTTATTTCATTTTTGTAATCGTCACCCCAAGGTTCGTCACACATTGTGATAATATCCAGTTCCATTTCTAATGTTTACTTTGCAATTAGGAGCAAATCACTCGTGCCTGTGGGGTCTGTTGCCATAGTTACAATAGGGTTCCGAGGTCTATCATCTGGTCCTTGCGTCCACCAATCAGGTTGCAGAGCTGAAGCTGCAACATAAAGTAAAGATGCACATCTTTCAGCAACACAGTAGTAAGAAACAGAAAGAGATTCATGAGTATAAGAAAGTACTCTGGGGTTGGCAAGTATAGGCGACTGCGCCCAGTCATGGCGGACCGCAGAAATCACAGCGGAGGAGACACCCAGCAGGAGAGGCAGGTGAGAGCATCAACCATTTTGAGACTTAACTCACATTATTGTTCTTGGAGTCGACTCCGTGAAATGTGTCAGAGATGGTGGTCAACGAGATTAGCATTACCAGTACAAATAAACGCTGGTCGTCCTGGAGCTCGAAGAATAATAATAGTCTGGACGGTGAACATTGGGCAAATGAAAGCGAGAAAAAAACCCCGCCGCGGCTGTAGTTTTCAATATGATTGTTGAAGCCTCTTCAGATCAATTTTTTTCCAAAGCGCGATCAAAGAACTCCAGCTGGGCTGTTGTTTGGTTTTCGTATATATTTTTCCGTTAATTTGTGGATGGGAGGAATCGTCGCGCAAACTTAATTTGATCAGTCCGAGTATGCATATGTCCATGTCTTTTGTGTTTTCATCTGTGTGTGTGTGTATGTGTGTGTGTGTGTGTATGAAATTGGCCTAGATTAATCATAGCACTCTAAATCTCATTACTTGGAACATCTGAGGGAACGCTGTCTTTAAAGGGCTCTTTGGAGGGGGCTTTCAAATCGGGCCTTCATCAGATCAAAGGCCTCAGATCTGGGATGAATATTTGTCCTCAGCGGATATGTTTCGAGATAATCAAGCATTGGTCAGAGGATCCATCATTGGGTGAAACACAGCAGCAAGAGCTCCGTGTTCTCGCCGATTCCCGACTGATCGATACCACAATGTGATGTATAAAGAAGACCCCTCATAACAAACCGAGAGGGGGCTGGGTGGAAAACAAGAAGATAAAGAAAGATGGAGGGGAGGACCATCGCCAACTAAAGCCAGTTGTGCCTAAAGATGGCGGCCGGGGATGCTGCAGACTGCGTAGCACGAGACCCGATCTGTTGAGACAATCCGGATAGTCTACGTTTAAGAAGAACAGCTCAAAAGTTATTCTCGCTCACACTGAGGTAACCATGAAGATGGCATGTGCGTCGATTGTGTACCGTTGATAATGGCGGCGGTTTCTTCTTCCTCCACGTAGCGCTGTTTGTCGCTCTTTTATTATTTACGTCTCTCTCGGCCCTCTTGCTTTGAAAGACGCCGCTTCAATTGTTGCGACCGCTTGCTGTGCATTTCTAGCTCATGGTATTGGTGATGGTAACAAGCTTTTAAGCTTCTCTGACTGCGCATTTGTTAGCATTCACGATCTGAATCTTTCGCCCGTTTGTAGCTGTAGCCCCGTGTCATTAGCGCCACATTGTTTGCCAACGAAATGAGCATAAGCGCCCGAATGTAGCATTTCGTGCATGTTTTCTTATGGAAACATTAATCAGTGGTTTGGTGTTGGACAAACCTCAAGCAACAACCTGTTTAATCCTCTGTGGCTAATCCACTCTTGGCCTTGTTAGTCACGATTTATTCAGCTATGACAAAAGATATCAGCAGGACTCCAGAGTGCATTCTGACAGTCTTTAGATACCACCTTTCTCCCAAGACTTGCGAGCGCTAAAAAGAGCAGCTTATCAATACACCAAAGACATTTTCCCTTTCTGATGTCCCAATCATTCAAATATAAATCAGCTTTTCTCGACCAGACCCTCGTCATCTTTGTTTCGTAGTGCTCCAAGCCCAACCATTTCAGACATGTGCTTCTTTGTCTATTGTCGGTTGTATCTGGAAAATCTCAGTTTTTCCCTCATAATTCAAAGCCTTATTATTCCACTTTTTACAGAAGTGCTAAAAGGAGCCTTGAAGTAACTTATTTGAAGGAATAATTATCTTTTGTAGAAATGAGAAGAGCAGCACTCAGCTTTAACATCTAAATGGGCTATTGTCAACTGATCAGGCCCCTCAAAAGATAAGCCTATTTCAAGCACAGCCTACGAGGAGGGGTAAATTTGCACTGGCAGCTGTAACAAAAACCAACACAGAGGAATTCTGGCCAGAAATGGGGTTTCTTTCTCCTGTCAAGAGGACTTATATCATGACATCAGAATAATCATTCTTTTTTTTTTTTTTTTGCTCATTATGTTTCTTGTGTTTCAAAAGCAAATTATGTAGTTAAAAGTGGTAATTTACACAAAACGAACATCTGTCTGATTTCTAAAAAAGAGCAAATTCTTGCATACCTCTATTAATTTTGAGTTTCTTAATACTGACAGTGAAATTTAACATTGCTTGCAGTCATTAAAAATTCCTACCGTGACAGACTTGCTGATTTGCAGTTTAACCAGTTTCATTGAAAAACTCTTAGACTGAAAAAAATGGTGTAAGATTTACTTTGAAACAACGTTCACTCAGAAATTGCTAGTAAATTTCACAAATAATTACAATGAAATGGCAAGTAACACATTGAATTACACGTAAACTTTTGAAGTAGAAAGACTGAAATAGTATTATTTACAACTTTTAAAAAAATTATTATTATTTTTTTTTTTTACAATGTAGTAAACCGAATAGGCATGGTAAATGTTTTGTGCTTTTGTATTTGATGATTAATGAATATACAGTCTGCTGGAATCAAAATTGGTTCATAGCTAAAGGAACACCTGCTGAACTCATTCCTTTTCTTCAAATCCTCATTCACCTAACATGGCTGTCATCACCTTTTTATTGAAGGCTTGAATCGCACATTAGTCTGTGACAGCCACTGAAATGGTTACGCCGAGGCGGCGCACACAAGACCTGGTGACATGCAGCTGAGAGACTGGAATGTCTATTGTGTAGTTTATAGGCTAGTTGTTGCGTTACAGTCATCGGTGTCACTGGCCATTAATCAGGGGCAATGAATTCAATGCTAATGAATACTGTATTTATTTATTTGCATGTTTTTAAAGGTAAAAGCTGTAATGGAGAGCAATACAGATCTATTAAACATCAATTAAGTAAGTATAATGGGTTTGATAATGTTTTAAAGATCAAAAAATGTTAAGAAAGTTAGAAACAATTAGTTCTGCAGATGTGAGATATCCACCATGCAACAAGCAACTGACTGTGAAGATTAATTTAAAGGGTTAGTTCACCCAAAAATGAAATTTCTGTCATTTATTACTCACCCTCATGTCGTTCTACACCTGTAAGACTTTCGTTCATCTTCAGAACACAAATTAAGATACTTTGAAATCTGAGAGCTTTCTGTCCCTCCATTGACAGCCTACGCAACTACCACTTTCAAGCCCCAGAAAGGTAGTAAAAACATCATTAAAGTAATCCATGAAGCGACATGAGTTTTATGAAGCGATGCGAATGCTTATTATGAAGCATTGTAAATAAAGTGGGGGGTTTTTCCCGCAGGTTAAACCACTGGAGTCACATGGATTACTTTTATTATGCTTTTATTACCTTTCTGGGGTTTGAAAGTGTAATTTTTGTCATCAATGGAGGGACAGAAAGCTCTCAGATTTAATTAAAAAGATCTTAATTTGTGTTCTGAAGATGAACGAAAGTCTTACGGGTTTGGAATGACGTCAGGGTGAGTAACTAATGACAGAAATTTTGAGTAAACTGACCCATTAAATATGTGTGTTATTCAAAAGACAAATGAGAGAAAAAGTCATTTGACAAGTGTAACGTCTGTGAAACTTCTGTGATGCTTCAGTGGGGGTCCCCGCAGATGCCCACTCATCTGCTCCTGCGCTTGATACTGCCGAATCTGAGCAGATGGGGTGGTCACAAACAATAGGTTCATGGAAGAGCGCCGTGGGCTTGACTTAGCTGATCCTGCTTAGCCTGCCAGATGTGAGCTGCTGCAAAGGGATGGGAGCCACCACATGTTTTAATCAGTGGTTATTTAAAAAAGAAAATTAATGACCTTGGGCCAAGAACTTATCTTTTTCCTGCCACATTCACTGTCATGCTTTATTTTCATATTCGGTATACCTGATCCCCACCCCCTTATGAGGATTTTAACACTGCTGTAAATGTATGTCTATTGCATGAAATAGACTGTGCTGATCTCTGCAAGAGTTGTGCTTTTGCAATCTAATCTGTGTTTATAGATAGTCAAAGGTGAGGTCTTAATTGGTGTGTTTGCCTATTTGAAAAAAAAAAAAAAAAATCTAAACGTTTTGCAGTGTTATTGGAAAAGTTTCCTCGGTCATATGTTTGCTGTTAAAATTTGCAAAGAAAAAATGGCTTTAGCATTGTGCAACACTTACAATTATGTACTTTTAGAATACTGATAAAATATTCATAATAAATGCAGTGAAATTTTATATAATATTTAATAATATTTACTATTAGCCCTCAGTGTGCACATGTTTATTATGGTATAACTGTTCCTAACTATTTTAGTGATATTATTCATTGCAATATTTTTGGTCGAAGCTACAAAATCAATGTGGTTATTCTCAGAAATACTGTAAAACAAGAAAGATGTAAACGTAAAGCTGTTTTATGTGTTTATGTACTCATTTTAGTGCCCAGAGAGAGAACTGCGATTCATCAGATTTCAATAAGTCACATGTTGATGTAACAAACATTTGAACAAGAACACTTGTGATGTCATTGGCAATGCTAGAAAATCATGGGTAATTACTTTTATGGGCCTGCTATCATGCCGTGTGTCACGTACCACAAAGTTTCAGAGTTGCATTTATGGTGCGGGATGTCCTTGAAGCTGAAAATGACTCTTGTTGATATAGACAAACCAAAGGGACACAATAATCCCATTAATCAGACCTGAAAACTTTTTAATTACCAGTTTTCAGCTGAAAGCAAACCTAGCTACTTTTTTGCAAATATTTTCCTCATCTCATAATCTTACCAATAGACCGTACCAACAGGTTTTTGGAAACTCAAGGAATGCACTTTGAAAAAATGCAATATCATGCTGTATAATAAAGCAGGGGCTCCAAAAATATTTGCATAGCAATGGAGTTTTTATTTTTATTTTGTTCTTTTATTCAAGAAATCATTCAGCCTAAAGCTTTGAAATGTTGCCTTAAATGTCTTTGACATCTACCTGTCTATTAAACGTATAACTTTAACAAGTTACATAAGCCAAACTGGAAGAACAAAAAAGCTGATGTTAGATTCTATTTATATTATGAAGCAGGGAAAGTGATATGGGAAATACATATTTTGATAATACATTTACTGTATATTTTAAATACAAGTTATGGAAAATACATGTTTTAAATATATTTTTTGCCTAAAAATGAAATTTCTGTCATTAATTACTCACCCTCATGTTGTTCCACACCTGTAAGAGACAGCAATATAATCACCACTTTCAAGGTCCAGAAAGTTACTAAAGACATTGTTAAAACAGTTGATGTGACTGCAGTGGTTCATCCTTAATTTTATGAAGTGACAAGAATACTTTTTGTGCGCAAAAACAAATGACTTTATTCAACAGTCTCTTCTCTTCCCTGTCATTATTCTACGCAGTTGACGTCAGAACGGCGACTCACTATTGGCTGGCTCCTGCGTCAGCATCACATACATGCATCGTGCTGCTCAGGTGTGCAGCATTGGCCAATACTGAGCCAGCATTTACACGTAAACCTGGAAGCGCTGCACTGTGTCAACTGCCTAGGATAATGGCCGGGAAGAGAAGAGACTGTTGAATAAATTGTTGAATGAATTGTTTTGTTTTTGCACACAAAACGTATTCTTGTCACTTCATAACATTAAGGTTGAACCACTGCAGTCACATGGAATATTTCAACAATGTCTTTAATACCTTTCTGGACCTTGAAAAGTGCAATGACGTTGCTGCCTATGTGTGCTTCAGAAACCATCAGATCTTAATTTGTGTTCTGAAGACAAACAAAGGTCTTACAAATTTCATTTTTGGGTGAACTAACCTGTTAAGTTATGGAAAATGCATATTTTTCTCACACATATATTTTCAAAACTTATTTTAAACCCCAAAAAGACACTTTTTAAACAACTGAAATGTAACTAGTTTAAAATCTACCCATATCCACACTTCGGTATAAAAAGTTATGGCAAATATGTGCAAGGTTACTGTCATTAGCAAACCCCATGTGCCAATTCCGGTAACACTTTATTTTAGTGTCCTTGTTATATATGTTACATGTACTTACTTTAGTAATAACAGTGAATTATGAATACAAAATGACATGCAACTAAACACTAATCCTAAACCTATAAGTACATGTTGTTAATTAATATTACTAGTAATTAAATGTATAATTATATTGTAACAAGAACACCTTAAAATAACGTGTAACCATGAAATTGTTACCAAATCAATCTAACAGTTGAAAAAGAGATAACTTGACAATTATAGCTTACAAATACTAAAGGAAGACATTTTTACTTTACTTCAAATTGTATTTTCTCAAGTTAACAATTAAAAAAATCTGTCTGCCTGAAACGTTGTGCAATTATGGAAGGAATTGAACTGAATTGTGTGCGCACAAACCTGAAAAGGTTACTGTGAATTAATTTACTGCAAGCGTTGCATTGATTTATCATTATTGTTATACCGAATATACTCTATTTTGACATGCCTGCATTACATTTATCCAGATTCATTTTGCAAAAAAACAAAACAAAACAAAAAATCCAAAATGTATGTGCTTCGTTCTGTCCCTGCAGCTGTAACCGTTTCCTGAGTGTGTTTATTTGAGTTTAAAAGATAATGGGTTTATTCGATAGCTACTGACAATCTGTGTTTTGCACTGGTGAGAAGAGAACTGGAAAACATGAGCAAACATAGTGTAATTGCCGTTGTTTTCTTTGTCTTGTGCAACCTACCAGCAATCACAGCAGCTGCTTTGTAGAGGAGCAGGTACTTAAGCTGAACGTGCACCTGTCATGTCATTTGTCTAAGAGTTCCAAGGCCACTCAACAGGTAGCAGAATGGCAGCTACAGCTGCCAGTCACAACTTCCATCAAAACTCATGCAGGAAGCTCGGCGAACACAGCTGTCAAATGATTCCAATAGTTTCCTCTGGGACCGTGGCTTTCACTATATGTAGAAGAACAACGATAGAACAATCTGACATTCACTCATGTGACTCTGACCTCTGGTTACAGTTCCCCAAATGACTTTATGTGGCAAGGATTCCTGCTCGCCTCCGACTGTAACGCCCTTTGTGAAAGTTCCAAAGGCAAGAATAATCTGGCTTTGAGCAATTACTAAATACTCTCCTAATCTGTACGATCTCTCCAAACCGTTTCCAAACACCTCTATTTCATGCTATTTACCTCTTGATTGTTTCCAAGTGGTCGCTCAGAGGTTGTGCACTGAGCTGGTATGCGCTCATGGCCATGTGTTGGCTCGTGGTGGGGGGCCCAGTAATCAAAGCCAGGCTTCAGGAAGGGCAAGGATAGATCTGAGTTTGCAGCTGCTGATGCCATCTGATTTGAGCACTGGCCCAGTATTCACTAGCCCATACACAGAGAAATATGTCCTTTGACTGGAAAACAGTATTTTTAAAAATATACAAATCCAACACATTTGCAAATTCAAATCACTATATATACACTGGTGGTCAAGAGTTTGGAATCATTTTTTTAATAAGTTTTTTTTTAATGTTTTTTATGCTCACAAAGGATGCATATTTGATTTAAAAAATAAAAAAAACAGACAAAAAAACCCCAGTAATACTGTGAAATATTATTATAATTTAAAATAACTGTTTTCTGTTTTAAATATATATTTTAAAATATAATTTATTCCTGTGATCAAAGCTGAATTTTCAGCATCATTACTGCAGTCTTCAGTGTCACATGATCCTTCAGAAATCATTCTAATATGATGATTTGTTCCCAAAGAAACATTTCTGATTATTATCAATGTTAAAAACAGTTTTGCTGCTTAATATTTTTGTGGAAACTGTGATACATTTTTTTCAGGATTTTTTGATTAATATAAAGTTCAGCAGAACAGTATTTATCTGATATTGA
Organism: Elopichthys bambusa; assembly: GCA_037101425.1. Classification (NCBI taxonomy): domain Eukaryota; kingdom Metazoa; phylum Chordata; class Actinopteri; order Cypriniformes; family Xenocyprididae; genus Elopichthys; species Elopichthys bambusa. The sequence continues at coordinate 25,129,203 of CM074435.1, forward strand.
AATATTTGGTGACATTAAATGTCTTTACTGTCACTTGAATTAATTAAATATGTCCTTGTTGAATAAATGTATTAATTTATATTTAAATTTTTTTTTTAAATCTTACCCATAAACTTTTAAATGGTTGTGAATCACATTTTCCTCAAAAATATTAAGCAGCACAACTGTTTTCAACATGGATAATATTAATAAATGTTTCTTGATCATCAAATCATCATATTAGAATGATTTCTGAAGGATCATGTGACACTGAAGACTGGAGTAATGATACTGAAAATTCAGCTTTGATCACAGGAATAAATTATATTTTAAAATATATTAGAATAATAACAGTACAGTAAAAAAGTAAACAGTAAAATACAGTCTTAGTGAGCAGAAGAGACTTTTCAGAAACATTAAAAAAATTGAAATTAATCCAAACTTTTGACCACCAGTTTTTGACCTCACTAAATGTAAAGACTATGTTTTGAGCTAGGTTGCTTTAATATATATATACATATATATATATATATATATATATATATATATATATATATATTTAAAGTACACGTTGAATATTTCTAATGATTTGATATTAAAGATTTTTCATACCTGTGTTTCAGATTCGAATGGACACAGTCAATAACCTGGAATGGACCAATTTTTTGTGGAAAATTACCTTGGATTCTCTGAAAAAGAGGAGGATGCAGTTTTTACTGGAACTTGAAATAGTCAATGGTATTGAAATGGAATCTTCTTTCAATGGAGGGAGAGTTGGGGGATGCCAGAAAACGCAAGACAGAAATTTACGATTTCCTCAGGTAATGCATTTACCTTTTCATTCTTATTAACTGACTGAAGTAATGGAGTGCACATATACAATTATACATCTTTACAGAGTACTTTTCTTGACAATAGGAGCCATGCTAATTAATTTATTATATACACGTACACACACACATTCATGTTTTGGGTCAGTAAGATTTTTGGTTACACTTTATTTTACAGTGCTGTAGTTACATTGTAATTACTCAAATAAGTACTGAGTAATATTAATTAACTACATGTACTTGCTATAGAGTTACAGTTAGGGTTAGGTTTAGGGTTAGTTACTTGTAATTATGCATAATTTACTGTTATTACTATAGTAAGTACATGTAGTAACATGTAACTACGGCACTGTAAAATAAAGTGTTACCAGATTTTTTTTTTTGAAGAAATTAACTTTTTTTTTTTTTTTACATTGAGAGTAAGTATAACAGTATAACATAAGTCATTTATAAAGTTACAAAAGATTTCCGTTTCAGATAAATGCTGTTCTTTTGAACTTTCTATTCATCAAAGAATCCTGAAAAATATTTAGCACAGTTTCCACAAAAATATTAACTGTTTTCAACATTGATAATACTAATAAATGGTTCTTGAGCATCAAATCATCATATCAGAATGATTTCTGAAGGATCATGTGACACTGAAGACTGAAGAGTAATGATGCTGAAAACTCAGCTTTGACATAACAGGAATAAATTACATTTTAAAGTATATAAAAATAGATAATATTTATTTTAAATTGAAATAATATTTCCCAATATTACACAATTTTACTGTATTTTTCTGAAAAGAAAATCAAGGGAACATTAGGCAAGGTCAGCAAAATTTGTTTGGAGACCTTGTCTTGGCAAACCTTGACAAATATTCCTTTAATGTTCTTTTGTGAACATTAAGGTGTGTCAAATTCCGAGATGAATGTCTAACTACACCCAATCTAGATTTCCCATGAGCAATTTGTAATATGTCATTAAATTCATGGTTCCACACAAACTGCTCTTTCATTTTCAGATGAGCTAATCAAATAAAGTCATAAAAAGGAGGAACAGGACTTCACATTCCAAAGGCCTTTGATCTTTTTGCAATGAATCCATGAGATTACATGCCTGATTATATCCAGGTGTTGAGTCATAACTTCAGAGGTTCAGAGCAAAGTAATATTCGTTTTTAAGGCCTGCTAATTTTTTTTCAAAGTCATAAGACATGAATTCCTTCACTCGTGCATCCTTCTTATACCTTCTGCATATAATTTTCAGAGACGTTTGACTCTCTCGCATGTAGTCTGTCCGTGTCCAGTCTGATGCATATGTCTTGCTCTTAGAGTCTTCAATAGGCTAAACATTTGTATTCCCAGTCATTTATCTGTACAGTTTATAAGACGTGCATAAACAGGATTATACCTTCTGTTGCATACTTTTTCATGACTGAAAGAAAAGAGCAGTGTTTAAATCTCCTGCATTCTTTCTTTCCCCTACATTGCTTTCATCTTTTGTCAGATGGAGAGATACAATCCGAAATGCACCTTGATTCTAATCTCTTTTCAAATGAAAGAGCAGTGGCTTTTTCCTTCTCTAGTTCCTCGTGTTTTTAGGTGCTAAGCTCAGAACGGGGATTTGATTTGAGTTATGTTTTTGATACATTTCATTGAAAATTGAACAAGAAGATGAGGATTAAGCTTGATCTTTTATTCCACAGCAATATATTTTGCACACCGTAGGAACTTACTTACAAGGAAGGGCATTACTTACACCTGGCAAACATCTAAAAAAAATTGATTTGCTTACAGCAACTTGATAGCTGAAGAGAATTAAAAACAGATAACATGTCCAAGCTGCTCACGGAAGAGCCATGAAATGTGTGTCAGTGACACTGCAGATGAAAAACTGAGATAATTTATTCAAGGTTATAGTCCACTATGACTGTACTAATCTTCTGAATAAGCCTATTAATAAAGCATGCAGACTGGCACATCAGCAGACAAAAACTTGCTTACAAAATTAATAGAGAATAGAGGTGCACTTCTATTGTTTTTGTTTGCACTGACCTCTCAGTTTGTCTGCATTAAGTTTGTTTACTAACTGCTGCCTCTTCACACTAAAGTTGTTTGATTATCTTTTGTTGTGTATCTGTTCGGCTATTTATTTTGTTTCTCTGTCTCATACTACACATAATGCACATTCTTGCATTCAGTCTCAATACATTTTTTGCATGTTGTTGGTGGTTCTGCCACGACCGCTCTCTCTACAGCGGCTGTGTGTTAGACGGAGGCATTTTGCAGTGTGGCAGCTGTGACCGTTGTGCTCGGTGCTTGATATCCTGCTGTTTATCCTTGGTCTGTATATGTGGGAGCTGCAGGTCATTGCGTATGTTGCATCACTATAGCAGGGAATGATTGCTTGTTTGGATATTTTAGTTTCAATGAGTGGACTGCACACGTTAATCACTATAGACTGTGCTTTTGACTCAGGATCCATGGTAATATTGTGTCTGTAGTACATAAGAAAAGTCCAAACTTTGAATTTTAAAGTCCAAACATTTTGAATTCTATGCGGATGAAAACGAGGCTGTGAGGGATACAATCTTTACAATGGCATATGCTCTATAAAGGTATAGTAATTTTCAAAATTCACAACTTTCAAAACTGTTTTTGTCTACTGAAAGTTTTTTTGGAAAGATGTTTCAATCCACTGAACACACTGTACTTCTATCCCTCACATCCTCAATTTCAGTCCTGTCAAAAATAAAATATAGCATTAAAGGGTTAGTTCACTCAAAAATGAAACTTCTGTCATTAATTACTCACCCTCATGTCGTTCCACACCTGTAAGACCTTCATTCATCTTCAGAACACAAATTAAGATATTCATGATGAAATCCGATGGCTCAGTGAGACCTCCATTGACAGGAAGATAATTAACACTTTCAATGCCCAGAAAGGTATTAAAGACATATTTAAAACAGTTCATGTGACTACAGTGGTTCAACCTTAATGTTATAAAGCGACGAGAATACTTTTAGTGCACCAAAAAAACAAAATAATGACTTTATTCAACAATATCTAGTGATGGGTGATTTCAAAACACTGCTTCATGAAGCTTCGAAGCTTTACGAATCTTTTGTTTCCAATCAGTGGTTCGGAGCACCAAAGTTACATGATTTCAGTAAACGAGGCTTCGTTATGTCATAAGTGTTTCGAAATTTTAATAGTTCACGTGCCTTTGGCAGTTTGATACACGATTCGAATCACTGATTCAAAAAAAAATTTTTGTAAAGCTTCATGAAGCAGTGTTTTGAAGTTGTTATTTTGTTTTTTTGGTGCACAAAAAGTATTCTCGTCGCTTCATAACATTAAGGTTGAACCACTGTAGTCACATGAACTGTTTTAAATATGTTTTTAGTAGCTTTCTGGGCATCTGAAAGTGTGAATTATCTTGCTGGCAATTAATGATTAATTATTTCATCAAAAATATCTTAATTTGTGTTCTGAAGATGAACGAAGGTCTTACGGGTGTGGAACGACATGAGGGTGAGTAATTAATGACAGAAATTTCATTTCTGGGTGAAATTAATACCTTTAAAGTACATGTATTAATGTAAAGGAATTTTTCATATTGTTCACAGGTGTTTTATTTGTTTTTTGAATAATTGATTTAAAAAAAATTACCAGTAGCCTTTTTAAGATCGGTTTGTTTATATATTATTTGGTATGCTTGTTTTGTTTAAATCAGCACTGACTGTAAGTGAAAATATGGTAGTACTAGTAAATGGTCAAACGTATGACACGGCTGGTCATGTGATGTCAACATGGCGGCGTCCATGAGGGGGCGACCTGCTCATTGTAGAATAAACAGCTTTTTCTATAAGACTGCTATCATATCTCATCATGTGTATGTCGTTTTAATCATATTTCTCAAAGCGCTGTTTACCTCCAAACTGTATAACTAGCAAACATTACTGAGAGCACCTTTACAGTGCAATGACAGTGGATTGAATGCGCTCTTCACACTCCAGGGTTTCCTCGCCTTGGTTTTTTTTTCTTCTCCAGGCGGCAGTGTGATTTCTGGCCGTGCGCGGCGCTCACATCTCCTGCTCCTCTCTCACTCACTCACTCACTCGCTCTCTCACTCGCACACGGGCACAGGAGTGTGAGAGACAGCCATGGAGAGGTGGAGAAGCGACTGTTTTCTTTGTTATTTTTAAACTCCGAGATCCGCATCGATGACACGATTCATATCTCGCCGCATACAACGCTATTCCCGATGCGCTCGAAAACGGAAAGTAGGTTCTCACAGGTACAGTACGGAACACTTTTTTCCTCCTCCTGGCTTGGGTGTAATGGGGGTTTGCGGTAGCGGAGGGAGAGAGAGAGAGAGATGAAATGCACCGTCGCTTTTTGCTGCTCGTGTTCGAATCCTATGCGAGGTCAAGCGCGCGCTTACAAAGCTCTCGCGCTCGGTTTATCGGCGCGCGATGCGCGTGTTGGAGTGCGAAAATCAGTGTTGCAAAGTTGCACACTAGTCCCTGGGCTGCGGAAGGGCCTGGCTATGTGTGTGTATGGAGTTTGTTTCTTACTTTCCCCTCCCCCATCCGCTCCTGCTGCTGCTGAGGCCGAGACATGAATGCGATGAATGTGGGGCTCACTTCAAAGCAGATCGCGAGGGCAGCGAAAGGGGTGTTGTAATGTCGTCAGTGAAGGAAAAACGCAGCGCGAGCGAACGCGATCCCTTTTTAGATGGCCGTTTTTTCCCGTGCATAAGTGGGATGATCGGATATATTGGCGTTTGTAGTGGTTAAAGATGGCTAGCGTGCTGTGACAACGTGTTCTCACACTAGTTGAGTCAGAACCGTTGAGTGGATCAGCAGAACAAGCCCACTAGAAATGTCGGCTCGTGCACTCAAAGATGGTGAAAGTGTTTTTCACCGTCTATGCTCACTTGTTCGGGAAGGTCTCGCGCCGCACGTACTTCCTCTCCTCGCGCGTTACGTTCTTTGATGCGGTTGATGTTTGCCGTATTTATGTTTTTAAGTTATCACAGCTTGTTTTGTTTTGAAGCTAGTTAGTAGCCTGCTTCAGTATACACTCGTAGTGTTTAGCTGGGCTTTGTTTTTAAATAACAGCATTTGTGTACGTAAAATGTTTATGAATTCGCGTCTTGTGCTGGATTAGCCTGCTAGCTCATCGCCATTGAAGTTCGCGCTGTTAAACTTATTGACTAGGAGAGCTCAAGGTTTCTTTCCTCCTTAGCTCTCTTTATCAAGAACATCAGACGAATTCTAGTTGGCAGGCAGTCACAGGTTTTAAGGTCGGAACTTGAAAGTGTTTGATTTATGGTCGGTGTCATAAAGCGTGTCACAGGTGAGTTCAGGAGTGTTTGTGCCATGATGGCTGCCCTTTTGCACTATCTTTGCTTTAAGATAGATGCCTGAGGCCACTGTAAGTTTGATGGGGGTTGAAGAGCACTGCAGTGTTTAATTAAACTTAGATGGTACAGGTTTTAAAAAAGGTGTCCTGCTGGAGCCATTATTACAGTGTAATTGAATTGAGCGTTGGAAATGTGCAGGTATTGTACGGTAACACTTTTTTACAGTGTCTTTGTTGCACGTTACATGTACTACTATAGTAATAACCGTAAAGCTATGCATTATTACATGCATACATACACTTTAATTAATGTTACCTGTACTTAGCTGACTATTTACACTGTAAGGACACCTTAAAAATAAAATGTAACCTCTTTTAATGCTATATGCAGTGCACAGATACAAAAATGATCGTTTTAGCTTATACTTCTGCAATACAGTAGGTCAGTGTTATAAAACTTTATTTTCACATAAAATCCAGTATACTGAGAACGCACTATGAGTCAATTTGTTTCCTCAATGTTATTCTCTTTTTATTATAGATATTTGTTTGATTGTTGTTTATTAGCAGCACTATTTTACACATTGTTTTACACTGTTTTACTTTGCTGGGCTGGACTGACCATGTTGAGCCTTATTGAATGTACTTCCCATGCCTTACTCTCTCTTTACTTCTCTTATAGGAGGAATTCTTTCGCAGTGGCATTAATAGAAGTCTGGATATAAACTTTCTGCCTTGTGGGCTGTACTGGGACAGGGTGCAGGGACACTGTGAGCATGAGCGTAAACGAGAAGGCGTGTTATCTGGCAGACCTGGGCGGCAGCTTCACTGAGGATGCCCCCAGACCCCCTGTCCCTGGGGAGGAGGGCGACCTGGTGTCCAGCGATGGACGGCAGTACAGCCACAGTTTTTACTCCTCCAAGAGTGAGAGCCTCAAGAACGAGGCCTCCATAGCTACACCCAGAAGACCCGATCTGGATCTGGGCTACGAGCCGGAGGGCAGCGCTTCCCCGACGCCGCCCTACCTGAAGTGGGCAGAGTCCTTGCACTCGCTTTTGGACGACCAAGACGGCATCCACTTGTTCAGGACTTTCCTCAAACAGGAGGACTGCGCCGACATGCTGGACTTCTGGTTCGCCTGCAGCGGCTTCCGCAAGCAGGAGAACAGCGAAGGCAACGAGAAGATGCTGAAGCTCGCGAAAGCCATTTACAAAAAGTACATCCTGGATAACAACGGAATCGTGTCGAGGCAGATCAAACCAGCCACCAAGAGCTTCATCAAAGACTGCGTGATGAAGCTTCACATCGATCCCGCCATGTTTGACCAGGCTCAAACCGAAATTCAGACTATGATGGAGGAAAACACCTACCCTTTGTTTTTGAAGTCCGACATATACTTGGAATACACTAGGACGGGTGGAGAGAGTCCCAAACTGTTCAGTGACCAGAGCTCGGTGTCAGGGAATGGCAAAGTCCTGCCCGGCTACTTGCCAACTGTGAAAGAAGACGAGGAATGGAGGTGCGACCAGGAACAGGAGCAGAACGCAGAAAGCGACCCCACTCCCAGCAACAGGCTGACCCAGAAGCTGCTCCTGGAAACCGTGCCTCAGCGGGTGGCCAACAGTAAAAGATATCAGGACAACCGTGAGTACAGGTAAATCCCTGCAGCTTTGAAAATCCTGTCTCCCTTCTTCCGTCCCCCTCCCCCCCTCGCGGTGCAATCGCAGTCAGAAGAAAAAGATAAAAAGGGAATCTGAGTTAAGCACAGCCTTCCACAGGAGATGAGAGGAATGCAGTATAGGCAGAAAGCTCTAAGTAGCTGCGACTGAGGTAGCAAGACAGATACTGGGTCGCAGCGTTGTCTTTGCCTACTGCGAGTTGGTGCAAGTGGGTGCTCTTTGTGTTCTCCATGCAGGTGTCTCTTGAATGGCAGGCTTTGCAGCAGAATAAAGGTTTCTTCAGGAGAACCACAACATGGATTCTCTTTAGAATGTGCACAAAGGAAGAAACTGCATTGCGAGAAAGAGAGAAAGAATGCGCACACTCCGAAAAGTTTTGAGGTATAGATGCATTCAGGGGCGATTTATGTATCTGATTTAATGCGCTTTGAAGTCCATAGCTGTGTATGGATTTGTTGTGTTTCTGAACGTTTAGATCTCTATCTCTCATACCACCCATAGTTTGCGTGGCGAGCGTATTGGAATGTATGCTTCAGGTATTGTGTTTTGTAATGAATTTTTTTTGTGCTCAGACATTCCCGAGGCATTCCTCACCACCAGTTGTGATGGCCCATTGTGCTCTTTTATCTTTCTCCTTCATATCGTGCGTCGCACCAACATCGTTTAATCTGGAGGACGTGGTTTTTTTAAGCCGTGCTGTGAAATTTACAGCAAATCACTTGATGCATCAGAGCCTCGAGTCCCTCCATATGAGCAAAATGGGATTTAGAGATGTGACTGCTAAATACTTTAATCCTTGTCCTGCTGGAATAGAAAGCGGTGCATGTGGGCCTTTGAACAGCCTCTGCGGAAGATTACAAAGCTTTCCGCCCTAGATTTAAAAGCAAATATCGACAGGTGCTTTTACAATGAGATATCAAAGCAACAAGGCACTCCAGGTTTTGGGTGTTTTTAGGCTTTTACCATGGTAAAACCATTTTTGCTTTTTTTTTTTTTTACGTTTATGTGGGCTGTTATAATCAAGCTACAGCAGGTTTATGTGCAGTCAAGCTACAGGCTTTCTGTCCAGCTATACATGATGTATTACATAATTGACTATTTGATGGATTATATGCATGTTGTCACATGACCTCTGTGTTTTAGAGCATGTACACAATGCCAAATTGTCAATTGTAGTCCGATTTGAATACGTGCTGGACAAAGCTGAGCTAAAATAGCATTGTCCAGCTCTGATAGTCCGACTTAAAGTGATAGTTCAATCAAATAAAAAAAATAAAATCTGTCATTTGCTCACCCTCATGTCATTCCAAACCTGTGTGACTTTCTTCTCAGGTTTTTTTGTCCGGACAATGGAAACCAATGGTAATTAAAGTTTTTTGGTTACCAGCATTCTTTAGAATATCTTCTTTTTTTCTTTTTTTTTTTTGTTCAGCAGAAGAAAAAGTCGTACAGGTTTTTCATGACATGAGGGTAAATGATGACAATTTTTATTTTTTGGGGAACTATCCCTTAAAAAACTAGATTGGTGCAATTTCAGCCAGACTGCAGTGCTTCCATGTCATTTTAAAAATACAAATTTTATTATTTGTTATTTTAGTCCAACTGTTTTCTCAGCCTTTTTGACTCCAAGGCCCCCATTAACCACAACAATATACAAAGGCCCCATGATTTACCTAATGAGGATTAAGAATAAGAGTTTTTTCATATTTTCTTTACACCTCTAAAAAAGAATTGTTGGTTTAACTTAAAAAAGTAAGTTGCCTTAAAATTGAGTTAAAATGAGTTAATACAGTGGAGACGATTGGTTTAATCAACAGAAACTCAAAATATGTTATCTGAACCACATAATAGGACTGGACGATATGACCTAAAATCAAAATCTCGATTAATTGAACATTTTACCTTGATTACGGTTAATGAACGATTATTTATTTTTGCCCTCATAGTTCACTGACAAGGTTTGTACTGACTAATAAAGGTGGGATATTTTTCCTAATGGAAGTGTGCTCACTTTCAGCAGTTGTTTTATCTATGGGTTGTAACATTTCTTACAGATTTCTGCTCATTGTAAATCAGAGAGATAAATTAGCACAGAACCAGTGCATTTATTTGAATGCATTAATGAGTGATTGCGTGTGTGAATTAGTCATACCATCTCTCTAATAATTGTGAAGCTGTGGGTTGTTAGTTACTTCAAAAGTAGAAAAATGCTATAACTTTTGAGTTTCTAAGCTACTTTAGTGATAAATCACAGGACAGCATTGATAACGAGTTTCTGCGCTCCTCTCTGTGCACGTGATCTTCACCTGATGTTCCGCTGCTATATGTATGCTGTATGAGTGTTTGTGTGCCACAATGCATCAGCGCAGTAGCTCAATACAATGACGCATCCGATGGTCTAAAATTGCTTAAATGTCCAAACTGGCAAGCCTTAAAACACATAAAATTGACAAAGTTTAGTGAAGACGCAAGTGAAAGTGATCTCACTTTGGGGCTCGCCGCTCATGCGCTGTCTGTGTGTTGTCTTTGCGTTTGAGTTTGACTCCGTGTTGCTTCCATGCCGCTGACTGGACGAGTTGGAGTCATGTGACGCGATAGCATGTTTTTAAGGGGAAAGTATTAGCAGGATTAACAGGATGTACTCTCAATTTTTACCCGATAAACATATTTTGCAGTCTGGCATAACTAGAATAATGTGTATGCAATTATAAAAATGGCCATGGATGACTTTTTCAAGTCTAGAAATCACACTTTTAAAATGAGGCTACCTCCATATAGATTTTTCAAGACAATGAGAACTGTGGTTCATTAAAGAAATTAGTTGAATTAAAATAAATATTTCTGTTGTTGTTGTTTTCGTTTGTTAATGCTTGTTTTGTCTTATCCTATTTTAGATAATTAAATCTTCTTTTGGCCCTCTTGGAAGTTTGCTGAGGACACTAGTGGGCCCTGGGCCCCTGGTTGAGAGCCACTGATTAATTGCATTTACTGTAAAGATACAGTAGCAAAATAACACGACACCATCTCGCCAATAGATAAGATTACCCTTAAAGGATTAGTCCACTTTCTAATCAGATTTTTCTGATAATTTACTCACCCCTGTGTCATCCAAGATGTTCATGTCCTTCTTTCTTCAGTCAAAAAGAAATTAAGGTTTTTGATGAAAACATTCCAGGATTATTCTCTTTATAGTGGACTTCAACGGACTCCAAACGGTTGAAGGTCAAAATTAGTTTCAGTGGAGATGCGCATGCGTGACGAACTGTGATGGCTGCTTAATATTGATGGTCTGATGTCTGTTTTTCTAAATTAATTTTCCCTACCAAGCTTCTAGCCGAGTTTCAAGTACTTCCCTTGTTCTAGAGACATTCCAGATGGCATCCAAACGGGAATTAATTCACTCGCCTGCTAAGAAAAAGCCGAAAGATGACGAGCGCCTTCATGACGCCATTGCCGAGATGCTAGACAAGCAACTGAGCGCCATTAAGTTAAGCATGACGGCGATTGTTCGTGAGGAGATATCGATGATTTCTATGTGTCTGGATTCATTGGAAATGGATGTAAAATCGTTCAACAACAGATTTAACTACATGCAGGCCACGGTCTGAGATGTCAAAAAGGAATCCCACCTAGAAGAGCTTCAGGAGAAGTTATCTCTGTACGAAGATAAGTCCAGACAAAATAATCTAAGGCTGGTGGGCCTGCGCGAAGGAGCTGAAGGAGAGAATGCAATCCAGTTCTTGCAGACCCACATGCCGAAGTAGATACCAGCCCTACAAGGGAAGACGATTGAGATTGAACGGGCGCACCGTTTGTGCGCAAACGAGGATTCTTCCAGGGGAAAAGCACGCACTTTGATCTTTAAGCTCCTCCGCTACAACGACCGACAAGCGATCCTGCAGGGAGCTGAGTTACGAAGGGGGCAACTTGCGGTTCTTTCCAGACTTCAGCAAGGGAACGTTTCAAAAAAGGAAAGCCATTGCTGAAGGAAGAAAACGTCTCCAACAACTAGGCATTGAGTCATTCCTGCTCTAGCCTGCGCTAGTCAAAGTGCAAAACGGCCAGGAGCAGTTTAGGGTTCGACAATAAGGACTGCCCGATGGCCAGGGGACAGTGTGAACAATGCTCAGGACAGTTGACGGAACTGTCACTTGCCCGATCTGGCCAGTGCTGTAGAGTGCGCTTGCATATTTCGACGGTACGCTTTCGCTGCATGATTTAAATGTGATGTTGAATTTATACAACATATAGTTTAATGAACAAGAACTTAATATCAAGTGACCAAATTGGCTTTCTCACTCTTTCGCCAACGAAGATAGTTTCAAACAAAGTCCACAGATTTGTTTTGCGTCTCTGAGCAACATATCCTGAATGAATCAGCCGTTTGAATTAATCACTTAAATCTCAATGACTCGCTCATTTAAAGTGATTCGCTGCCACCTACTGGCGGGTTTAATTTCATATTTAAATTGTCTTAATTTTTTAAATAATTTCAAATAACAGTATTTAATGTTTTTAATTTTTCAACATTGCAAAACATTATTTATGCATCTGTAACGGTTCTTGACCGATTAACTTTATAATGTTTAATCTATAGTTATACATTAGATTGCAATTTCTGTACCTGGAAATCTTGTTTAAACCTACATGGAAAAACTTGAAAAGCACTTTATTTAATTTATATGTTTGTTCTGTTGTATTTATTTGTGCTATTACTCATAATTTGATTATTTCTTACTATTTTATTACTTACTGTTTATTTGTCTAACAAAATTTAAAAATTGAGTGTGTTAATCTAGTAGCTTTTGGTGTCATAACCCTATTTATTAAGGTTAAATGTAACAAAGACAACAAAAACAATAACTAGGCTTATTTTATAGGTCCATTTTCTTATCTTTTACTTTATTACTTTTTTTGTTTTGGGGCCAGTGAAAATTTTGGTGGGGCAAGTAAAAATTTGAAGCACTGGCCCAACTGGGCCAGTAGAAAAAATCCTTAGCGTTGAGCCCTGCAGTTGCTTTTCAAACCCTCGGGGGACCTATAGAGGTTTGTCACGTCACTAGGCGCCACTACGGAGATGGATGCCGCCTCATCTGTAGAAATGTCTAAGGACCAAACATGGCCTTTTTGGTATCTTTGATAGCACTTTAATAGGGATATAAGTTTATGTATCTTTGTGATGGACATCCGGATGTGCGGGACGCTGGTATCGGAGTTTATCCACGTAGTTTGAGTGCATGGCTTTGAATAGTTTTACTTTCCAGGCAGGTAAGAGGGTATGTTTTATCTCTCTGCATGCTGCCTACAGTACTGTGTTATTCGGTTCTTTGGTTAGTTTAACCCTTACATTGTTAGAAATACCAGGGTTTGCAGTATTTGTTTGTAATATTATTTGTGTTTTGAAGGGGTGGGCTTATTGTCGATCTGTATGGTCGCCATGGTTACATTTGCCTCGCGTTTGTTTATACCGTGGCTATTCCAGGGTGAGGGATTTTTTATCGTGGATTGTCAATGGTTTGAATTCTCCCATAAAAAGTTCAAAATGCCTAGATTATTTACATCGCAAGCAAGCTGACATAGCCCTTATACAAGAATCCCACTTTAAGGCTTCTGACGCGACTCTGCGTCAGAATAGACATCATAAATTGATAACTTCCTTGTGTCGTAATAGAGCTTCAAGAGGAGTTGTTATACTTCAGAACAGAAGATTCCCATTTCTAATAGAGAAAACGGGAGGAGATGAAAATGGGTGGTTTACATATGCCTCGGGATCATGGAATAATTTAAAAATGTTTTTTTCCTCTGTTTATTCCCCTAATAAATATGACGCAGATTTCTTCCCTTCCTACTAAATTCCTCCTTAGTTTTGCTGATTACAATTTGGTTGTTGGCATGGATGCTAATGCAGTTTGTAATCCCTTAATTGATAGATCTTTTTCTACTGTACATGGGGATCAGGCTTCTCAGTCATTAAATGATCTTATCGTGGATAATGACCTGTGTGATATCTGGAGAGTAAAGAATGAGAACTGTGGGGACTAAACCTTTTACTCTGCATGTCATAAAACATTTTCCAGGTTAGATTATATTTTAATTTCTAAATACCTTACTCAATGTGTAAACCACACTGATATGCTACCCATTCTGATCTCAGATCACTCCGCTGTAGTTTGTAATCTGTCTTCTTCGATTATAGTTCAAAAAGATGCCGTTTTAATACAACCCTTTTGCAAAACAGCTACGTTCCAATTTTTACGTTCTTTCTTTCTTAAAGAAAACACACGCTCTTCACGCTGTCTTGTTTTTATTCACTATATTAGTACAAGCCAATTTACCCATGAGATTTATAACGTTTGTTTATATTCACACAAAATATGAAAATATGAAGATATGAAGAAAAATTTCACTCTAGAAAATCATTGTACGAGCTTAATAAAACACAGTGCAAGTGTGCATTAGAATATTATCCATAATCCGTTTGTTTTTTAGTGGTGTTTCAGCATGTTTCAGTGGTTTAAATCGACGCCCGTGACTTGCGCAAGTGCTTTTACTGTAATTTAGGCAAACACGCTCATAATAGAAGCGACGTGGTCGCGACGTGCATGCGGTGCACTCGTTTTTCCAGGCGTGCCTATGGCGCGGCGAGATGAAAACATCTTAATTTTTCAGAATGCCGCAAGCGCACCGCAGGTCATGTGACAAGGACCAACCAATGAGCTTCGGCCTTTCCTTAACAACATCGAAAGCTCAGCCAAACAGCTGATCATAGCTGTACAGGGCAGGTTTTTATTTCTCATCTCCATGAAGATATCTAGTAGTAGAGCTAATGCAAGGACTAGAAATCAATTTTTCTTTTGCTGAAACTTCCTCGTTATAGTGGAGAGCGCGGTTCATGGTTGCATAGCAATGACAGATGCCACGGGAGCGAAAACGCTTTGGAAAGGAGAAAGCAGCACGGGCGCTTATTTTACGCGATATGTGAATGGCCGCTTAGAATGGCGACTTTTTCTTTGCATATGGAATATGGTATGAGACAACTAGAGAATAATAATAATAATAATTTAGCGGGCCGGATTGTTTTACTTTTGAGATCGGGTGGAGGGGGGCGTAAAGGGCCCGCGGGCCGGCAGTTTGAGACCACTGCCTTATGCCTTTTCGGGTGGTGCTATATAAACTGGTAAACTTTATATCTGTAAATCAACTCCGATGAACTCCAGTCTGGTGTGAAATGATTCGTGCAGACATAAACGAATTTCGGTTGAGTTGAGGGAGCATTTTCTTCTAAAACAAAATGAATCCACCTAGTCTTCAGCGGCTCAGATTTAGGGAGTAAATGGAGAGAGCTATGTGGAGTAATCCATTCAGCTACAGAACACCTAAAACGCTTAGGAGACGTTCTCGCCAGTGCAGTAATGGCGGACTGCGTAAACTTGCTGTGAACTCACTCAGGGCAGTTCTATGTTAAAACAGCAGTGTATGTCAACATTCATGGGCAGGGCCTGTGGCTTTTGTGATGTCACATCATTTGTGACGTTTATCATTATAGGGTGGTTGCGTAAACACACTGCCAACACACATTTATGTCCAAACACCATGCAAATTTTGCATAATAAGTCCCCTTTAAGGTAGAAGCAGAAAGAGGCTCTGTCCTCAATAACAGATGAACAGGCTATTTAAAGAATTTTACGAGCATCTCTACAGATCAGAGGTGGGAATGGACGAACAACCTGGTATTGAATTTCTGTCAAAACTAAATCTCTCTCACCTAAACAATGAGCAACAGACTTCTCGATTCTCCAACAGAATTGAAAGAACTAAAGGCTTTAGAGTAGGGATGTGCAATAGCAATCGAGTACTCGACCGTGACCGCGACGATCGATCATGTAAACGATGATCGAAAAAAAAAAAATTCTTCTTCTCCTGATTGGTTATAGCAGCATTTTGGGCGGCGCCCTGAGCTCTGATTGTTTAGCTTGCCACAGCATATGTCAAAAGACGTGAAAGAGAATGTCTGGCTTCACTTTGACAAGATAGATGAAAATACAGTTCAATGCAAGCTGTGCAGCGCCAAGCTTTTATCTTGTGCTGAAAATATCCTTTAAATTATATTCATAATTAATTTAGCAATAATCATCAGCATAGGCACTGAGCCCCCGAGCACCCACGGAAAAACACAAGATATTCTCATTTCTTTTCAACCAATAAAAATCGATTGAAGCCTTCAGACACGGCTTTCTTTTCGTTTTTATAGTCCATTTGAGGCAGTTTCTATTTCGTTAATGTCGAGAGCGCATTTGTAATTAACGCACGTTTGAGCGCATCCATGTAATTCATCACGAGGACGAATCTCTCTGCTCGGTCAGATTTTTTTTTACTCTTGCACTGGACGCGCTTAAACTTTGTCCTGTAACGAATCTCAGCGTGCTTTTTCTCATGGAGAGTGGGCACTTGCCGGCAGAAACATAAATCGACGCCTATGGTCATAAGTGATTTTCATACTGTAAAATATTTTGGTTGATCAGAAAGTGCAAATTAAATCCAACATATTGCTGAAATATTAGAATAAATAAAAAATTACAAAAGTGACACTAATGTAGCCTGATAAAATGTGAATTTGTTGTGCTTTCGTTTCATTGGCTTTCGTTTTAAAGCACAATAGGAGTTACACTTTCGGTCAAGCTCACATTTGCATTCACAAACTTTTTGCAAATGAAAGTTGTAATGGCTACATCTGATTAATCTAATACAGGATGCGTTGGGTCGGGATATCAACATTTATTAACATGCTGAATGCGCTCTCTCTCGCTGTAGCACGTGACATAAAGTTCACTGGTATTTGCATCCTTTATGCAGATACAAGTTGTAATGTTACGTCTGTTATATATCTGAGTTATCTGATTAATATCATAGGATGTGTCATAACACGGGCTTCAGTTTATTGGCATAAAGTCACTCTTCACCTCAGGCAGCTATTCCTTTTAGATGCTTCTTAATAACATTGCTGCATCATAATCTAAGTGTTCTAATCACGTGTTCATGTTTTCATAGACAGGTTTCCATGTCATTTTTATTTTTAACATTCATTTTCATAACCGTCTATAGATATTTTCATTATCTCCTTGACGGCCATGCCCCGTCCCCCACACACAACCCCGAATACTCGATTACTCGTTTTTGTAGCTTATCGATGATCGAATTGAAAAATTGCCAAAAATACCCATCCCTGCTTTAGAGTCAATGAATAAGGGTAAGGCACCTGGTCTGGATGGTTTACCCCCAGAGCTGTATTTGGTGCTATGGGATCTAATTGATCCACTTCTTCTCGACTCTAAATTTTGTGATCGATACAGGTAATTTCCACAGAAATCAGAATACTGCCCTTTTCTCTCTGGTCCTGAAAAATCAGAAGAACCCCCTTTTGCTGTTCAAGCTATAGGCAGATTTCATTAATTGGCACGGATGCTAAGGTATATGCTATAGCCCATCGTTTAAGAACAGTTGCCAGTTCCCTAATTTCCCTTGACCAGACAGGATTTCTCACAGGATGTTTTGCTATGGATAACGTAAGATACCTTTTGAACATCAGTGACTCATCTGACCTGGCTAACAAACAACACGCTATCCTCTCACCAGACGCCGAGAAAGCCTTCGACCGGGTTAAGTGCAGATACCTGTGGTCTGTCTTAACTCGATTCGGTTTTGGCTCTCGCTTTATTCACATGATCCAGACTCTCTATACTAACTCTTCTGCACGGGTATCTACAGGTTTATGCTGTTCAACTGCTTTTCAACTGAAAAGAGGCACGAGACAGGGTTGCCTATTGTCGCCATTGCAATTTGCAATCTCATTAGAGCCTTTGGCGCAGGCAATTCGTCAGGATCACAATCTCCCCGATCACTATAGGCTGTTCCAAACATGTAATTCTTCAAAAAGCTTACACTGTATGTCCTACGCCTTCCCTATTCAACTTACGGAACGAGCGTGGCGGCAGTTCCGTTTTTTCCGCAAGTAGAATAGGGAAGGCGTAGGACATACAGTGTAAGCTTTTTGAAGAATACGGAAAGGCGGAATGGTGAAGCACTTGCAAAGGCGATCATTTGTGCTTATAAAGCATATACATATTTATTTTTTTAAAGAAAATGACAGATTGTTTCCCTAGATAAGACCCTTATTTCTCATCTGGTATTGTTTAAAGCTCTTTGAAGCTGCACTAAAACTAATTTTGACCTTCAACCGTTTGGAGTCCATTGAAGTCCACTATAAGGAGAATAATCCTGGAATGTTTTCATCAAAAACCTTAATTTTTTTTCGACTGAAGAAAGAAGGACATGAACATCTTGGATGACATGGGGGGTGAGTAAATTATCAGGAAAATTTAATTTGAAAGTGGACTAATCCTTTAGCAATCAGAATAAATAGTTATACTGTTGACCATTTGTAGTTTTGATACAACTTAGTAACTGCGACGTTTTAACAACATCTTTGTATGCATCTCTTCCAATCAGAAACTGAGCCTGAACGATCTTTATTATTTTATGTGAATTTTTGAATTTGTACATGTTTTTTCCCCCTTCTCTGAGATAAAGCTTAAATTCTAAGCAGGCATGGAGGAGCAGGAGGAGGATTTACACAGCCTGATTTAGCCTCTGTAAAATGCTCAAACATACATTGTGCTCCGCTGCTCTGATGTGCTCAACTGCACTGTGTTCACTGCTGGCACTCCTCCCGCAAAGAGATTGAAAATTGCGGAAATCTACCCCTAGAAGTTGACCCAGTTTTCTCTCAACTGTCTGAGACAAACCTTGACATCTGTTGATGGTGCAGTAACCCTGTTCTGTCCAAAACCTCAGAGCTTTAGATGTTCAGGTGAGGTATAAAGATGAGAAACATCCCCAGGAGTGTTCTGAAAGGAAATGCGCCTCTCTTTGAGATTGTTTTGCAGCATATTCTTCCTTTCCTCCTTTTGACTCGCATCTTCTCCCGACAGTTTATGTTTAGCATTCGGGGGGCTTTGTGTAGCATTTTAATTTTTGGATGTCGTTAAAGGGTACCTTTTTTTTTTTTTTTTTTAACAAGCTTTAACATGACAAAACGAAAGACTCAATGACAGATTGATATTGTTAAACCGCAGAAACTCCCTCCACACTCCACCCTGCTCAACGTATGTTCCATTGCCTCTGGACCTGATGTGTTTTTAATTAGCGGGAGCAATGCATTTGTGAGGCTGTGTTCAAATGATTTTTTCATTAGGCCTACATGAAGTATTTGGCTGGAAGTACAGAAAGATATCACGTTTATTTTTTAAATAGCCTTTTAGGTAAATGCTTTAGGGTTTCATGCATGTAAATTTTTCAGGAGTCATATGTCTTATTTGCTGGCAAAAACTAGGAAGTGAGGGAATTCAGAAGTTTCTTTGGTAATTAGTTTGGTAATAAGGTCACAGCGATTGTCTGTAATGTGCATCATTAAGTCTAGAAATAATCCCTCTGCTATACCAAGATATGTGGTCAAAATATAAATCTAATGCTAGACATTTTTTAAGAGGAATTTGGTCCAGCAAGACACCGTATGAAAATTCTGTTTCTGATCTCTTACACTAACATAGAAATACACAATTTACTTACATTGAACAAGCAATAAATCCTTAAAACATGTTACTGCTTCACATCAACAGCTTTATTATTTCCTGATTCTTTTCATAGCCAAACTTCAGTAAAATATAGTGATCTAACAGCATATTTCATCAATGAACAATATCCATTTATACATGTTTTCAGAGTTACAGTACTTGTAGTAATTAGCAACAGTATCAGACAATAACCAGTGATGCATATCATCAGAACTCTTAAAACATTTAAAACTATATGCTGTAAAAGGTCTTCATCACAATTGCCTCTTCCTGCCTGTCTCACATTGACAGCGCCACTTTGCTTAAGCCATTGCATGAGAAAAACACTAGTTAATGTCACAAATAACATTAAAATAAAACTTATAAGGTGATTTTAAGAAAAACGTCAATCTTGACCAATCAGATTAAACGGAGAAACAATTAATAATTTAAATATCATAATTTTGAGTTCTGAACACTTACATTTTTAATTTGAAAGATTTTGCTGCCAAAACATGGTATTTTAAAGGTGCTGTATTTATTTATTTATATTTGACTGTACTAAATCATAAAAATACCATAGTATGTTTGCAGAGGTTTAGGAAACATGCTAAGTTCAAATAGTTTCTCCAAAAAACAATGCTACAGCCAATTATTTTACTTTGAAATGTCCGTTCCAGTTCGGAATGTCTGTTTTTGTTTTTGTCTGTGATCCCGCCCACTGCCAATTTACCTAATAGTATTTCGACACCCCAGGTTGCCAGTTGGTGGAAAACACAGCGTATTGCAGCTGTGGAAGCCAGTAAACGAACTGGGTCAGAGTCACAGATTCTACACAACCTAAAAAGTCTCGACAGTAAAAACATTGCAAATGTATACATTAGCTGATCAACTTGCAGTGTAAGGCTTGTCTCTTTCTATGGTCAGTTATGCTCGTTCCTTTTGCGTCTCCTCAATCTGGCAACCTGCATTAGCGTTGCGTCTGAGGTGGACGGAGTGGGGACTGCAGTACCTATTTCAACTGCTAGCTGTCAATATTACATACTGCACCTTTAAGTAATGCTAAGTTATGATAACTTGATTTCTTTAGTAATGACAACATTAGCATTTACAGTGTAGTATATTGGCCAGAATTGTAGTATCAGTGAATGCCTAATAATAATTCTAATCCTAATTATCTTATATTTAGGATTAATATTGTCATCATAAGTAAGGTGTTAGTTCTTGTTATTTGTTAACGGTTTCGTAGCATCTGATTTCACTGTCTACATCTAATGTCAATATGGAATGTCACAATGTCTCCATGTGTTCGTTTTTTTTTTTTTTTTTTTTTTTTTAATATTGTCAAGAAGGAAATTGGAATTTTTATATGTCCAGGATAGTGCCTGTCTCAAAGAAGACAGTTATTCACTAGCCAGTCAGTGATTTCTCTTTGATTTGTGTGATACATGGCTCTCTAAGAGGTAAAGTGTAATCTGAATCTCAGCCTCTCTCTTTTACCTGTGTTCTTGAGCGCGAAGCTGCCTTTGAGGGTTTAATCTGTAGGAGTCTGGAGTCTGTGTGATCACATGTAAAATGGGATGACAAAGAGCTCATAATTATTCTGAATGTGGGGAGGTGCACAAATCTTGGGCACAGCAATGTAACCTGTACCTAGGTAATGGCTCCTTTCAAATGCGCATTGTGCTTTTGTCCCAGTGGAGTTGCTTTGGATGCAAGGATTTTTAAGTGGTAATGGGCTGCAAGGGGAGCCAGTTAAATCCTAATGTGCCTATGCTTTTTATTTTTTTTACTCTAGCGAGAGCTTGCTTTTTCTTTCTTCTTCTTTTTTATAGGAGATGTCACAGTAATTAATGTGTTAGCTCAGTTGGATGTTGGCATGTGTATGTTATTGAGGGGAAGAGAAGCAGATCGATTCGTTTTGAATCACAGTAATGATACGGAGATTCCAAATGCCCCCTGCCTGTTTTAGAGCCTTTGTGGAGAATCAAATGGAATGGGGAATGCTGGGCATGTGGAGAGAGCTGCTGAAGGCTCGGGATCGTCTCTGAAGGCTTCTGGGTATCTCTTATACGGTGAATATTGACATTGCTGCTGCTTGAATCATTAGAAGACCGTGGATGGGTTGAGCGAGGGATAATCACTGGAGACTGCAGAGAGCCTCTGTCTCTCTCCCTCTCTCTCTTTCTCTCTCTCTTTCTCTCTCTCTCTCTCTCTCTCTCTCTCTCTCTCTCTCTTTCTCTCCTCCCCCTCCCCTCTCGTATACTCTTCTTTTTCCCGTTATATCTGCCTCTGTCTGTTTCTTTCTGTCCCTCTGCTTAGGCTGGTCATAAAGAGATGTTTCTGTCTCGTTTTGTGAGGTTCAAGCAGTGCCTAGCGGTTTCCAAGTGCCACACAATAAACAAGCCTTGTATCGCTCTTATAAACACAGTGAGAATACTATATTCTGAAATAATACTGTCTGGTAGAATTCAAAACACTTCCTGATCCTTTTGTGGTTGCTTCAAAATTCCATGTATGCGGTAATGGAAAATTAGTGAAGCGTTTTGATTTTGTATCATACCTGTTCTTCCTAGAAGGAATCCATATTGCAAGGTTGACTACCTTTTTTACATTGCTCTTATTTTCATCATCTGTGTGTCATGCTCATATTGGCCATCCTGGATTCTGTTGCATGCCTCAGTTGGCATGTTTGTTAGCTGGGTAAATTCAGTCTGAGGGAAGCAGAGAAGCTGGTCATTAATATTAAATTTATGTAAGGGAAGCAGAATTTTGTGTTCTTTGACATTTTCAGTACCATAGCAAAAAGTAGTGTGCTTTTGAACACACCCGTGTATTTTAAAGTTAAATATCATTATTGATATTAAATTACTAAATGAAAACGGTGGCATATAGTCTTAAGGTGAGTAAACGGTCAGGGTAACACTTTACAATAAGACCCAACTGTGAACTAACATGAACAAACAATGAACTGTATTTTCATTAACTAATGTTAACGAAGATTAGTAAACAGTAACAAATGTGTTGCTCATGGTTACTTAATACATTAACTTATGTTTAACTAATGAACTTTATTATAAAGTGTTACCATGGTTGGTAATAAAAAGAACCATAAAATTATATTACTTAAAATAATATTAACTGATAGATATAGGGACCTGTGTTGTGTGTGTTTTGTTTTTTTATTCCAAAATTTTCCAACATTGTTTTAGTGGTTTAATTAAATGTAATAAGTTTTAATGTTCAATCATTTTAATAATCAAATACCATGTTTAATAAATTGAATACAATTGATTTCTTGATGATTTGATATTTTACACTACATCTCCCAGCGCTGTGTAATAACGGTGTTGCTTGATCGAGATCAGACCGCGAGTAAACCTGTTCTGAGCTTGCGCTGTGCTGTCTAATATTGGCCAGAGCTGATAAACTGTCTGCGCTGCGCAGCTCAAGAGAAGTGCAGTTTCGTTCCGCTTTTCTTTCGTCTGATGTTTTTCATATGCAACAGAAATGGCAGCTCTATCAGTTGCACAATGTGGTGGTGGCAAAATGCATGGATGTGAATTGTAAAATGGAGCTCAAGAGTCATGAACTGCTTCTACAAAGCTGACCAGAGTCTGTTACAAATTGTGGCAAATCAAAAACAAAAATTTGGGAATAGGGGTGGGTGATATGACATCTTATATCACGATACAAGTAATTTTATATCATGATAATGAGATCACAATTTTTTTTGCTTTAAATAAGGTTTTTATGATATCAAAATAAATTTCATAATTTGTATCACCCTTTTCAATATCATTTAAAAAATTAATACTAGCCTTAAACTCGCTTACTGAAGACAAGTAAATCGTGATGAAGAAAGAGCAAATAAAAACAAACTACAATAGAACAAAGACAATTGAAATAGACTGACCTGAAAAAACTTCAAGCACTAGAAATACTACATAAAATGTATAAAGGTATCAAAGGTATTGAAAAACAATGCATAGTCTTTACTGTGTAAATTGAATATACATTTATTCTTAATAAAGTTATAAAAGCAAGCAGTGAGACCTTTTCCTCTTTTTTGTTGTTTGATTAACATTAATAATGACAGCAGTTCAATTTGGATGACTGACTGCACCGATGCATTATACTCAAGCCTTGTCTTTCTCAACTGTACCTTCACTTAAGACATAAATGGCTGTTTACTTGCAAATACATGGTCACTTTGACACATAGGTATGTGTATTTAACCGTTCAAGCCCAATTAGGCAGCAAAAAGCACTCCGTTCAGTCCTCACGTGCTCTATGAGCAGCGGCTTTGTTGCGTGTCTCTGAGAGCTTGCACATATGCTGAAATGAGTTCTCTTTCGCTGCTGTTTGTGCTTTTAACAGTTTAAAACCACATGTTAAACCAGTTGCTTGAAAACGATAAGCTTTCGTGACTGCACAACATGGAAACCTCACGTGAGCGTAATCGCGATGGAGACAATAGTCCAAAATTTCTACCTGTTGACAAATTTCTACCGGTTAATCGTGTCTACTGGTATATTGCCCACCCCAATGTGGGAATTACATTGTTACATTAAGTTACATTATGAACTTGTTTCCAGACTATTGCCCCTTTTCAGTTTCCTAAAATACAAAATTAAGAATTTCTAAAAATACGTGTTTTCTTGATAAAAGTTTCAAGATCATATAGTGATTCTTGCTAGTGATTCATATAGTGAACACAACTGAATGAATTCAAGACGCACATTTTCATTATTCAAAACTGTTTCTCTTTACCGTAAGCGAGTCTCTTTTGAACTTCATCAAAAGAATGTTTACTTAATTGCCACTCAAACTAGCAACAATCATTTAAACGATCATTTAATTCAGACTGTACTTTGTAAATGTTTGATGTGGCACAAACAAGTGTCAAACCATGTGACAGAGGTGAATATATGCAGGTTATAAAGCATTTTAAATTTATTCTGATGTTATCGCATGTTATCATTTTGAGAAACAAATGGAAAAAAATTAAATAAAATTAACAGATGACTGTACTATATACCAAATATAATGCTGAAAGGACAACAGCTAGGACAACAGGCATTAACCAGTTTTCGCATGACAAGATGGTGTCCTTAACTGTGTGGCATGTTGTTGTTCTTTGTCGGCTTTAACTAATTGCAAGATAATTTGGTTTTCTGAGAATTTGATTGTCTGCATGTTGCCTCCACCCAGCTAAAACCTAATTTTGGAAATGTTTAAGGTTAATTAGATGATGATAACTCTTGATTAGTTGTTTGTTTGCTATCATTAATAGAAGGCAAGTCCTTTTATAAAGCATTTTATCTTCAAGAATAAGGCCAGTTCTGGTAGGGCACGGCGCTGTCTTTATGAACTTTTTGAATGTAATTTAGACAAAGCAATTAGGTTTTTACAGCCGATACATTTGTTTTGTATAGTCTGATACCAATCCTTGTTTGTATGTTTGTAGTTTTAGGATTACATGTTATTTGTAAACTCTCTGCTTACAGAAAGCAAATACTATATACTATAAGCATACTACAGCTGTTGTTTGGATTACTATTGGTTAAACAAGCACAAAACCATATTAATTTAAAAATTATTTGTTTAAATGGGCCTAAAAAAAACAAGCAAGAACAAGTAATGAGGAAATAATTAAATTGATAATTCAAAATAACTCATTGGCGTAACAAACTTTGAGATTTGTTCTGTATTTATTTATTTATTTATTATTCATTGTGCATGATTGACAGGAACATATTCATCATTGTAATTTAATTACTCATTCATTACTTTTATTATATTTGCCCAATTTTATTTAATGTCTAAATATTGCATATTGCATTTATACTTGCATTCCCTGTCTTTTTGTTTTGTTGATTTTGGTAATATTAGTACCTCTGTTATTTGTTGCCCCTGGTAGGTGATGCTGATGTCTGGTGTCTATTGCATTATTGAAATGTGATCTTACTGGTCAAGTTGAGAGACCAACAGTCCAGCCATAGAAAGTGATTATCCACTAATTACAATCAGCTGAGCATCCATCATATGCAGTTATGTCTGTTACTCAGAAATGAATGAATGTAATGCGTTGTTTCACTGAAATGACCAGTATTGTTTTCCTCATCACGTGTCTAACAGGAATCTCCACTGTCCCATTTCTCATCAACAGACATTCTTCATGGAGGGAGCCCATCAATCCGTACTACGTGAACACCGGCTACGCGCTGGCTCCTGCCACCAGTGCCAACGACAGCGAGCAGCAGAGCATGTCCAGTGATGCAGACACTCTCTCCCTGACCGACAGCAGTGTGTACGTACACATCTATAGACACACAAATACACACAGATCCATTCTCACCACTGCAAGCTGGCGGAACATTCCATCCGAGAGCTTAGAGCGATTCAATTTCACCACACCGTCCCGAGTCAATTTAGCAGGATTTTCTTCCTCCAAGAAACTTGCAGCCAGTTCTGCAAAAGCCCAGATATTTCGGCAATTGAACGGAAGATGCGCAGACAAAGCTCAATATTACATGTCATTGGCAGCTGTTAGCGGAAGCTGGTCTCAGAGCAGTGTCTCGTGCACGCAGAATTAGTGCCATTTTCCCCCAGCTCTGCTCTGGGAACAGAAACAAATCTGCTCTCCTCTGAGGAGGACCATCTGCTCATTATCCACACCAATGAAAGCTTCTAAATGTCATTACTTATGCTAATTATAGAGCTTCAAATTGGGAGGTATGAGGCGCTGCAGGCTGTAATTTGAAGGCATTGACTTGTTTTCCTTCAAATTAACTTTCCCTGAAAACAAAGGAAATGGCCTTCACGTTGTACTCCACACAAGCAGGTTACAGAAGGGAACAGGAAATGAAATATTGAAAACAAACAAGGCCTGAAAATAAGAGCTCATAAAAGAATAAACGGCGCTTTGGCCTTAGGTGTAATCAAATTTGTCTACTCATTGCATGGCTACCAAAATAATTTCGGCTACGTGCAATTAAATGGCTGACATGAGGGCATGGAGGGCTGGAGAAAATGTTGCGATATGAAATTATTTTTCCTCCATTTACGTGGAAGTGGTAATAAATGTAAAGCTTTTAAACTCACTAATGCAGCCAATTCTCATTCCCTGTCAAGGTGCAGTCACATTAGTGAAATGTAGTGGGTGAAAAAGATCCATTGTCAACAGCATAGAGATGTACAAAGCACAGATCACTTACAAACCAAAAAGCATCACTACCATTGCAAGTTACTGTCGTTACTAACATAGTTTAATGATTCAGTGTTTCCCAAAACTATAGTTCCAACAAACATTCGCAAAACAGCATCGCAAAGTTGTATGGTTGGAACTACAGCTTTCGACCAGCATATATTCTTACATTTAAACAGATCATGTACTTAGTAAAATAAGCAAGCTAACATGCTGTGTATTCTGTATCTTTCAATCTATTTATACACTCCTTAGTAAAAAGGTAAAAAGGATTCAAAAACAATTTGAATCACAAACCCTTAGTCAGGAAATTAGCAAAAATTGCACAAATACTGTAGCCTTTTCATTTGTTTTCTTTAAAAGTGGGTAAACTTGCAGACAGCTTATTACAGGAAGAAGAGTCAGTGTTGTTCCACAAATGTTAATGGCTTCAAACAGTTCATGAGTAGTTGAAAAATGTCTCCTGGTTCATTTGAGTTTAATGTGAGACCAAATATTCACTACAGGGTTCAAATCTGGACTCTGACCAGGCCAAAACATGAGGCTGATGGACTTGTTCTCAAACCGCTTCTTGGTTGTCTTTGCAGTTTGGGCAGGAGCATTGTCTTGATGAAGAAAAATCATTATTCTTGATTTTGTCTTTGATGTCTTTGATTTCTGAGATAGCAATGGCTTTTTAAGTAGGTCATTTGCTTAAATTTTGCTAATTTTCTGACCAGTAATTTGTGGTTAAGACAATTAAAAGCTTAGTGTTTAGCCATTTTGGGCTTGGCCCATTTTCTTTGCATTTTCTTTGTCGAGAGAATTAAAGCGCCGTTAAGAAGAGTGCGCATATGCGAACTTGCTCTAGTACGGCGTGGAACCTCGGCGTGATGTAAGAGGGAACCTGCAATTTTAATAAAACGAATTGAAATAAAGCAACATAAAGGAGAACAAAAATAGTAAAGCAGTCATCAGATGCCGAAGTTATTACTTCTCGACCTGCTTGACGTCATCAACAACAGTAACTAACGTGGTTCAAACAGGGATGTGTGACAAAGTTGCTACGGTTTTGGGAAACAGTTATGACTAGCTAGATCTAGTCTCCCAACGGTGGATTGTACTATGGTAGTTAAGTAGTGAGTTGCATCGTTGTTTCTGGAAACGCACCCCAGGTCAACGAATCCACGTGATCAATTTGAACCCACTGCAAAATCTGTGTGGGAAAATTGTTTGTCCTCACGTCGAATTAACCTTTGAAAAATTAGCTGAACAACAATAAATGTGACCGCAACTTCAGACTGTCGTTAAGCAGTAACATTTTTGTTCTGGATGTTCGTTTTGAGAGGGTTTCGACTGGAGACTAGTTTTAGCTAGAGAGGCAGCAACAGGGAGTGTGCCGAGATGGCATGAGTGATCCATGTTCTACAAAAAAACACATTAAAGGCACATCAGGGCAAAAACATGTGTCTGAAGTGGGCTAGATTAGAGGCCATTATCAGCTGTTTGCCAGGCAGCGATGCAGGGGGGTCCGCAGCAGGACCCGGGGGGATTAAAGACTCCCTGTGCATGTGTCAGTGAAGGACCCCAAACATGCTCTGCTCTGAAGCGGTTGCTGCCACTGCCCCAGGGATTCAGTTAGACAGGGGGAGGACAATTTCGCATTTTCAATCCCACAACAAAAACGTAAACACCTGCAATCACTTTAGCTTTGCAGTCTGAGTTCTGTTCTCACACAAGGACTGTCTTGTGTGCACATAGTCGTTATGAAGCAACAGCACCATTTTGTTCCCTGTAGAACTGACATTTCTTTATAAGTCCCACATGGTAATGATGTAACGTTTCGCATTTAGCAAGCTCCGTTAAAACCACTGATGCGCAGCACATTTTTCATTGCAAGTTTACCTACCATCACTAAATACACAATGATGAAGCTTTCACTAAATGCTAGCTTCGCAAACTGACATATTACAGAGATTAGACAAATGATACTACCGTTAAAGGCATAGTTTGTTTAAAAATTAAAATTGCCATTGTTTACTCGCCCTCATGTCGTTTCAAACCTGTATGACTTTGTTACATGGATCTGAGCTGCTTTCTTTCATATAATGGAAGTGAATGGGGACCAGGGACTGTCACAGCTTCAAAAGGGCAAAGTATCATCCATAAGTCTTCTGAAGTATATCTTCTAAAGCCATATGATAGCTTTAAACAGACTAAAATGGTTACTGAAAATTTAGCTTTACAGCCATGGTCCCCATTAACTTTTAATGTATGGAAAAAAGCAGCTTAGATCAGTGTTGTTTTAGTTTTGATATGCTTTTGAAGTATTTAATATTTTTCCTTTATAGTATTTAATTAGCTTTCCATTTTATATTATCAGTTATTAGTTTTTGCGGTAACACTTTACAATAAGGTTCCATTTGTTTACATTAGTTAACAGCGAAAAATACTTGTAAGCTAAAATGAAGTAAGTTTCATTTTAATTTATTTTTAACTAACATTAACAAATATCAATAAATACTGACATATAGTTAATGCATTAGCTAATGTTAACAAATGGGACCTTATTGTAAAATGGATGAAAGAAAGTCATACAGGTGAGTAAATGTATGAACATTTTTTAATTGGATTATTTCTTTATGCAATCATCCACCATTGGACCATCAAAATGTATTTAGAAGACAATGATTTCAAATATGGTGTTTTTTTTTTTTATATTCACACAGATTGTGTATTAAAATACCATTGTTTTTCCCTACAGAGATGGAGTCCCACCTTATAGGTATCGTAAACCGCATCGACGCGAGATACACGAAAGTGCCAAAGTTAATGGGCGAGTGCCACTACCTCATATTCCTGTGAGTATGCTTTGGATTTCCAGAACACCTTGTTGACTTTACAACACTCTTGTGTGTATATGTGCTCTCTACCTTTTTATTCCACTCCACTTCTTCCATCTCTCTCTCTCTCTCTCTCTCTCTCTCTCTCTCTCACCCCCACTCCTTCTTTTTATTTTATTCTCTGAGCCTTGTCTCCGTCCATCATCTTCTGGTCTTTCCCTGTCATTCTTACTCTCTCTTTTCTTCCCCCTGCCTTGTCTCTCCCATCGCCCCTAAAATGAATGTGCATTCTTAAGATGCACAGCGGTGGCTGGGGAGCTTTGATCATGTGCCGGCGAATAGCTGATGGAGAGTGAGAGAGCACGAGTGTGCTGTCTAAAGCGTTCCTGATGCTCTCGTCAGCTCTGCCTGCTCTGCCCCAGCAGATGTGAAGCCTCCCCCTCTGATGGCTCGGCTTTCCCACTGTACCGGCTCCAGCATAATTGGAGCCTCTGAGATAGAGCCCAATTTAACAGAGCAAACATACACTTCCCCTCACCGGGGCCTTTCACTCAACCTATAGAGACTGAAAGCTGTGGAGGCAGCGAAGACACTTCAGCTCGTTCATGCGTGGCGTACTGGAAACTCTTTACTGATTTTTCCGTGTGCGCACCAATATCTGATTATCGAATGACAAGTTGCAGATGTAAAAACTTTCTTAAAGAGATAGTTCACCTGATAATGTAAGTTCTGTTACCGTTTGTTCACCCTCATGTTGTTCCAAACCTGAATGACTGACTTTATTTCATTGAACACAAAATGATGTTTAGCAGGATGTTCATGTGATTCATGCTCGTAAAGTAAATGACGCATTCTACGGAGCCCCTAAAGGGACAGGGTGATGGAAAAAGCATATTTCAATGCTTTTGCGTTCTCTCACAATTACAGTTGTGTAATTATGTTGTATATTATTTGCAGGCCTCAGTGAGCCGCTATTAATATGTGGGGTATTGAAATCGATTTTGAATGCATGCTTCTTTTTTTTTTTTTTACTTTCACTTTCCAGTTTGCGATCACGTGTACTCTGTGTATAGGGAGCAGTGATACTGACCACACGTTTTACAAGATAAGATATTTGTCAGTGATGCTCAGGATCTGTTGCGCACCGAATCCTCTGCCATCGTCCTGTCAGTCATCTCTCCTTAAGCCGTGGTCACACTAGACTTTAAGCATGCAAAAAATTTTCAGACACTGCAGTGGTCATATGATGTCACGCTGGGGCTGGACAATATGACCTAAAATCAAAATCTTGGTTAATTAAACATTTGACCTTGAGTTTTTTTTTTTTTTTTTTTTTTTTTTTACCCTCATAGTTCAAGGTTTGTACTGTAAAGGTGGGATATTTTTTCCCTAATGAAAGAGTGCTTTTTTTCAGCAGTTAATTTATCTATGGTTCGTAACATTTCTTACAGATTCCTGCTCATTGTAAATCAGATAGAGATAAATTAACACAGTACAATTATTTGAATGCATTAATGAGCGAGCGATTGCGTGTGTGAATTAGTCACACCTTCTCTCTATTAATTGTGAAGCTGTGGGTTGTAAGTAATTTCAAAAGTAGAAAAATATATGCTATAACTTTCTAAGCTACTTTAGTGATAAATCACAGGACAATGTTTATAACGAGTTTCTGCGCTCCTCTGTCTATCTTCACATGATGTGCAGCTACTCTCTGTATGAGTGTTCGTGTGCCACAATGCATCAGCGCAGTAGCTCAATATAATGACACACATCCGATGGTTTAAAATCACTTAAATGTCCAAACTGGCAAGCCTTAAAACACATACAATTGACAGTTTGTTGAAGAAGCGAGTGAAAGTGATCTCACTTCAGGGATCGCCGTGTGTGTGTTGACTCTGTGTTTGAGTTCGACTTAGTGTTGCTTCCATGCTGCTGACTGGATGGGGCTAAGTCACGCGACTACACATGCAGTAGTATGTTTTTAAGGGGAAAGTATTAACAGGATTTTAAAAAAAAAACTGACATGGGAAAATTACGTTGGTTAGAGGTTCTGAATTTCGATTACTTGACGATTAATCGTCCAGCCATGTCACGCTGTGTTGTTTCTGTTTTATAAACATGAATTCAACATATACAAAATAGTACTCAAAATGTAAAAATATACAATCTACTTGACTTGATTGTACTGCAAAAATATTATTTTAATTCAGCCAAGTGGTCACGCCGTGATCATCTACTGGTCACACGTTTTCATGTGATGTGAATTCACAGGTCAGAGTTCACCAAACTTGAACTTTGGAACACAGAGAAATGTGAAACTTTTCACATGAGCTTGCGTTTCCGGTCTGACGCATTCACATGTCAATGGAGCGAAAGTGCAGTGTGACCGCCTTTTTACTCTCTTCACATAAGTGAAATCTGATGTACTGTAATGTAATCAACGACTGCAGAAAGCCATGTCCCGTTAGGTGCTCTATAGAATGCATTATTCATAGAGTTGTCAAAAGTACCGACTTTGGTACCTAGTAGGTACTGAAATTTAAAAAATGTGAAACTTTGAGCTCTGTTGAGCGGATTCGTAAACACCTCTCATTGGCCTTTGTGTTCACGCGCTCATCAGATATGTCTGTGACTGGCTTCAATGATCAACGCTCAAAAACATGTTGTAAATAGTCATCAATGAAGCTCTTCACCGAGCGCTTACACAGATATACACAGGAGTGTTTAAAAGCAGGCATTTATCGTGGACCAGTCCGCTGATAGAAGCCTGCTTTCAAACGCTCCCGCTTCCAAAATGCTTTCAAATTCAAACACTTCCGTGTGCTTTCACACGCTGCCATGCGTTGATCATTGTAGTCAATCACAGACATATCCGATGAACTGCGAACATGGTGACCAATCAGAGGTGTGTATATGTACCTTATATATATCCCAAACAATGGTAGTGTTTATTCAAATCACACAAATGAGATTTAAATAAATTTTTTTTGCCTGTTCTTCAGTTAAGATTCATTGAAGAGTGAAAGACTTGCCCAGCATCTGCTTTCTTGTTCAATGGATTAAAGAACCATTATATGGATTTAGAACAACATGAAGTAAATGATAGAATTTTCATTTTTAGCTAACCTATGACCTTTAATTCTTAGTGCTACATCTTGCTCAAGTTTTCTTGTGTTGTACATTACATTCACATTTATGTTTATGGTTCTAAACCTTTAACACTCTCTCGCTCGGATTTCTTTTTTCCCCTTTGGTTGTATTCTCCTGTTCTGTCTCTGTTAAGTTTAAAAGGCTCTCTCATATTCTGTAAGCGTGGTCTGCGGCAGGGAGGCAGTGTTAGTAACCAAATGCCTTGTCAAGACTTGACAGATTCTGCAGTTCCACTGGGCATGTAACCGTGTGGGCTGTGGAGGAGACTGATGAATCTTAAGCAAACAGAAGGCCAGAACAAAGAAAGCTGAAACAGACTTTAGATCAGATTTGGCCCTGTAATCAAAATTTTAACGGCTCCTGTAAGGGTTTTATTGGATCTTGTCCAGGCACTGCCTGCAACTATATTTCTTCATGTGTCTGTCCTCCTCCCCCGTCTCTCTTTTTCTCTTTCCAGACTTCTGGAATAATACATTTCCTGGATGTCTGTTGTTTGGAGTTTCATTGGTTTTAGAAGAGAAAATGGTACAATGCAGCTGTCCCCTGTGCCACATAATCTGCTCAGATGAAGAGTGATTATCTGATAGTCAGCTCTTTGTTATAAGTTTTGGGTTCATGTTGCAAGTGTAAGATGTGAAGGTGGATTGATTTTTGGAGTGTTTAACCTTTTCTGATGTCCAGTTGTATGTTTTCTGACTGCTTCCTCTGCCCTGTTTTTTTTTTTTTTTTTTTTTAACCTTTACCATGGGGTTTCAAATAGGGCATAATTCTGGTAGGACATGGGATCATTGGGCTGTCACAGCCGGCACACTAGAAGAGGACTTGAGTGTAGTTTACTTAATACTTTGCATTATTTTCAGTTTGATTATATAGACTGTGAGGAATGTACATTACCTTTAAAAGTAAACTGAACTTCAAAAGTAAACAAAACTGAACTTCAATAGTTTGGAGTTGGTAACATTATTTTATTAAAAAATTTAATTGTATTTATATTAATACTTTAAGCAAGAATGCATTAAATTGATCAAAAGTGAAAGTGTTTCAGTAGAGTTTTATTTTAAACAAATACTGTAATCTTTTGGTCTTTGTATTCATCAAAGAATCCAGAAAAAAATTATCATGGCTTGCACAAAAATATTAAGCTGCACATCTGTTTTTAAAATGATTTCAAAGGATCATGTGACACTGAAGACCGAAGTGATGGCTGCTGAAAATTCAGCTTTGCCATCACTGGAATAATATTTCACAATATTACTGTTTTTATTGTATTTTTGATTAAATAAATGCAGTTGTGGTGAGCAGAAGAGTATTTTCAAAAGCATTAAGAAATCTTATCGACCCCCTAACTTTTGAACTGTAGTGTATTAAAAAATAGATTCTCTCCTTTAATTGAAGTTTATTTAAATCACACCAGTTTGATTTTACACATTAAATAGTTAATATTAACTACTTTCTCCGCGACAACCACATTTAAATGTAGGAGTGAATCCCATGATTATCCCTGTTATGCTGTGCGTTTACATTTACTTGCGAAGATTAACATTGACAACAATTCTCAATACTGTAAACCAGAAATTGGATGCCAAAACAGGGATGTGACTTATCTGTGGGGGGGATTCATTTTGTGTTTCATTTTGAAAAGACCATAAACAATTACTAAAAAAAAAACTACAGAATTTTTTTTTAAAATTTTTTTTAATTTTTTTTTTATGAGTTTTGATAAGGCATAGAGGTGAGAATGTGATATGGCTAAGTGCAATCATCAAATTGCACCTGTAATTATATAAATAAATAGTCTCATGCACTGTATGTTTCAGAGTAAAGCCAAAGCACAGTACTGTTCATTTTCAGCTTCGATTCACAGTAAATGCTACTCTGCAAGTGCTGTGTTTGAGTCTCTTATAATTTACGATATCCATCTTCTCATCATCCAAACCATCTTTCTTATTTTTTTGTCTTTAGCTGATCAAATTCCTGCAACCGTTTGACCTGTTTGGTGGTCCTGTTTTCGACCAAAGTAACCTCAGCGATATTGTATTGCATTAGCGAAGATGTATTATAGCCTGCTATCCTTTAAGTCCTTTTACACTAAAACTGTAGTGTGTGTGTGGACAGAATCAGTGCATTAATTCTCAGTAGCACATTACCCAAATATGTGTCTTTGTCTGTCTAGCCTGTATTAATGTTCTTCTGCTTTGAATATTGTATTTTACACTGTCATGTGTTATTGTTCTCTTCACATACCTGTGTAATCAGCAGCTGTAGTTTCTTTTTTAAAAGCATTGCATTGAATGTGAATGCTGACCTTGAGTACTGACTCGCATTGTCTTCTTCCCATCAGCGCACAAACCGGATGCCAAAGGATATTCACGTTGAGCCGGAGAAGTTTGCGGCGGAGCTGATCAGCAGGCTGGAGGGGGTGCTGAGGGAACGTGAGGCGCAAGAAAAACTGGAGGAGCGGCTCAAGAGGGTTCGACTGGTGAGTAGAGCATCCAAACATGCTAGGGAATCGTCACGTCGCTACTGTATTATTTTGAGCTATAGTAGATAGATCAAACACTGAGTTCTGTGCCTATTCTCATCATGAGTGACACAGTCGGATGTGTTCTAAAGACTTCCTGTCTTATCAAGGGGACTCTGCTCATTTCTTTCGTCTTTCTGTTCAGTGTCAGGTGATTCACCTGCCGAGATTGAGCTACTTGCTAGTCTGCCTCAGTGTAATGACTTTGTTTGAAGTCAGCTGGGGCGTGAAGAAATGCTCACGCACACCGCAAATGGGAATCTTTTTCCCGACTCAAAGCCAGGTGCTAAGTCTCAAGGCAGATTATTTATGTAGTTTGGCCTCCTGTAAGAGGAACTTCCATCACAGAACAGTGACTTTGAGTTATTAAGAGCCGAAGGAGGAATGTCATTTGTCTCTTAATTGATATTCTCATCGGTGCCTTGGCTTTCGGCAAACCTGTTGTAAGTTTTCTGTACCTATCAGCTGAGTGACTGTCTCCTATACAGCTCTAGCTCTCTTTGGTCCACTGAGCAGGATGGACTCTGATATGTTTTTGCCAGCAACTAAGCCTTGACCAGTCTGAATAAACTCTAAAACTGTCATTCTGGGGTGTTATGCAGTCATTTTCAGTTTTTAGAGGTTGAAATGGCGCATTGAAAATTGGATGGTTTGCGCATTGCGGTTGGATTTGTGTTGTCTCCTACCTCGTCTCCTTTTTTTTTTTTTGGCATGATCTGTCAAAGATCATCCAGAGTGCTGACCTGCACAGCTGTTCAGTAAAAATAAAATTATGCACGAGCCAAATCCTCAGAATTCCTTATCTCCTTGGACTTCACTACCTGGAGAGAGAATCAAAGCATTGCTGTGGCTTTGGTTTTATTGACTTTCTCCATTATGAAAATGAGAAGACAACCAAATGAAAAGGCGCGTTTGATGAAGGAAATTTGATGGAAATAAACTAGGGCTGTGCAATATTGAGTAAAATATCCGATATGCGATACCTTGTTTGAATAATGCGATATTCGATATGCGATACAATATTACTTTAAGTGTGTAAAATCAATTTAAAATATATTTCAAAATACTTATATATTGGTTATATAATTTTCAGTGTTTGTTTCACATTCTTTCTGGGAAAAGAAATCATCACTACAACTTATAAAAAAAAGTGCCCAGCATTACTTAAAAAGTCACAAATCTGACAATGTCAATTTAACATCAATGTAAACAAATTAAAAAAAATTAATATTTAAATAAATCAATATTTAAATACAAAAAAACGCTTTGCTCGGTAATATATAGGTATATCAACCTAAATCTTAACATTAAGAACATCCAGGTAAACAAAAACACCTGAAACTAGGGGTGGACGATTAGTTATTTTTAATTTACCTTTGTTATTAAAAAATAAGAACTACAAACAATAGGACAAATTCTTACTTGAAATAGCATTCAAGTAAGAAACAATACAGAAACTGAATGATCAAATGTAAATCT
This sequence comes from Elopichthys bambusa, assembly GCA_037101425.1. Taxonomy (NCBI): domain Eukaryota; kingdom Metazoa; phylum Chordata; class Actinopteri; order Cypriniformes; family Xenocyprididae; genus Elopichthys; species Elopichthys bambusa. The sequence goes on from CM074435.1 coordinate 25,165,842, forward strand.
AAAACACTGCATAGTCTTCACATGAATTAAATATACTTTGATTCATAATAAAGCTACGAAAGCTATTCAGTCAAAAGCAGTGAGTGAATTTCTCTATCTTTTGTTGTTTGAGAGACAGCAGCAGGTTTACTGTATTAGGCTGCTGTCCCTTTAAGACCTAATGCACGGCCATGGATCCTACTAAAAAGCATCCGATTTCTTTCCCAACTGATAACGTTCACTTAAAGGTGCAGTAAGTGATTTCTGAGAAACACTGTTGAAAGTGGGTCAGACCCCGAGCACCAAAACACACTTGTAGCCAATCAGCAGTAAGGGGCGTATGCACTCATGATGGGGGACGTGCCTATGTTGCATAGTGTGTTTGTGATTTTAGGGGCGGAGTTATCGGGATAGGAATGTGATCCTTTTTGGAGGGGTGTGTTTGTTTTAGTGATTTCAAATATCAACAGTGTTTCTCAGAAATCACTTACTGCACCTTCAAGACTCTCAAATCAACAAGACAGACATTTTGACATAACAGTGTGTGTATTTGACCATTCGAGTGCAATAACACGCAAAAGAGAACTGAAGGGATCGCGCGGTGTCAGACAGCCGGCTTGTACGCACGCTTCGGGTGAAAGTGTCAGACAGCGCAAGGCCGACAGGAGTTGTTTTCCGCAACTTATTGTGGTTATTAATACTTAATGTCAAGCAAGTCATGTAAGTAACAGTCACATTCCCAGTCTATTCACTGCTTGATGCGTTGACCTAAAACTTTGATGTTTTTGAATGTTTTGTAGTAGCCTATTAAAATCATTCATATATCACATGCCGTTGTGAAATGCATATGTACATTTGCGATATTTAAATAATTCTGATATATCGTGCAGCCCTAAAATAAACATAAAATGTGCTTGTGTTGTTAACAAAAAGATTAAAAAATAATACAATCAATTATGCTCACCAAAGCTGCATTTTGATAAAAAAAATACAGTAAAAACTGCATTGTGAAATATTCTGTAATATTGAGATTTTTTTAATAATTTAGTATTGCTTAAAACGGTTACACACATGAAATGATTCATTTTATGGGGAAGACAGTCAGAAATGACTTGAAGCAGCAATATGTTGGATACTTTTCAGTTTAAATATATTATATCCAGTAATTAGCCTGTAACACTGCAGAGTTTGTGTGGTGGAAACACAATTACAGTTTAATTACATTTTAGGTCATGACTGTTTTCATAGACAAAACTATACAATACAGAATGTGACTAAAATGTAATGTAGTCACCAGACTATGACTGAAACTAAATTTGTCAAAAGAGGATTCAGTGTTGTTTGCCAGTAAAATCTAAATCAGAAAAGGGTGGAACAAATCAGCAAGTAAAATGTTAAGTGTTATTCAATCTTAAATAAACAGACATATCAAATTATTTATAATCCGATTTAGAGAGGTCTGTGGTTGTCCAGAAATATTTTTTGTGATTTAAAATTAATATTAAAGTCTTGTTTTGAGCAAGAAGAGAATTCTCTCATGGCTCTGTTTCAGGTCATTGTGTGCTTCGAATGTGACTATAACAAATGCCTATCAATAGAAGCTTGAAAGTATGACATCTGCTGGTTTAAACACGTTACTGCACAGTGATTCTACAGCCTATTGTTTTCTTCAACAGACTTGCTCACCTAGCATATATATATATATATATATATATATATATATATATAAATTTTTTTTTTTTTTTTATACTTATCCAGTTCATACTAAACATCTGAGATTTTGAAAAAAAAAATCTTGTCATTATTGAATAATCTCTGTGTCCTGTAGGAAGAAGAAGGTGACGATGCAGACATTTCCACCGCCCCCTCCCTGGCCAATCACAGAATTCCTCCTGCGATCCACATGCAGCATTATGGCGGTCGCTACTCTGAAATGAGCTACAACGGGCTGCAGCTACGGGATGCACATGAGGAAAACCCAGAGAGCATCCTTGATGAGCATGTGCAGCGTGTCATGAAAACCCCCGGCTGTCAATCTCCGGGCACGGGCCGCCATTCTCCAAAGTCGCGCTCCCCAGACGGGCTGCCCGCTGGCAAGATTCCTGGACTGATGATGCCGCTGTCTGGTGGCCAAGGCAAGCACCAGGCTCGGCTGGGCCCGAAGGGTGAGGCGGCGCACCTGCACCATCACAAACACATTCACCACACACACTATGCCGCGGGGGGGAAGCCCAAAGAACAGATGGAGGCGGAAGCCATGAAGATGCACGGGGGCTTAGCCTGGAACATGGAGCAACACCACTATGGATCCAAGTCACGCAACTATGCAGATGGAATGAGCGTCGGTCCCAACGGCATGGACCCCATGGGTTATGGGTATGCTTCTCAGTGGTTTTTATTAGATATGTATACACTAAATTCAAAAGTTTGGTGTGTTTTTTTTTTAATTTATTTATTTTTTTTATAAATGTTTCTGGAAAGTCCCTTCTGCTCACCAAAGCAACATTTACTTTATCAAAACTACACTCAAAAACAGTAATATTGTAAAATATTACAATTTAAACATTTTATTTGAATACATTTTAAAATGTAATTTATTCCTGTGATGTCAAAGCTGTGTTTTCAGCATCATTACTCCAGTCTTCAGTGTCACATGATCCTTCTGAAATCATTCTATGATGATTTGATGCTCAAGAAACATTTATTATTATTATCAATGTTTAAAACAATTTTTTATGCTTAATGTATACGTATACTTTATTTAGGATTCTTTGAATAGGATGTTCAAAAGTAGAGAATTTATTTGAAATAGAAATCTTTTGTAACATTATTAATGTCTTTACTTTAATGCCATTTTTGCCTGCCCCCAAACTTTTGAACTATGGAGTATATTGGAAATGTATCTAGTGAAGCCATTTATCTCAACAGCTTTAATGATGTTCTTGTGTCTCACTATAGCAGTAAAGGCAGCACGATGTCAAAGCGGCCGGTCAGAAAAGGAGAAGATGGTCGAAACTTTGAGATGCGAGAGCCCTTGCCCCCTGATGATATGGAGAGGAACCAGAAGATACTGCAGTGGATGATGGAGGGTGAGAAGGAAGCTGGACGCTATAAGAGGAGCCCTTACGGGTGAGAAACCATCTTCATTATTGATTAATGTTTTACATACTCTAGATTATTACACTATGAAAGGCTGACTAGCTGTTCAAATAGTTGTGTTAGAAATTATGCAAAATTATAACATACCACTGTTTTTCATTTCATTTAAAAGCTCTTTTGGTCTTGATTCTTCCTTAGCAGCATCTCCGGCTCCAAGAAAGCTCAGAGTCACGAGGTGTCAAGGCCCAGTTCGGTGGAGCGGCCGGGGGCTGTGCACCCTTGGGTGACCGCTCAGCTCCGCAACAACGTGCAGCCCTCCCATCCCTTCATCCAGGACCCAACCATGCCCCCCAACCCAGCCCCCAACCCCCTCACACAGCTAGAAGAGGCGCGCAGGCGGCTTGAGGAAGAGAGGAGGAAGTCTGGAACACTGCAGGCCAAGCAGAGGTGAGGGGACGCGTCCACGGAAGATCATAATTCATATAGGAAACACAGTCGCCTGATTTGTTATTGCATGAAAATAATCACACGTAATTTGCCTTTGGGTGAGTGACACTCAGTTTTTGGTCTGGATAATTAATTCAAAAATCAAAATATAACACTTAATAAAACTTTGTTTTTAGTTTCTGAATTTAAATTCATTTTGATATTTTTTGAGGGGAGCATAACATCAAAAATGTCAGGGTGAAACTTTAGAAAAAAATTTGTTCATTTTAAATCTTAAATTGTTTTAGGTTTTTTTTAAAATTAGTGCTGTCAAAATTAACTAGATAAATCACATTTTTTCTGTGATTAATCGCAATTAAAAACACTTACGTTTTTATGCATTTTTAATATATTTTATAATGTAGTAATTTCACAGTTAACCTCCAAATTAATGTAGAAACAACATAAAGACAGTAAATTTTAAATATTTGTTTAATGGCATCTTTTTATGAATGAAGGCCAGTTTCACTGATACTGCTACTGATGTCTCTATGAAAATGATTTTTTCCCCCCAATTTTAAAAATAAATTATAGCCATTTAACATTACAGTGTAATTGAAAGCTATCAAAAACATTTATTAAGCTTCAAAAAATGAGAATTTTAATTTAGGTGAACTTAAAACAATCCTCACATAATAAATGTCATACCTGTGCCCTTCCTACCTGTCTTACAGATACAGGAATTGAATAAAGTTATCAAACAATCTGCATTGCATAAGTTATAGCCTAAATTGAATATAGATTAAAGCTACAAAGGTTCTTTAGTCAAGAGCAGCGAGTAATTTTCTGTTACCTTTATTTTTTGATAACTATTTTTTATTCTTTGACACTTTTGGCATTACTGTGTTATTGTTCGTTCAAGTGCAAAAGAGAACTAGATTCTGTGCAAATTTTTGCAGTAAAATATCCCAAAACCACTGTTACTTAAAATTTTTCTTTCTATTGGACATTTGTCAGTGACCCATCTATTACCCATAATGCACAATGCAAGGCTGCCTCCTTTTAATCGACACCTTAGGCTCGTTTGAGATGAGCAAATTCTGCGCAGAACCAATCACCGCGAGATGCATGCTGGTTAGAAATGTGTCCGAGGGTGGGTCGCCTTGCTCTGATGTCATGCCGACGTGTGTCAAAAGCCTCTCGCGAGGGCGAGGCGGCCTCATCAGATTCTGCAGTCAAGTGCAGTTGCTCTCCACCGACTGCGCTGACCAAAAGCACGATGGGCAACGACTTGCTGACGACACAGCTTAATGCTTATTGGTTTAAACAACCGTGATGTATTGATCTCTTAAAATGTTTGATTTTAAAACTCTAATATCATGTTTTTATGTGGATAAATTATGTGTGAATATTCCCAAAGTCTCTGACAGTGCGATCTCTCTGTGGGTTATGTGATTATCATATTTTATAAAAATATATAAAAACATGTCTGTAATTAAAATAAAAATGATTGATACACACGCCTTTCGAATGGAAATAAATAAGTACTTGGGTGTCTTGTTCATTATGTCTTTTCATATAAAAGCAACAGAACTTAAATTACATCCAGTTCATCAGCGACACAGCGCACAAGTGTGAATCCCGCGATATCCGCCTTTGATCACGTAGGTGTCTGATCACGTAGGTGTCTGATCCACTACAAGAACAGAGAACTGTCCGTCTTACCTGCACTTTTTTCACTCCTCCCCTAACTGCAGCCGCCTACTCTCACCTACATTTCAGGCGAGGCTAGGCGCATCTCAAACAAGCCTCTTGTGTCTGGCTGAGGTTAAATGCGTGTAATGAGGCGATGTGAGCCTGTAAACGCAGCCGGTGTGTCTAACTCGGGGTTGTTCCTCAGGTATGTGATGGAGGTGATCCAGAGGGGTCGCACCGCTGTCAGGCCCGCTCTGTTTCCCACGCTCAGTGTGGTGCCCGCCGTCTCCGACACGGAGCTCTCCGAGTCAGAGTATGTTCCTGATACTTCTTCATAGAGCGTAGCCCTTCTTTTCACCATCCCATGCTACCGATACATGCACTTGCATGTGTTTGTCAGGGCTGTGCCTTCATGTAGTTCACTAACGCTTCTATGTGTAGCTTTTAAAAGTATAATATAGACTGACCAGTATTAGCACGTAGTTCCTTGCTGATTTGATTGCAGTGAAATGTTGTTCCAGTGTATTAACCACTGATCAGCTGGAGGAGAGCGATGAGCTGCGGATGCGTGCCTGCTGCTAATGCAGATATGCAGTTTAGTGACATCAAAGCTTTAGTGAGGATGAGATGAAAGCGGCACAACAATGCCAATGTTTTTTTGTTTTTTTTTTCATTTTTCTGAGGAACATTTGTCAGACATCTGGAATTCGTTTTACTTGGCAACAGTAAACCAATCCTCTGCTGCCCACCAGCACTTGTGCCCACTTCAAACCCAGCAGAGCACGTACAAGAGCCTTTCAAATATGGCTCTACATCAGATGTGCATCAGATGTCGCTTTTGGGACATCATATTTCTCATTTTGTTGCTAGAAAAGCAAAACCCACCATTTTGTCTCATCTTATTATGGAATAAATGCTTTGGTTTGTTTTTCAAGTGCCTTTCGGTTCGTTTGCAGGCATAAGAATATGAAGAAGCAGCCCTGTGAGAACATTACTGTGGCCTATTACTTCTGCGGAGAGCCCATCCCGTACAGGACGTCTGTCAAAGGGAGGATCGTCACGCTGGGACAGTTCAAGGAGCTGCTTACCAAGAAAGGGAGCTACAGGTAAATCTTCTGCACTGTTTTTGTTCTTAGCGTCAGTTGGTATTTGAGGACCGTCTGTAGTGTTTAGTTTAGATGATCAAGTGACAGTTCACCCAAAAATGAAGATTCTGTCATTTACTCCCTCATGTTGTTCCAAACTTACAAAAAAAAGAGAGATTCTTAAGACTGTGCTGGTCGCTCCTGGACTGAAGCTTTCAATCTTTCAAAAATATCAGCATAAAAGTATTACAGAACTGGTTCATACAACCTGCACATTTTATTTAAAGTCTCTCTTTTCTTTGGAGGAAAAAAAAAAGGATTCAAGCAAGGATTCATCAAATTGGTCAAAAGTAACAGTAAAGACATTTATAATGTCAAAAGATTTCTTTCAAATAAATGCTGTTCTTTTGAACTTTCTATTAATCAAATCCTGAGAAAATGTATCCGTGTTATTTCTACAACAATATTAAGCAGCACAACTGGAGCATCAAATCATCAAATCAGAATGATTTCTGAAGGATCATGTGACACTGAAGACTGGAGTAATGATACTGAAAATTCAGCTTTGCATCACAGGGATAAATTACATTTTAAAATATATTCAAATAATAATAATAACTTTATTTTCTATAGCACCCTTAAAAGAACTTCTCAAAGTAAATACAGGTTAAGTAATAAACAAATTAAATCAAATAGCATAGGTCGTTTAAAATAAACAAGAAACCAGCAATGATTACCACAATCAACAATAAGCTAGCTTAAAAAAAAAGTTTGATGGACAACAAACAGACCCTGCTGAGAAAAGCGAAGACTTCGGTTTCGAAATATAAGGTGGTAAAAGACCGTGGAGAGCTTTGTATGTGAGCATGAGAACTTTAAAATCAACTCTGTACTTAACTGGTAGCCAGTGTAGTGACTTCAAACGAACTGTAACTTATTTAAAGTATGCTTAGAAACCACAATAAGAATCGCATTACAATAATCAATGCAAGAGCAAATAAATGTTAATTAACTGCACAATTTTGCAATATCTCTGAGATAAAAAAAAAAAAAAAAGAATTCAGTTATGAGGGTGAATAAATCATTTTTCATTTTTGAATGAACTGTTTCTTTAAACTTATTTCCAATATCAAATGGCTATATACAGTAGTGGCCAAAGTATGATCAGCATAGGAAAACTGACATTTTCACCCTTAATTCAAACATTAATAATAATAATTTGTTAAAGTTTTTAAATTATATTGTGTTTGTGCTTTGAGTTAATTATTTAATTTGTGATAACGCAATAAAACAAATTGTGCAGACATAATTTTTGGCTAGGCAAAAATTATGAACATATGCAAAAACAAGAGAGAACCAAACAAATATTAATAACTGATTATGTTGTAGTCAATGTATGTTTTTCCTGTGAACTTTTTGTTTTTAAATAGATTTTTTTTTTTTTTGTATAGTAAAATAAAATGTTAACTCTTTACAATAAGGTTTCATTTGTTAACATTAGTTAATGTATCAAAACGTTAGTTCACCCAAAAATGAAACTTCTGTCATTAATTACTCACCCTCATGTCAAGATCTTCAGAACACAAATTAAGATATTTGATAAAATGCGATGGCTCAGTGAGGTCTCTATTGCCAGCAATGCCACTGAACCTCTCAAGATCCAGAAAGCTACTAAAGACATATTTAAAACAGTTCATGTGACTACAGTGGTTCAACTTTAATGTTATGAAGCGGTGAGAATACTTTTTGTGCACCAAAAAAACAAATAACGACTTTATTGAACAATATCTAATGATGCTTTGAAGCTTTACGAATCTCTTGTTTCAAATCAGTGGTTCAAAGCGTGTATCAAACTGCCAAAGTCACGTGATTTCAGTAAACGAGGCTTCGTTATGTCATAAGTGCTTTGAAATTTCCATTGGGGGGCGTGACTTTGGCAGTTTGATACACACTCCGAACCACTGATTCTAATCAAGATGCATTAAGCTTCAAAATAAATACCTTAACCAAGTTTAGGGTTTTGTTCTTCCCTTTATATATTTAAAAAAAAAAAAAAAAAAAAATATATATATATATATATATATATGTATATGTGTGTGTGTGTGTGTGTAAAAAATATATATATATTTTCCTCATTTTGATGGTTTAATCAATCTTGTTGGGTCATAAACAGATAACCCTCTGGGTATCACTTTTGGCCACTACTGTATAATGCTGTTTAATTATACAATGATGTTTTGATGTATACTTTGCCAAATGAATGGAATTACTTGACTGGTCTTCAGTGACATTTAACAATCACTATCCCTCTCCCTCACCACACCTCAGGTATTATTTCAAGAAAGTTAGTGACGAGTTTGACTGCGGAGTGGTGTTCGAGGAGGTACGCGAAGACGACGCCATCCTGCCCATCTTTGAGGAGAAAATCATCGGCAAAGTCGAGAAGATCGACTGAGACTAGGAGGAAGGGAGAAGAGGAGAGAGGGAATCTGGCTGCAGAGTAGCAGCAGCAGCATGTGGAGAACGAGAGGGAGCGGCGAGCAGGTGCTGAGATTGGTACAGCATACGTGGACGTGCGGGAGAGCGAGAGGTGCAGAACAGGGAAGGTTGCTGTGGAAAGTACACTATTTACTCCGAGGCTTCTACCTCTGCACAATGACTTTCAAAGTCAAGTCAAACAGCTGCTCAGTGCTCAAAATCACTGCATTGTGCACGGAGAGCCCTTGGACTCACAGAGACGAAAGCGTGAGGCAGCGTTCTCTCACTTTTGCTATATTTCTAACTCTGAAAAATGTAATGTAGCAATGTAAAGTTAGCCTAGAAAAAAGTACTATGAGAATATGTTTACTAAAGCTGCATATTTTTGATATGACGTATCAGAAGGAACATATCCTTTCTAATTTAACAACTCTTGTAATTTTATATGTACTGGTACCAGATATGTACAGACTGTCTGTTTAAAAGGAAAAAGAGAAAGTTTTATATCTATTTAAATATTTAAAAAAAGGAAAAAAAAGAGAAATCGGTTTAACCCATATCAAAGCTGCAGCATCAACCTGACCTGGGCCGAAACGGTGGTAGTTTTCACAAAGCTGCAGTTACGGAGGCTGTTCGAGGAGCGGAAATCATAACCCATGCTATACCAAGTGCTTTTACTCATAAAACCGGTTTGTAATCAGTCCACATCGGAGAGGGAAGAGTCAGCCGGCGCTGCACTTTTCACTGCATTATGCATTGATGTCGAAGGAGAATCGCTTCGAGCGAAAGTCCTATACGACGATGCCTTCACGTTGCTCTGTGTCTTTCAGTGATGTCATGACATGCATTATGCATAATCCCTCCCCTCTTCACGCACAGCATATGAGGGCAAAGGATGAATGTCCCGACATTTGAGTGGAACAACTATAGGTCTGTAGTTTATATCCAAAATCTGTAAGGTTGCTTTCCAGGTGCTCGCGTGTGTAAGATCCACAGCGGCGCTGACGCCTGTTTGTGAGCAGGAGAATGTGAGACTTGTGGAAGAGGACACGACGTTCTGGTCGTCCTGGGGTCCATCGTCTACCGAGTGCCATTGGACAATATAATGATCATGTTTACACTTACCTTAATGTATTACAGAACAAGAAACAGATAGAGAATTGTAGCCTTTTAGTTTAACACGGCTAAATGTGGTGCCTGGCGAGAATGGTTTTAAAAAATGTAGTTTTAGCCTAATGTGGTCTGCCTTGTTGAGATCATGAAACACCAAAGAGAACAATCTATCACAGGAGCCGATTTAAAATCCGTTTGCGTTGTTTCAGCAACAAAAATGAAGCTCCTCTATAGAGTTTTCAGGCTGTGTGTTGTAACGAAACACTGAGAAGTGTACTAGCCGCTAGGGAAGGCCTGGCGAGAACAAGCCAGACGTGGTGCTGTAACGTTAGAATGCTTTTTGTTCTTCTAGCATCCCATCTTAATGCTAGTTTATAAATTTTAAAAAACCCAGTGTAGTTTGATTTAAGTTGTCATTGTCAACAATGTATTTTCATGTTTTTTTTTTTTTTTTCCTCCATTCAATTATTTTAGTTCTCCATCCACTTGAACAGTATGGGTACTTGATGCAAAATATGGAACATTTCTCATGTTTGTTTGGACTCATTTTAATTACGGTGTAATTATCAACTGGGATGTAAAGAGTTAACTACTGTGAATAGCTTGGATGTGAGCTGCTCTCACTGAATGATGGATGACCTGTACATAGACATCACAGAGTGCCTTTCTGACCATTCTCATCTCTGATCCACTGTCTGCTCTCCTCACTCCATGTGTCCAGTACCAGGGACTTGCATTATGTTAAGTTTCTTAAGAACTTTTTTGTTGTTGTTGTTGTTAGTTTCCTATGCGAAGAGCATCAACACACTTTAAGTCTTTCTATGTAAATATGTACATTTTTTTTTTTTTTAAATGTGTCTTCAACTACAACCAGCAACCCAATTTGGATATTTAGTGCCCTGGTTCTGCTTAAGTGTGCCGAGTTGTACAGTTATCATTTTATGGTACTTTGGACAATAAAGATATGTAATAAAAGAAATGTGTAGTTCTCTTGTTCCTTTTTGTATGAATTTCGGTATAAATTATATATTTGTGTTTGTAGTTATTTGGGTTGTTTTCTCCATGCTTGACTTTTTCTCCAAGAATTTGAAGTTTATTAAGATTTCCACATTTTTTTGACAAAGATTGAACAGATGATGGCGCTCTTGTTTCCTAGCAACAGTTCCCTGAGTTCTGCCAGTATCTCATGCAGCCGATGGCTGAGGTGCCACATAAACACTGAATTATGACAGATTATATAAAAGAAACTATTAAAAACGTATAAAATCTGCAGTACAGTTTTTTTTTCTCGATGAAACATTAACATAAAATATTATTAAGTGACTTAATAAAATAAGCGTTCAAGACTCTTTGTCCTAGCCCGATTCACACCGGTACGCTTATAGGCAATAAGGTTTTGTAATTTGAGCAGTCGGGTCGGATTTCGCGGGAAATGTAAGTTTCCCTCAAAACTGTGATAAAAGAAAAAGCCATGCATTGTGTCAGTTCTGACAGCTTAGCCCCAACTGAGAAACATTAACACAACGAAGAAGGGCAACCATCTAAGGAATCATATCCGTTGTTAAAGAAACCTCGTTCAGAGAAGAGCTTAAAAGCAAAATGGAAAATTGACAGTCCGTAATACAACTCGTATCAATATCGGACTTCTTTTCAGAGATGGTGACAACTCCGAGGGCCTCATTTATAAAGTGTTTGATCTTAGAGTGTGTGTACGCTTAAATCCACAACAACGCTCATATTTATAAAAACGGTCTTTGACGTGGAAAAGTGCTTAAAGCCACGTCAGGGTCTGAGCAGACGTACACACTTTTCATTGTCGGATTACTGCAGGTTTTTGGAAATCTAAGCTATTCTTGCAGCACACTAAGGATTTGGACGATGGCTGTTGATGTTTTTATATGTAAATTACATTAATTAGGTGTTGTTTACAACGCGGGGAACAGAAAACCATTCAGCTGCGCGCAAGTTCAAGATCATTTGCGATTTATAGATTTCACATCTGAAAAAGAGGCGTACGCTCGTTTTCTGCGTGTACGTTCATTCTATGAATCACACGTACGCACATCTGAGAAATGATAGTAGGATCAAATTTAGGACGGTTTCTGCGCAACATTTTACAAATAAGGCCCCGAGACTCCAAAGGATTTAAAACCGACCCAGAGATGGCGTTATTCGCTCAGAAAAAAATGATAGCCTACTAGCACGCGCTAATTACCAAAATAGTGTTCCTCCGCGAGTGACTTGCAGTTTCAGAATTTTTTGGGTGGTATGAGGACTATGATAGGTGTGGCAACACCAAAGCAAGCATTCATGCATAGTTCTTTTGGCTTTATAGACTTTTCTTGTTCATGAATATTTAGCAAAACACTTACATAAAGTACCACAAAGTAGATAATCTGTCTACAAATGATTAAAATAACAAAACGTCAATATCCAGGGCACGAAGTCAAGACACAATATTTAATCACATCAACAAATTTGTCATTGAGCTTGTAAGAGTCTATCATTACTAAGAAGACAATAGTGTCTACTTATATTGTGTAGGCTAATTGGATGATATAGTTTCCAGTAATAAATGTAAAACATTTTTAAATGACCAGTAATGTTTTTTTCTAAGGCATATTAAGTTTTTTTTTTTTTTTTTTTTTTTTTTTAATTTAAGTTTTTAAATTACCAGTAATGTTATTTTCTAAGGCATATTTATAAAAACTACTTAAATATCCTTATTGAACTAAGCTTATATAAGGCTTATATAAGTCTGTGAAACCAGACCCTATAGTTTTGTAGTCAAGACCAGACAAGCACCCCTCAAATTCATCTGAAAGGTCCACATTTAATGCCTATTAAACATTTAAAGAAAATTTATTAAAAAAAAAAAGATGTTTTCTTGGCTTGCCAGTGCTTTTTCTCATGCCACCCTGCGCAGCTTTAAAGGGTTAGTTCACCCCAAAAATGTAATTTCTATCATTAATTACTTACTCTCATGTTGGTCCAAACCTGTAAGACCTTCATTCATCTTCAGAACACAAATTAAGCACACATAGGCAGCAACATTATTGTATCTTTTAAGATCCAGAAAGGTAGTAAAGACATTGTTAAAACAGTCAACATGACTACAGTGGTTTACTATGAGAATACTTTTTGTGTGCAAAAACCAAACAAAAAGACTTTAACAGTATCTTCTCTTTTGTGTCATTCTCATGCGCTGTTTACGTCCAGCGCTTCTAGGTTCTACGTAAGAATGGCGACTCATTATTGGCTGATGCCAATCATTATTGATTGAGCAGCATGAAGCATGCGTGTGATACTGACGCAGGAGCCAGCCAATAATGAGTCAGCGTTGTGACGTAAACAAGGAAGTGTTGAACTGCGTTCACTACATCAACTGCATATGACAACAGTTAACACATAAAGTTGTTATTTTTGTTTTGTTTTTGTGCACAAAAAGTATTCTCATCACTAACATTAAAGTTGAAACACTGTAGTCACATAAACTATTTTAACAATGCATCTTTTGACGTCCAGAAAGGTATTAAAGACAATGACATTGCTGCCTATGTGTGCTTCAGATACCCTCGGATTTCATCAAAAATATCTTAATTTGTGTTGTGAAGATGAATGAAGTTCTTACGGGTTTAGGACGACATGAGGGTGAGTACTTGACAGAAATTTCATTTAACACTTTAACTTCAAATTCAGCATAAAATGGAAGTTGCAATAGTCTTTTCTTTCCCTACTGTGACGTATATAAGTGTAAATCGTTTTTTTGAACAAAAGAAAAAATGTAGGATGAGACTTGATTTTGTCCATGGAGAAATGACTGGATGGTTGTAGTTTGCTATTGGTTGATCTCAGTGACAGTTTGTCCCGCCCTCGCACCGATAAACGTCATCAGAGAAGAAAAGAGATGTCACTGCAAGAGGGAGAAATTGTTCTGATTAAAGATTACAACGGCACATGAATTAAAAAATAAAAAGAAATATATATGTGCATGGATAAATAATTTATTATAAATACTGCAATAGCCTATTCTAAAAACAGAATTGTCCATTTTGGTTTAATGGTGACTTAAAAAAAAAAAAGCCCTTTTTTGTCTTTGATGTATGTGAAAGTAGTAGGAACTACTTGTCTTTGTGGACATCCAGTAGGTCCAGGCACTGTAGGGACTCTGAGTGCTTTGGTGGGAGGCTTTCTTTTGTAGACGGCACTTCTGAGACTTAATGTGTTTTTAAAGAGGTCCTTGGGAAAAAATAGCCACAAAAATGCTTGATGGGACTCTTTTTGACTTGAGCATGTCATATAGTAGCCATAGCATGAGAAAAATGATTTGATTGGTTGCTGCTTCCACTGAAAAGGAACAAATGTGCATATTTTTAATGACTGGGCCTGTTCCCTAACATATGTTGAGGCAGTGGGTGCTGTTACGTTTCGTGTTTTCTTCAGTACCTTGAGGATGCTAGTTGATTAAGGTCACTTTCCCGTATTGGACTTGCAATTAATTCTGGAACACTGTGCTGAGCTTAGGTTACGAAAACTGAGCTGCTTAATTGAAAAGGAAAGATCATTAGGGTGTTCTGCCGCAGTGTCCTAGAAGGACCGAATAAAAACAAAAAGACTTTCATTAGCAGGTGGTACATCTCCAGGATATACATATGCACAGTGTTTTTCTCAACTGGCCCCTGTGCCCTCCGTGATCAAAGCTGGTGGGTAAATGTTTGATTTATGGCCTTCACTCATCAAATACTGATCTGATGCTGCGGTTCACACTTCTGATTAAAGCTGGATCGGATCAGACCACCTGCACCTCTTCCAGTCTCACCGGGCCTGTCTCGGCTTCATCAGTAAGGATGACTCCTGCCCGCTGTGGCAGGTAAAATGTGTTTTTGGGTCAGTCGCTCTGATGAGAAGCTCTCTGGCTCCCTGCGGTTGTGTGTGAGAAACTGATTTTGTCATGCTGTATGAGTTGTGCTCAGAGTGCACATTTTCTGCCAAAAATCAGTTTTCACATTTGAGCAAACAAAGCTCAGGAGGTAAACAAAGTTGGAAAATAGACTGCGTAATATAGCTAAAATGTGTCTGGATAAAGTTCTGCTAACAGTATTTGCTCAAATTAACATTTCCTTCCTGGATTAAAGTATTATTATTGTTATTGTAAATATTACTCACCTCAAACTATTGAACTGTAGTGTATCTTCATTATTTTTGAACTAGAAATAATAAAGATACACTACATTTCAAAAGTTTAGGGTTAATACGATTGTTTTAAAAGAGAAATAAATACTTTTATTCAGCAAGGAAACATTAAGTTGAGCAAATGTGACAGTAAAGACATTTATAATATTATAAAAAGATTTCTGTTTTATATAAATGCTGTTCTTTTGAACTGTCTATTCATCATTAAATACTGATTTTTATTTATTTGTTTTTTTTTTTACAAATACCACAAAAATATTAAGCAGCACAACTGTTTTCAACATTGATATGTTTTTTGAGCATCAAATCATCATAGAATGATTTCTGAAGGATCATGTGACACTGAAGACTGGAGTAATGATGCTGAAAATTCAGCTTTGATCACAGGAATAAATTATATTTTATATATTAACTTAGAAAACAGTTATTTTAATTTGTAATATTTGTAACAATATTTTTAAATAACATAATTCACAATATTGCTGTTTACTGTATTTTTTTTTTATCAAATAAATGCAGCTTTAGTGAGCATAAATTAAAAATAAATAAATAAATAAATATCATATCAACCCCAAACTTTTGAATGGTACACTGTGTTTATCTGCAAACGAATGAATAATATTTTATTATCATTAGGGTATTTGCCATAATATTACAGTAATCTACCTACATATATTAAAATGTTTTTGTAAAACAACAGGCTACAAGTAAAATGCCAGATAGGAAATTCCATGATTATTTTTGATTGATGTAAGCAAATCGTTCAATCAGTTTTATGAATTGACTGATTGATGAAATGAATGCCTAAAGTGTTTTAATGCTCTCATACTCACAAGAAGGAACTCCGCAATTAAGATGTATATTACAATAATTGCAAAATTATGTTGCATTTTATATCACCAAAAAAAATCTTCATGGATATTTGACCCTTTATCATCCTAGTCTATGTAGAATAGACTGAATAAACAAAAGGGCTATTTAAAACAAATGTCAAGTTCATAGGAATACATTTGGGACATGTAATAATACTTTTCAGACTTTTTCTTCAGATATTACAGACATTACATCCATAAAATATTTAGCACACAATGTACAATATGACCATAATAGTCTAAAAGTAGCAGAACAAATTGAGTATCTGTGTTCCAATCATAATTTAATTTCCTAAAAATTCCCTAAATCTCTCTCGGTATAATCCTGAGGAATAAAGCTGGCTCTCAGAGCACAGTGTTAAGACTGGCCTAACATCAGTGGATCCTGCAGTCTCCATGGTTACCGCAGCACTGAAATGCATCTAGGTTTCTAATAGCATCAATGATGAAAGTGCAAAATTGAATATTTAGGACAACACCCTAGAAAAAAAAACAAAAAAACCTTCAGATGGACACAGTTCCCATTTACTTTTAGAATATGTGAAAATTATAGAATATCGCACCAATAGCAGAACGCTTTCCTGGCTGAGAGAAGCTGATGCACATCCTATGATGGCTGAGAAAAGAAAAAAAAACATTTTAAATGTTAAATTGGACATACAGTGCCCTCCACAAATATTGGCACCCTTAGTAAATATGAGCAAAGGTTGCTGTGAAAATAAATCTGCATTGTCATTTCATGAAAAAAATTCACAAAAATCTAACCTTTCATCGAAGTAAAACAAGTGAAAGTGGGGGGAAATTCCCATTATGATGTTTCTCCAAAACATGTTGGCACCCCTAGAATTTTTTATGAGTAAAATATCTCTGAAGTATATTCCCATTCATACGTACATTTTTTTTAGCACATCAGGGTGATCATGAACATGAAATTGTCCAGCCATGACTCACAAAGGCCAAATTCCCTTAATCATCTGTCACAATCTGTAAAACCAAAGAATATAGTTCTGATGTGCAGCAAAAGTTTGTTGAGCTTCACAAAATAGAAAGTGGCTGTAAGAAAAAGGCTAAAGCATTAAAAATCCTCATTTCCACCATCAGGGCAATAATTAAGAAGTTCCAATCAACTAAAGATGTGACAAATCTGCCTGGAAGAGGACGTGTCTCTATATGGTCCTAATGCACGGTGAGGAGGAAAGTTTGAGTGGACAAAGACTCTCCAAGGATCACAGCTGGAGAATTGCAGAGATTAGTTGAGTCTTGAGTCTCAGAAAGCCTAAAAAAAAAAAGAACAGCACCAACATCCCCACAAGTTATTCAGGAGGGTTTCAAGAAAAATCCTCTGCTCTCATCCAGAAACAATCTCCAGCATATTCAGTTGTCAGACACGACTGGAACTTCAAACGGGACCAGCTTCTATGGTCAGATAAAAACTAAAAAAAAAGAGCTTTTTGGCAGCAAACCCACCAGATGGGTTTGGTGCACACATGGATTAAAAGTACCCCATGCCCATGGTTAAATATACTGCTGGATCTTTAATGTTGTGGGCCTATTTTTCTACTGGAGGTCCTGGACATCTTGTTTAGATACATGGTATCATGTATTCTATCAAATACCAACAGATGAAAAAATCAAAACCTGACCACTTCTGCTAGAAATCCAATAATGGGCTGTGGTTGGATCTTCCATCAGGACAATGATCCAAAACTCTGAGAGAAATGAAGCTTCTGCCATGGCCGTCCCAGTCCCCTGATCTGAACCCTAAAGAAAATGAGTGGAGTGAACTGAAGAGAAGAAGCACCAACATGGATCTGGGAATCTGAAGGATCTGGAGAGATTCTGTATGAAGGAATGGTCTCTGATCTCTTGTCAGGTGTTCTCCAAACTCATCAGGCATTATAGAAGAAGACTCAGAGCTGTTCTCTTGGCAAAAGGAGGTTGCAATAATTGGGTGCCAATAATTGTGGACAACGTGAACTAGAGAAAAACATTTATTTCATAATGAGCTTTTCCCCCCTTTTTCAGTTGTCAACCAGTCAACAGTCAACCTTTGCTCATATTTACTAAGGGTGCCAATAATTGTGGAGGGCACTGTACTTCCCATGCATACTGCTGTCCAAAATAATTATTTAGGACAAACTTTTTAAAATTTGAAACCACATTAAAATTGGGATGAATAAGTGATGAATTTAATTATTTTTTAAAAGAAAGTCTAGGCATGTGTGTCAATAACAGAATAGCCAATACCAAATGTAAAAAAAGAAAAAGAAAAAAAGATATTAATGATGCTTACATGAGTAGAGAAAAAAAGAGGCTTTCTATATATATTAGAGGCTTTCTAATATATGGCTATAAAAAGTCCACATCTATAGGTGTTGTATGTTTGATTCTGTTATGATGCATTCATTCTGGATGTACTGGCACTCGTCGTATTTGTGTGTGTGTGTGCAAAGCATTTTCCCCTCGGGGCTTGCCATGGATTGGGTCATGCGCAGTTTTGTCGCGGGTTTTTCTGGCTTGTCCTCTCACATGTGTGAAAAAAACAGTTCACCCAAAAATGAAAATTCTGTCATTAATTACTCACCCTCATGTCGTTCCACACCCATAAGAATTCATCTTCAGAACACAAACTAGCTTATATATTTATGACGAAATCCGAGAAGTATATGATTTGTCCATAGACAGCAATATAATCACCACTGTCAAGGTCCAGAAAGTTACTAAAGACATTGTTAAAACAGTTGATGTGACTGCAGTGGTTCAACCTTAATGTTATGAAATGACAAGAATACTTTTTGTGCGCAAAAACAAAACAAAAATAACGATTTTATTCAACAGTCTCTTCTCTTCCCTGTCATTATCCTTAAGCAGTTGCCGCAGTAAGCACAGTGAAGGCTTCCGTGTTTAAATCCAAATGCCGGCTCAGTATTGGCTGACGCTGTTCACGTGAGCAGCACGATGCATACTTGTGATGCTGACGCAGGTGTCGGCCAACAATGAGTCTGCATTCAAACGTAGAACCTGAAAGTGTTGGACGTAAACAACGTATGAGAATGACGCAGAAGAGAAGATATTGTTGAATAAAGGTATTTTTATTTTGTTTTTGCGCACAAAAAGTATTCTCATCGCTTCATAATATTAAGGTTGAACCACTGAAGTCATGTCAACAGTTTTAACAATGTCTTTAGTAACTTTCTGGACCTTGAAAGTGGTGATTATACTGAAGTCTATGGACGAGTCATACACCTCTTGGATTTCATTAAAAAATATCTTAATTTGTCTTACGGGTGTGGAACGACATGAGGGTGAGTACAGAATTTTCATTTTTGGGTGAACTAACCCTTTAATAAAGTTATTCTTTTTTTAATGTTTATTTAGGCATAATTATTATCACTGTATTGACTTGCTGACTTACTCGGTTCAGCTTCATAATGAACTTCCTTTCACATATCAGCTGCCTCATTCATAAAATATTGCGTAGAAACCGATCATTTCCCAATGTGCATGTGATTCAGATATAGTCCCTTTTTGCTCTGACCCGTCGACTCGACTAGACCCCTGAAGGTGTGCTGTGGGATCTGGCACCAAGATGTTAGCAGCAGATCCTTTAAGTCCTGTAAGTTGTGAGGTGGGGCCTCCATGGATCGGACTTGTTTGTTCAGCACATCCCACAGATGCTCGATTGGATTGAGATCTGGGGGATTTGGAGGCCAAGTCAACACCTCAAACTCATTGTTGTGCTCCTTAAACCATTCCTGAACCATTTCTGCTTTGTGGCAGGGCGCATTATCGTGCTGAAAGAGGCCACAGCCACCAGGGAATACCGTTTCCATGAAAGGGTGTACATGGTCTGCAACAATGCTTAGGTAAGTGGTACGTGTCAAAGTAACATCCACATGGATGGCAGGACTCAAAGTTTCCCAGCAGAACATTGCACACACACCCGGCCATCCACGTGATGTAAGAGATTCATCAGACCAGGCCACCTTCTTCCATTGCTCCGTGGTCCAGTTCTGATGCTCACGTTTCCACTGTAGGCGCTTTTGGTGGTGGACAGGGGTCAGCATGGGCACCCTGACTGGTCTGTGGCTATGCAGCCCCATATGCAACAAACTTTGATGCACTGTGTATTCTGACACCTTTCTATCAGAACCAGCATTAACTTCTTGAGCAATTTGAGCTACAGGAGCTCATCTGTTGGATCGGACCACAAGGGCCTTTGCTCCCCACGTGCATCAATGAGCCTTGGCCACCCATGACCCTGTCACCGGTTCACCACTGTTCCTTTCTTGGACCACTTTTGATAGATACTAACCACTGCAGACCGGGAACACCCCACAAGAGCTGCAGTTTTGGAGATGCTCTGACCCAGTCGTCTAGCCATCACAATTTGGCCTTTGTTAAACTCACTCAAATCCTTACGCTTGCCCATTTTTCCTGCTTCTAACACATCAACTTTGAGGACAAAATGTTCACTTGCTGCCTAATATATCCCACCCACTAACAGGTGCCGTGATGAAGAGATAATCAGTATTATTCACTTCACCTGTCATTATGTTACGTATGTAAATATATATATTAAACAAGTTTGTGTTCACTAGTCTATTATTATCATCACATGGGTAAGAAGTTATTTTGTTATATATAGGCCTACAATACTTACTTTAGGAGGGTTATATGATCACTGGTGTTTAAATGTTGAAAGCTTTTGTCAGCGCTGAATTCTGAATAAAATGATCCCACTTTTGCACTGTTAACCTTACTCAGAAAGGGTTCAATCTTCAGCGGCAGGATTGCTATTTTCCATTTTTTCACCCATATGGCACATTGTCAGTTGCTCTCTACTGTATTTGCACTCAGCCTAGAAACAGCTCTGGCCCATTTTCTGCAGCTGCAGTGACTGATTGCTTTAAATGTAGCGTTAAGATAATTCAGCACAAGTATGAAAGCATCAGAACTGTTCAGAGAAATGTTCAGACACCTGTGGGGTGCCACTGCTCTTTTGCTTTGAACATGATGCCTTAAATGCTGTACAAAAAAATTAGCATAAATTTGGCTTCCAGTGACAGGCAGTGTTCGTTCACATGGTGATGTACTGAATGCAGGGAGTACTGAAAATATTCACTCTAAATATAGGGAAATGATTAAGATGTGGACAAAAGAATGAGCAGGGCTATCATTTGTCTTCAAAAGAAATCACAGGTTTCACTCAAAAGAGATCAGTACATTTCTCTCCTGCTGCAAGAATCAAAGATGTGTGCAAGCAATTCATTTCTTCTGAAAGTAACAACGCAAAAATATCCAATATGTTATTTGTTGTGTTCTATAAAATCATTCACATCTCTATTTTATAATTTTATAAAAATAATTGTTTAAATGGTTAGATATTGAAAACACCACACTGATCTAAGTTAGGGTTATGAAATTTCTATAACGATTTATTCACCCTCATGTCATTTCAAATTTGTATGAATTTCTTCTGTAGAAAAATGTATGTAGGTCCAATGTTAAAACCCAATGTTATTAAGAAATATGTTCTTTTGGGTTTTGCATAAAACCATACAGATTTGAAACACAGCAATGGTATTTTGTTCCTGAGTGTTGAATTGGTTGAGTAAATGATTCAAGACTCATTCATAAATTCAACCATTTGTTTCATTCCTGAATGAATGTGATTTCGAATGAATTGGTTGAATGAATGATTCAGTGACTCACTCATAAAAACAGACTTATAGTCTGTCTGGAATGAGCAAAAACAAATCACCACAGTTATAGAAACAGTAAAAAGTCACAGTGCTGTTAGACTGTACATAATATGTCTCTCAGATGTTGTTCAGTGCTTGCCTTTAACAAGAAGTTTTCTTTAGCCATCTTATGAGAGATAAAACTTATATACTTTTTTTTTTCTCTAGAAAAACATTGAGATTAGGACTCACCCATTTGCACACATCCACAAACAAACAATCTTTCTTTACAAATGTTTCTGCACTAGATTTTGTACTTAAAAACGTATAAACTTAAATGTTGTGTTATTTAAAATGCAATACCCAAAAATAATAATCCAAAACACAGATATAAAAAAACGGTCATAAATGTACAGTGTTGTTTTAAAATGTTGCGTTACTTTGTCTGCTCTTTAAGGTCTAATCTAATTATCAGTCCCTTACACTCTTCTGCTCATTCAAAATCAAGGTTATTTATTAATTTATGTTAACAAATTAATCAATAGACAAAGTGTGTGAGTGCCCTTGAGTGGCCAAGTAGTTTCTTCTGCTAAACCTCACTGTATTTCTCTACTGTTGAGTTATCTGATCTAAACGAATCAGCTCATTTGAATTTAAATGTTAAAGGACAGGCTTCTAATCACAACCATGCCATACACTACTGACTGCAGATAGGAATCATTCCCAATTTGGATTTTCAGCCTTTTAAAAGTCACCTGGTTTTTAATGAGATGCTTTTGACATGTTTGCACATAGTGCCAAATGAAAAATCTTGTCAAAATCCGCCACAAGGTGGTGCTATAATAATTACATTTACGTTTTTGCCAATGTGTATCAGTAAATACACATCAAATTCTTATTTCTTATGAACCCCTGTGTCAAGAACTACAAATGTTTTATTAACATGTATAACATTTTGTCAGCGAATATTATTAAAAAAAATGATGAATTTTTTTTTATTCATCTGATTGGCACAAAATACACAAATGTAAGCACATAAATTTGGATTCATTTAATTGTTGTGGATATATAACCTGATATATTTTTGAGTGTGACCCCTATTGACTAACCTTGTGAATGCAGTGAATAGTTTTTAAATATCTCAGATCTTGTATTTATTTTGAAGTGTGAGAGACGGCAGATGATAGTAGATGTCTTTGTAGGCAGATTTCTTCATGAGCGCACCACACACAAAGTCAGTCAATTTGACCTCCATGGTCCTGGTTCACCAACAGGTTCTTTGGTTTGATGACCCGACGGAAGACCCTGTGCTCACAGCAAATGTTAGTGGTGTGAATCACCTGCTGTGCTCTCATCGAGGATTTCTCCGTGGAGCTCCACGAAACTCATCAAGTCCATGCAAGGTAAGGGCCGCTCCATGACCATGATGTAGTGGTCAATGTTGTCCTGCCAGTCCAGCAATTTAACTATCTGAGGAACGATGGGGCCCTTATTGGCCATTGGTGTCAGGCCGATCTCCATGGGGAGGCGTTCGGAATGGCCAGGCTAAAAGAAAGAAAATATGACGAATAGATAGAGGTGGTTTAGTCCACAAAACAGTTTGCCTACTGAAAAAATCATTTGTAAACTGATTACCATGAAAATAAGATGTTATAAAATGAAAACAGTGCCTGAGAATCAATAACAGAGAGAGTTCAGCCTACTCACCAGTCACCACTTTGATATATGGCATGTTTGGCCCCCTTCACTGAAAACTTCACAGCCACCTGATCAACAAAACAAAACATTAACATTTAGCATGTGCACAGAGGTCAGTCATATCATGCCAGTCAGGAATCCTAAGCAGATAAGGAAGGTTTTCTAGGTAACAAAAACAACAAAACTGATACCTTAAGTCCATCCTTGCATCGAGTCATTTCAAACACAAAGCCAAATCTTCCTTCAACCAGCTTGTGGCCAAATTTATAACGGCTGCAAATGTCTATTAAAAAGATAAACATTTTTAGTTTTTAAGGGCATTTTTGACTTACCAAATAAGCCATTAATCATTACTTGTATCATAATGACATGTTTTTGTGATTGATTTTACCATCGATAATAAGTTTCCGATACACTCCAGCCTCACTCTTGAAGTCTTTCTTAGCCTGAACCAGGTCGTATTTGGCAGCCCTGCTTCGAGGGAAGTGGAGAGCAGGCCACTTCAAGAAGCTCTTCTTGCCCCTTTTCTCCTCTCTCCCTCCATCAATCTCAGCAGCACCAACTGGGGTCTCATCAAGCCGATGGCTATGAGGATGTTTCTCCGCCTTGTTGTTGGTGTATTTGAGTAGTACAGGTTCATATACACACTCCATATCAAGCGCTTTGTTCGCGCATAAAGGCTTGTGCAGCAAAAAAGTACAGTCTTGGCCAGTATATCGAGGTAAATACAATCAGTTATGTCTTCAGTGATACTACTGGAGAAATCAGATGTGTGTCCATATCGTAGTTCTTAAAGTGACAGCAGCCTGCTACTGTTAATCAATCACCAAAATAAAAAGAGAAAATCACTCACTGCTCTTGACTGAATACCTAGTAGCTTTAATTATGCAATTTGCACTGCTATTCAGTGTTTTATTTTCATTAGGCTATTAGATTTCTGTAATTTGCCTACTTGAATGCTACTGTTAGACTTATTGTACCTGAAAAAACGTAAGCCCTGTTTAATCCTTTATTTATAAATACGATATTACTTCCTAATATTGTATTTGTCCTAGCATTTGTTATTTGCAGCTCTGTGGCACTACAACACGCAAATTTGAATAATAATCAGTTGCTAGCATCAAAATTCTTATTTTCTTCAAATCTTTGCATCAAGTACAAAATATAGCCTATATCTTGTTTTATTTTTGTATATGAAGTGTATAGGCTACTCAAATGTGAATGACAGATAAATTAGCTGCAATACAAATGTTGTCCACATAACAAGACTGTACACCCGGAACACAAAGAGGCCGACGGTCGGCAGTTTTGGTTCATTGGTTTTCTCAGTTTGTTCCGCACTGTGTGCTTAAGTTGGTCATCGTCTGCTTTTTTCGGCCGATTCGACATGTTGAATCGGTGTCGGAGCTCGTCGGTCCATCTGATCATTCTGATTGGCTGTTCAGCTACTGCCACCTGCTGGTACGGAATTGCATTTCATCTTACGCAGGCGCAGAACGGACTTGGCCATCGGGTGTCGAGCGTCGGTTTGGTGTGTCAGGGAAACTTTGGACCCAGATGCTGCCGACCTGAGCCAACCAAGCAGTCTGCTTTCCTCGCCACTAGTTCATTGGCGTCGGCTTGGTGTGTTCCGTCCGTTTGAACGGGCGTTTTTTTTTTTTTTTTTTTTTTAATTATGTCTTTTTGAAAGCTGTTTCACCAAACCCTAACTATCAGTGGAGACTGACTTTGCCATAAAAACACATACTGTGAGCCATTGGTGCTTGGACCCTAATGATTGCCATTGGTGGCTGTGTTTTTATATTTAAATTTATAATGTGCACTATCATGACCTTTCGCTGACCCTCTTTGACCTGTATAATTTCTCCACAAATTAAGGAGCCTGTACTCTTGACCTGAATCACCAGTGATTGCTAATTATTTCCTGCTCAGAAATGAGTGTCTTTGACACTTTCCATCAGCTAGCACCAATTCAGATACTTTTATCATGCTTTTCAGATATAGATCAAGATATATAGATATATACTGAAAATCCCTTCTTAATTGTCTGTCCTTTCAGATCTGTTTTTGTTGGCTACAAAACATTTTAACAACCTTCAAAAAAGTGTGCTTTTCAGCCATAAAGCAAAAAGTACAATATATAGCCTGGACTAAGCCTTGTTCTTTCTATCTGCAAATGCCAGAAATTTCATTTCTGTCTGAATTATTAAATAATCCCTTCTCATTAATTCATTTGGGAAATTATGTGTTAATTATGCAGCCGGGGAGCACCACATTAAGAACTGGGCCTTATTATATTCATAACCATGTGCTAATGACTGAATCTCTGATTGATTAACAAGACGAGACTACTGAACTGTAATAATAGAGTAATTCTGTTTGGTTCATGCTTTACTTTTCATGGATCAGCTCTCTACTGTGCATATAACAAGCCTAAATCAATCACATCTTCCTTGTCGTTCAGCAAAGAACTAGCAGTGATCTTGTGAATTGATTAGCTAGTCTGCGCATTTGGAAAAATACATCCATTTTAGTGCTTTTGCAGCATTGATGCTGCTCTTGTCTCGTTGCAGGGGAGTCAGGGAAGGTTTCTGATACATGCAAGGCCACTAACCCAGTGTAGAAGGGATCAATGATATGAGCACATGGAGAACTCATGCTTTCAGCTGCTAGGAGACCACAGGATACAGTGAAAGACAAGCATAACATTTTCTCAAGTAATGTTTTAAATACTAATACATCAGATCAGTCTTTCTGCTCAAAATAATTGTGGTGAGATGTAATGTTTTCGCTTGGAGAACTAAAGAGAATTAATTATGGAAAATACAAGTGCCTGGATCAATGATTTATGTAACAGAGCCTACATCCCATGGGCGCTATTAGAGCTTCTCAATCCTGTGCACAGACTAATTATTGAAAAATAAATGTAGATGGAACAATGTATTCTTTTAGGAGCTCATGCAACGTCCTTACACAACATAATACTGTGCAGTAAATGTGCTTTTTATGCCCATTAGGGGAAAAATTAACAAACTGGAGTCATGACACTTCTTCTGAGCTTAATTTAATATCATAAATCAACTTTCTCTTTTAGACACCATACAATATTTTATTGTGAGTTTGGAAGCAATTGTAAAATGTAAATAATATATGAAAAATATATTCTGTAAAATGTATAAATCAACATTATTTCATGAAACATATTATACATTATACTGTACATATCATAGGGGTTTCCAAACTGGGGTCCACCAGGGGACATCAAGTGGGTCTACAGAAAATTTCAGTAAAAATAAGTCTAAAATAAATAAATAAATAAAAATAAAACAAACAAACCATATTTGTTGGGAAAATGGTATACATATAAATTAGAGTTTTCATTAATTATAATATTTTCCAAATAATTAGTACAATAACAAATACCTTTGTCTTTGTCAGATCTTGTGTCTACATTGTGGTTGTTCTGTTTATCATGTTTTTGTTTTTCTGAGAAGTGCGTTCCTGAGTTTTTTTTTTTTTTTTTTTAAACATATGCACAACACAGTATAAATGAGTCTCAAAATATAATTGTCTTTATATTTCAAGAGCAAGTCCATCACAAGCTGCTTATCATATCTGGGGTTCCTTCATAAAAGTTTAAATAGCTAGTGCTAATAAAGGTAAAAAACTATTCAGCAAATTAAAGCAAATTTAAACATAAGGGCTGTACTGCTAATGGCTGGTCAATATACCGCTCGAATGCATGCAGGCACAATATCTCATGGGCATTTTGTGACAGAAAGCTAAATGTGAGTTGTACAAAGTGAGTTGTTTCTGTGGATCCGTTTTCAAACTACTGCAAAATGAGGAGTACTGGGAGCCAGTGTTATTTTAGTATCATTGAGATACTATTTTATATATTTATTATATATATATATATATATTTATTATATATTCTCAGCTGTCATTTTTAAGGGTTAGTTCACCTAAAAATGAAAATAATGTCATTTATTACTCACCCTCATGTCGTTCTACACCCATAAGACCATCATTCATCTTCAGAACACAACAAGATGTTGTTGATAAAATCTGATGGCTCAGTGAGGTCTCTATTGACAGCAATGCCACTGAACCTCTCAAGATCCAGAAAGATACTAAAGACATATTTAAAACAGTTCATGTGACTTCAGTGGTTCAACCATAATATTATGAAGAGACAAGAACACTTTTTGTGTGCCAAAAAACAAAATAACGACTTCATTCAACAATATCTAGTGATTTCAAAACACTGCTTCATGAAGCTTCGAAGGCTTATGAATCTTTTGTTTCGAGTGGTTCAGACCACCAAAATCACAAGATTTCAGTAAACAAGGCTTTGTTTACGCGCTCTGAACCACTGATTGGAAACAAAAGATTTGTAAAGCTTTGAAGCTTCATGAAGCAGTGTTTTGAAATCGCCCATCACTAGATATTGTTGAATAAAGTTCTTATCTTGTTATTTTTGGCACACAAAAAGTATTCTCGTTGCTTATAACATTAAGGTTGAACCACTGTACTCACATGAACTGTCATAAATAAGTCTTTAGTACCTTTCTTTTTAGTGCCTCACTGAGCCATCAGATTTCATCAAAAATATCTTAATTTGTGTTCTGAAGATGAACGAAGGTCTTACAGGTGTTAGAACAACATGAGGATGAGTAATAAATGACAGAAGTTTCATTTTTGGGTGAACTAACCCTTTAACTTTAGTTAAAGTTTTAGTAATTTTGTTGTGTTTTTGTCATTTTTAATAGTATTTTTTAAATGTCTATTTAGTTTTCAGTAATTTTTATTTCAGTTTTTGTTTTAGATATTTTTGTACATCGGTCCCACATGAATCAATTAAGTTATACAAATATAATTTGTTAATGTAACTTCAACATGAAAAAATTAAGTAATTTTTAAGTGACCCAATTAAGTAGTCTCAAAATGAATTTTGTAGGGTTCATTGATTCATTCTTTCAGAACATCCATTCATGTAATATGTTCTTTCACTCAATTTGACTTCATATATGTGTTCATATATGTACTCTTCTCCACAATGGTAACCCAGTGAAATTTAAAGCTTTCTAATAATTGCAATATAAGTGAACACTATTAAACACTATCAAGCATCCCCGTTTTCTTACTGCAAAACACATAAAATAACATCAAATTTTTAAACATTTTCTCTCTTTATCCAGCCATGTGCAATGCATGATGGGAACTAACAAGCACCACCCATTTTTTTTTTTTTTTAGTTAATGGAATAAAATTCATTCATTTAATCCCAACACAAACGGATTAAGTAAACTTCAATACTAGATATATTTACGTGGATTAAACACGAGGAAATTAAGTTAGGACAAAATGTAGGAATTGTGTTGCTTTAGCTCATTTTAATTAAGTAATTTGAACAAGCAGCAAAAATATTTTTTTTTCAGTGCAGTACCTAGTGTTCCCTGTGTACAGTATTGTGTCTTCAGTCTTTGTCAGATCTTGTGTCTACATTGTGGTTGTTCTGTTTATCATGTTTTTGTTTTTCTGAGAAGTGCGTTCCTGAGTTTTTTTTTCTTATTAAAAAGAAAATTGCTTGTGAACAGATCCTGGTCTTTGATTTCCGTCATTTTGCAACCCATTGCTGACAACAAGTTAGAAATATTGCCTCTGCAACTCTGAAATAAAATAAGTTTGTTTTCTTATATTTCATTTCAAAAATGTTTTTTTTTTCTTTTTGTTTAAAAAAAAAAAAAAAAATGTTTTTATGGTTTCAGTTTTAGTTAACTATAATAACCCTGCTGGGAGCCTTCCCACCCCCCATTTACTTTTCTATGGTGTTGCTTCTGATTCTCTTTCTCTGCTCCCAGAACATGTATGAACTAAAGGAAACGTATTGTGAGGCTTTTAATTCATATTCACTTAATATTCAACAATATTACTGATTTGACTGCACTGACACTATTGGATGAGAATTGAAATGAGCTGGATGATGACGTGACTGTTTTCTGCAGAGCTGCTTTATAGATGAAATGAACTAATTTAATAATTGATTATCTTTATAACGGAACTGAATCAATACTGAACTGGCTTCAGCTGAACACTGACAATATTTTCTTTTAGACCTGTTGTACAACCAAAATAAACTCTGTTTGCATCATTGAATCATCACTGTAAAGCTGCTTTGAAACAAACTGTATTGTATGAAGCGCTATAAATAAAGGTGACTTTTACATGAGAGTGGACTGATACTCAAGATGGAAGAGTCAGAGTACCACTTCAGAAAGAGCAACATGCAATCTGTGACGTGCTGCTATTCCTCATGGCCTTCACACAAACCTTGACCAGTCAGAGATGCTCCTCCTCCTCCTCAAGATACAGCCATTATGCAATCCCTCTTGGGACTGACCACCTGGTATTCAAAGGTTATCAATTACGCTGCTCTGGTAGAGCCGCAGTATGATCTCCTAGGAAAGAGGCCTGTACTTACTTTTGTAATAAGAAATAAAAAAGTGCCTGATCCTACCTTGCTTACAAATGGCTATGTCAATGGTGCAATGGTGCAGTACTTACACAGCTGCAGGAAGAGAACTCTTGCCTTTACGTCATATGTCCTACAAACTGTGAAAGAGCAATCAGAAAACAATCAGAAAAGAAACCTTGTACATTATCACTACGTGCAACTGGACTCATGTGCGTCAATTCATCATATACAGACACCACAGCTGCTCTCTGGTAATGACTGTGACAGGGTGAATGAAGACCCTGGGTGTGCCATCCAAAAAACTTCATATAAATCTTAAAGTTAATGAAATAAAGTGGCCCCACTTTATATTAGGTGTCTTTAATGTACTAACATTATTTGATACAATGCACTTGCATGTTTTACATTGTACTTATATAATTACCTGCATGTAATTACATCTGTAAATAATTTCTGTATTTACATCTATAATTACACTGTTGACCCAGTGGTGGTTTTTAGTTGAGCCTCATCACACACTACCAGCAGGACACATTATGGCGCCTCAAACAGATCAGCACTGCTGTAAGGGGAGGTGGTCGTTCTGAGATATGATTTATGTCAAGACATTGAGCATGAGATGGTGGAATTAGGGTCAGGTGAGGTCTTCTGTTCACTGATATCCAAGTCAAATCCTCATGTGGAGAAAATCCTGCGGATCAGTGACAAATAAGAGTTTTATTCATGCTGGTTTTACATGGTTGTGAAAACCTGTATACCATTTTCAACAAAAATAATGTAAATTTAATGACACTAACTTAAAATGACATGTCGTCTTATGAAAAAACGTAACTGTATTGATATTTTGGTAACACTTTATTTTAGGGTCTTCTAGTTTATATGTGTTCCCTATACTAAAGTGTTACCAATATTTTTACATGAAATTGCATTCTTGCATGTATTGATGCAGTTTTGAAGTAAAATGTCCTGCTAAAAGCGAGTTCAGTTTACGCCGACAAAGGTTGTGACATTTCATTACGTTGGTTCCTGTGCGTTTCACGGCAGTTAGGAAATGAAATGTACGCCGAGTGGCACTATAGCTACTGATCAAATTTATTAAAGCAGAAAAAATACAGGCCTATAGTTATATGGAGGTTAAGTGACTTAAAATATTAGCTCATAAACCATGCACTATGGTAAAACTGTTTTGAGGTCTTAATGTGCAAGAAGCAGCGCTGAAAGTCATTATTAATCAATAATCTGCACCAGTAATAATAAGATGTTGTTGTTTTACTGACACTGTTGTTCAGCGTTTCAGGCAGAAACTGCAGCTAATTGTATGTAGGCTTTATGTTCGCAAAAATTGTGGTACAGTATAGCCACGTTTTGTAAAGAATATTCTAGATCTTAATAACCTATAATGTAATTAATTTAAACAATAGAAGTAATAATCTTAATATATTTTTCAATTTTCTTTCTTTTTTTAACAAATAAGAATTATTAACTAATATGGGGTTGTACCATATGACATTTTATAACCTTATATAAGAAAAATATATAATAATAATTTCATATTTTAAGAAGTAGCCTATATTGACCTTGACACACAGTCATAAAGGTTTTTCAGGTTCCTCTCTCTAATTATTTTATGTTTTATGTTTTTTATGCATGTTGGTTGCACCTGACTAAAAACATTCATCATACAGGAGGTTCTTCAAGCCCATATAGACATGTTGGCCTAATAATCTACTGATCCTGACATTGTGCTGTATGATGACAGCTTCATCAGTAGTGCTTTTTGATGGAGTTCCAACAGATGTGCAGCCTATCATCCAGCCGTTCAGAGAGCAATACTGTATACAGGCCATAAACACACGCACCATCTGTGTGCAATGTGACAACTGCTGTCACTTGACTTGTCAAACTGTCAGTCAAATAGAGCCAACTATTGCCTCCTCCTTGAAACTACTGCAATGCTTCATGTGATTTAGTTTGGTTTTCCCTGTTCCTGTTTGCCTGAGTTCTAGTTCCTTGTTTGTTTCCATGGTTTCTAATTGAGTTACACACCTGTTCCCCATTCTGTTGATTATCTTCCCTTGTGTATTTAAGCTCTGAGGTTTCCTTAGGCTACGTTCACACTGTCAGTCCAAATCCATTTTTTTTTTTTTGTATCCGATTTGAATCTGACCTAAAATGATTGATGTCCACATTCTGTATCGCAACTGTTCAGATCCGATGTGTGTGTCCATGCTTCTCTTTCGTTTTCTGGAATATCTGCATTAGTTTATATGGCAAAGATGTTGAGTTGGTAGGCATATGCCAAAAACAACAACAACAACCACAACATGGAGGTTTCCAATACAGATGTTGACTTATTTACAACATGACATTGTGTAGCCGCCGCACGCTGGACTACTACGTCTTCTGAGGTAGTGACAGAAACTTAGGAGGCTGGTATGAGCGACATTATTCTGCGTTGTCATCTGTGCAGGTTTCAAAACATGTCTCCATTATATTGTCAATCTAGTTCCAACAATTCCAAGATGGCGGCTTACATGTAGTGCATGTGTTGTTATCTCGCTGTTGTCTTTTGTTTTGTCCAGCTTTTTATTTTTATTCTACAATAATCTTGAGATCTGTTTTATGATTGCGTAAGGCTTGCTCTTTTATTGTGCTATTTTTAGATTAATTTTTGTTAAAATTAAGACATATTCTATACTCGGTTGCCTGCTATTGTGGATTTTAATGGACTGCGTGCTTTCAAGTAGGCTACTGAAGGGAGAGCTGGCTATGCGCCGTGTTTTTGGATCGTTCTGAACACTGTGACTTCCTCGGAGTCGGCTGACGGAGATATTGCCATGAGGACCTGGGTGTTAGAGAATCGTCTTACTCGTCAGGTGCTGTTCATGTCTGTGGGCCTATGGAAACGGAAAGCTGTCTCCTTATGCGACGTCCATCTGCAGTGATCGTTCGACAGCCGGCTCTGTGAGAAACTGGTTTGTTGTTCTTCTGCTTTTAATTTCGGGCAATATCCACCCTAATCCAGGCCCAGAGCGGGTGCAGCTTCAAAGTCCAGTGATGGTCCGCGTTTCTTTCATCTTAACGTCCGTAGTCTGGTAAATAAAAGAGACTTAATAAGAATATGGGCTGAGTCAACAAACTCTGACATCATGGTTCTCTCTGAGACATGGTTAAATAAATCCATTACAAACTCCATGATACACATCGAGGGATATAATGTCTTTAGATCAGATCGCACGAAAAAAGGTGGTGGAGTTGCAGTTTACGATAAGTCAAAGTTAAACACTTGTATGTGTTCTATCAGCAAGCAAAATTTCTTTGAATTGGTGGCAATCAAACTACTTTTTTCAAATGGTCCTGATATCATCGTCATTGGATGTTATCGTCCACCGTCAGCATCAAGGGAAGCTATCACTTCACTTACTGATGTTCTTCATAATTGGACTAAATCAGAACTGATTTTACTTGGGGACTTAAACTGGGACTGGTCATCAAAAATGTCCGATCCATTTAAGGATATCTGTGACTCTCTTTGTTTGGAGCAATTGATGAACTCTCCAACATGGTTAAATAAAAAAGACCCAAACAAATCCTCATGAATTGATGTTATTTTAACAAATGCTTCTCATAGATTTTCTGCATCTGGAGTTTTTTGTAATGATGTTATAGTATGTGTGAGAAATTGTAGGATTCCAAAAAGTAGGGGAGATTTGTAACATCTCAAATTACACCAATCGGAAACGAGACAGAACCATGAAACTCAATTGTAACACTGCATTACAATTGCCCCAGTCACCATCGAAATATTGTCCAGCTTGGTAAGGACATCAAAATAGATTGATAGATTCCAATAATTTAAGAAAACTGTTTTTGCCTCTCAATCTGGGGATTCATTTTACTGAGTAGGCCCTGTACAGTCTCTGTTCACAGCATGTCTAGGTTTGGACCAAGGAAAACAGCAATGGGATTTAATTAATTGTTCTGGATAATATAGATGTAATGGATATTGAATAGTTTTAACTATATCTATATTCTTTGGAGTTTATTGTGGTCATTGGTATTTATATGAAGGTATTACAAGTGTTGTTACAATTGCCCCCGCATGCGAAATCCAATGTTTCAATCAATATTGTGACTCTAACATTGCTTGTAAAAACATTTGGTGACTGTTAACAAGTAGAACACAAATACAAGTTACTGACATAAAAATTGTATCCAAATATTTCAAAAGGTTTTTGAGTAATGACGACATGACCAAAATTTGTTACAATTGCCCCTATACCACATTTTATTTTGAGACGTCAGTTTCGACTAACGAGCAAGCCTTTTTACAAGATCTATAGTAATTTACATGTGGTTTCATTGATACCCGATGTTGATTTAGCATGGGAGTATTTCAAATGTACTTTTTGAGAATATGTGATAAACATGCTCCTTTTAAAAAATTTAGGGTAAGAGGCAGAGATAATCCCTGATTTACGGCGTTAATTTCTTCTCGCAACAAAGAGCGTGATGCTGCATGGGTTAAAACAAAGAAAACAAATAACCATCTGGACTGGGTACATTACAAGACACTAAGAAATAATTGTACAAAACTGGTAAAAAAAAAAAAAAAATCTAAATGTGATTATTATTTAAATATGATGAATGAAAATCTGAATGATCCTACTAAATTTTGGAAGTTGACCAAATCAGTTTCTGGTCTAAAACCCTCTACGAGTTTACCTGATTATTTAAAAGTAAAGGAAATACTTTTAAAAGGGAAAGAAAATATTGTTCAAACAGCTGTTTTTGCAGGAGACTTGCCTCGTCATGGCAACAGTTTGTGGCCAGGTCAGATCACATCAGAGTTTGTTGCCGTTTGTTGTTCACACTGCTCAGACATTCCACGACCCAACAAACGCAGATTAAACATATTCAGTTGGGTGAAAACAGATTCCAACCAACGCCAACAGACGCCAACAGGGGTATCACACCTATCCAACAAACTCCAACAGACGAGTTTGTTGGCGTTTGTTGGTGCGGTGTGAATCGGCCTTTAGTCTTTCAATTTCATTATAATCTATTCAAAGGGGAAAACTTCCGAATAATTTTTGTTATGTAAACATGGTTCATGTAACATAAACTGCAGTGAATTATAAACAGAGTGTTATTCTTGTTTTGTTAAGACATTTTACAAAAGAAAACATTGTATAATGCTACCTGATGATAGTGTTTTTTAGGTCTGTGTTTTATGACTGACAGAGTAGGCTATGATTGCTGGTGAAAACCTTCTGGAAGAATGAATTGATTTGAGACATGAATGAAGTGTTTTGGCAGATTTAGTGCATTTTGAATGTGAAACTAACTGCTGTGCCAAGATGAAAGTTGGTTAGGACAGCTGTGTGAAGAGTTTTGAAAAAGTGACCTAAGTATTGAGAAATGTGTCCTAGCAATTGTAAAAAACTGTAATAAAGATATTGTTAGTTCGCCATTTTGCTTCACGCCTCATTCCTGTGGATTTAATACAGCCAACCCTGACAGAACACTGGACATAGTTGGAGCAGGGAGTTCGCTCTCTTGAGGACCGCACGAGGGACTTTCTAGATTTATGCCTCACTCACTACTCAGACCACTCACTCTGTGTATTTTTTCAAACAAGCCTCAGTGTGCGGTCCAAGGAACGCCTGCCTGTGGATGGTCCCCAGGGGAATTTCACTGCCTTTGTGGAGTGGGTGCTGGTGAGTTGTGGATCTTTATTCACTGTCTGTGCCCCAGTCAAGGAGCCCGAACCCACCACGGAGAAAGCCAGAGACCAACAGTATGTCTGAACAACAACAATGTCAGTGCGAATAAGAGGTTATTCCCCAGTGCTAAGTCTCCTTCGCATCGTATGGTCCCACTCAGCCTCCCTCTCCCACATCCTCTACCTAAGACAGCTAGTTCATTGGCCCTGCTTCTGCTGGCTTCCTTTAGTTCCTCGGCTCCTTTTCCGTCAACCAGTCGGCTATTTCTTGGCTTATCGCCCCCTATTCTCCACCTGGGACCTTCATCCTTTAGGATCCACGGGGCTCCCTCGTCCCTCCGGGATAGTTGTTAAAAATAAACTTCATCTTTGGATGTTAGGATCTTTCAGAAGAACTGCAAGTAGTGTACTTTCTGAATTTCAGAACGAGTCAAGCTTAGTTTGAATAAAAGGTCTTTTTTAGGGAGGGGAAGAATTACTTACATTATTTTTCATAATACATTGAACTCCTATATTTCAAAATATCAAGGAAAATGATTCTCTGTATATACAAACAGTGTTGGGAGCAGCTCAGGTTAGCAGCTATATTGTGAAGGTACTAAATAGTTATTTATTATTAAAAAGGAAGATTGTGGGTGTAATGTTAGGCTGTAATTTGAAAATATAAGGGGTGTGAGATAAATGGGTTGAACTCAAAAGAACAACAGCTGCAACAGCTGTCTAGAAGCCCTCAGAATTACTTCCATTTACCTGGCAGGAGGTAAATGGAAAACAAAATTATGGAGTATAAATTACTGAATTGAAGAGGTGCAAGAACAATAAATAATAAAAAAATAATAAGCATACTTTTGATGGGTCCTAAGGTGTTAAGACAGGCCTGCAGTGTGTAAATAGCAGGAAAGTCAGAAGGCAGTCTAACTGATGTCAAACTTATGTGTCAAATACAATAGCAACAGAAGATCCATGTGCTGAGACAGAGATACAATGACACCAGATTTGTGCCACCTCATCAGTCCAAATGAAATATCGATCTGATTGAAAGAAGCATTGTAATGTATCAGGACAATATTAGACATGTAACCCTTGAATCCGACTTGAATCTCAATCAGATTCAAATGCATATTCTGCACATGCGCATTGCCGTGATGTGAATATTTACAGTCTTACAAACGTGTGTATGACTTCAATGGTCAATGTTGACCATTAACTACTTTTAAAACAGTTTAGGATTGAAAGAGGAAACCGTTTATGTGATCATAGTTTTGTGAAAATTTTCTACCAGAGTCGCATGAAACGTGCAAGAATTTTTTTTTGTTTACACCACGCCTGGCAGTCACCCAGAATTTACAGGAACATGATTTGCATTCATAAGATAACTGTGGCAACAAGTTTAAGATGCATTAAATGGTTTTATTATAGCTATGGAAGTTCATTGCTTTGTTTTGGTTTGTTTTTGAGAGTTTTGGGTTAGGACAAATTTGTTGGTACATAGCTGTTGTATGAAAGGCTTGTTTGCAAGAATAGTTTTGTTGAAATAGGTCTATTTGCTGTTTAGAAATATGGGGGATTATGGACGCTGAGCAACTGTTCTGTTGGATGGGCAGTTTTAAAGGAATAGTTTACTCACCCTCAAGCCATCCTAGGTGTATATGACCATCTTCTTTCAGCCAAACACAATTGGAGTTATAATTAAAAAATATCCTGGCTCTTTCAAGCTTTAAAATGGGAGTGAATGGTACCTTTTTTTTTAAGCCCCAAAAAGTGCATCCATCTATCATAAAAGTAATCCATATGGCTCAAGGGGGTTAATAAAGGACTTCTGAAGTGAAGCGATTTGTTTCTGTAAGAAAAATATCTATAATTATAAAATATCTATAATCTAATAAAGTTCTGGGTAAAAATTCTCCCTTCAAAAAGTCCCTGCTCACGAGGTAGTACTTTTTCAAAGTTCATGAACTTTGGGGGGTGGGACATGGGTGCTGAACATGCTCAATGGTTGAGTTCACACAGCATTTTGATTGGTTGACTCCACGCTGCATTTTATTTCAACCACAAACAGTTTGTTGTGGTGCGTGCAGAGTTGTTTGCTATTCGAATCAACATTGATGTTTAAAAAAAGACTGATGGACCTACAACAAGGCTCAGGCTTTATGAAGCTTATATGCAGAGAACAAAATTCAGCGGGAACTGGAAAGTCGTGCGCAGTCCTACTTCACCAGACTAATTTCTCACGGTACATTAGATAATGATGGAAACGCAGACAGCAACAGGTCTGGGAGAAGTTCCTGGGACAAATTGTTCCGGGTAATTTCAGTGGAAACGAGGTTATATACAAGGATGGCTTGAGGGTAAGTAAATGGGATACTTTTCATTTTTGAGTGAACTATCCCTTTAATACCTTTGATATAGCACAGTATAATTATGCACATGGAATTATGGAATTTACAACAATGCATAACATTAATCCGATCATAAAAATGATTTGCAATTATTTTCTAGAATTATTTGCGTTTTTGTTCACAAACACAAAGTATTCACTGTTAAATGCATCATACTTCTGTGTCAAAGTGAAAAATGTAGCCAATAATCTGGAGTTAATGGATTAAAGTAAATACTACATTAAAAAGCACGGACACATTCGATCCTTCAACAAATGAGACTACATTATAAAATCAAACTGCAAATGTTTTATTCTAGCTTTTATTACCAGGTAGGGAGAAGAATGGTATATCGGTGGTGCTGCATTATTGCTGTGGATTATTTATTTAGCAGGTCTCCAATATTCCCAGCAGCTCTGTATGGTGAGATAATCAATCTAGAGCCCTCAACATTAAACTACTCATTCTGCTTCTGTGTCAGCCTGTGTCCCCTTAATTAAACCATCCAAATTAGAGTGAACCATTTATTTAGACTTGCTGTTCTTCGGTACACAGGAACAAACAGAGTGTGGGAAGTGTGGTGAATTAAAAACTCCACCCAAGAACTACTTTGGATGCTTGCTATTCACTTATTTGCAAATTCAAAGAAAACATGTAAATAATAATATTAAAAAAATAAATAAATAAATAAATAAAACAAGAGAGATATAGACACTGCATGTCTTCATACCCTGCTTCTGAATCTGTGCATGCATGCATGTCTTTTTTTAAATGTGTATTTGCACAAATTTATTTACATAATATATATCATTTTTAATTAAAGCACACCACAACCCAGTATGCCTTCAATTTAATTGTTGTCTGTTATTTAAAATGCACAGATGTGTCAAGTGGCAGCTGTCCAAAACATGAGCAAAATACAGCCTCCAATATTTCGACAAATAATTAGAGAAATATATTTCCCATGAGAATCTCCTCTACAGTCTTACCGCTTATCATCTAATCTGTTCAAAGAGAAGCATCT
Organism: Elopichthys bambusa; assembly: GCA_037101425.1. Taxonomy (NCBI): domain Eukaryota; kingdom Metazoa; phylum Chordata; class Actinopteri; order Cypriniformes; family Xenocyprididae; genus Elopichthys; species Elopichthys bambusa. The sequence continues at coordinate 25,204,769 of CM074435.1, forward strand.
CTGGGAAATGGGGTTTTCTTTCACGCCTACACAGAAAGTCTGCAAAGATTTCATTGCTTTTCATAATGAGTATGCAATGCACCTTTGCTTAGACTTACTTTTTTCTTTGAATACAGAGCCAAGAGTAAATGCCTGATGTCCTTGGAAATAAATCAGACGGAACATTGTGCTCAGGTGGGGATGGAATGATAAATTCACAACAAACTTGTTCTTCATCTAATGTGCATTGTGCAATGTAAATCTATACATATATGTATAGCAATAAAGAGGAAATGTTATGTTGTCTGTTAAATGCTCTCTCATAAACACTCTGTGTAAGAATTAAAACCTTATAAACATGACAACATCATGTTAAACAGATCTGAATCATGTTGCAGGCAGACCGTATGTTACATAGAGTTCAAGTAAACACTGTCTTCTAGGTATAGCATTATGGCTTTTTCTTCAAAAGAAAGATCCAAGTTCATCTTTGAATTCAGACAGAAACCACTCAAGACTAAAAAGCAGTGGCAACTGATGAGAACCTCACTGTTGAAGGAAAATATCTAAGCTCTATATCATCTCTGGTGATGCAATTTTTAATGCTTTTTATTAAACAAACAAAAAATGCATTTAGAGTGGGCCACAAGGTGATCTACAATGTTTGAAAAAAAGAAAAGAAAATTTTTTTTGTAATTCTAGGTGAGGTGTGTAAATGTATGGTTAGTTATGCAATACCAACATACTTCATTTGAGTGGAGTTTGTTTGGTGTAAACTATAATACTTTATGGATAGTCATGCCCCTAGTTATGACACTTTCCAACAAGTTGATCTGGTCTGGACATGAGTTCGGTTATAGCTTTGCACAAGGTTGCCAAGTGATTTCACACTGTAGCCACATACCAAGGGCGCCTTCACACTGTAGAAATCTCAGATTGAGAGTTTGGTGAATACATATTCTTGAAGGTGTAGAAAGAACAGGGTCAGTTTGAAATCAAGGGGGAATACAGTGAATTGGATTTCTGAGAGCACAGCTGGATCCACATTGAATACCTGTGTCAGAATGTTCTTAAAGGGTTAGTTCACTCAAAAATGAAAATTCTGTCATTTATTACTCGCCCTCATGTTGTTCCACACCTGTAAGACCACAAATTAAGATATTTTTGATGAAATCAGAGAGTTTTTTTAATCCCCCATAGACAGCAATTTAACCACCACTTTCAAGGTCCAGAAAGGTACTAAAGACATAAAATAGTCCACGTGACTGCAGTGGTTCAACCTTGTTATGAAGTGGCGAGAATATTTTTTGTGCGTGAAAACAAAAAAATAACAACTTTATTTAACACGCATGCATCGTGCTGCTCACGTCGGCCAATGATGAGTCGTTCTGACGTAGAAACTGGAATCGCTGAACGTAAACAACGTAGCAGAATGCCAGGGAAGAGAAGATATTGATAAATAAAGTCGTTTTTTTTTTTTTTGTTGTCGCACATAAAATGTATTCTCGCCGCTTCATAAAATTAAGGATGAACCACTGCAGTCATGTCGACTTTTCTGGGCCTTGAAAGTGTTGGTTAATTTTGAAAAAATCTTGTATTTCATAAATAATATCTTAATTTGTGTTCCAAAGATGAACGAAGGTCATGAGTCATGAGGATGAGTAATTAAGATGCCGTTGATAGAGCTCATAACATTGAATGTTAATTGGTGCTGGTAATAAACTTGCATTCTATCTGAAATGGCTGCATACGGTAAAATAAAGGAAATAACTCTGCTATAACTCTCTGCAAAAAATGTAAAAGATGTAAAAAATAAATAAATAAATAATAAAAAAAGCCTAAATATGAAAGAAAGATCGGCAACAACAAAAGAAGTCCTTGCTGAAAAATCCAGCGTTGCTGGTCACCAGCATAAAGTTACACTGCCCGGCCAAAAAAAAAGTCACTGTTTAGATTTTAATAGGCAAAAACTTAAGAATCTATGAATGGATCATTATTACAGTGATTATTGTGTTTCTAGCATGTTATATGTTTGGCAACGGTTCTTTTAACCCTTAAAGATGGAGTGTGTAGCTTTTCATTTCTTAAACAAAGGAAGACACATCATGGCCATATTCCAGGATGACAATGTCAAGTTTCACCAGGGTTAAAATTGTGAAGGAATGGTTCAGACAGCATGAAGAATCATTTTCACACATGGATTGTGATGTTGATGGAAATAACATTACAGCATTTATTTCCATCGAGAGGTGCATCAGTTTTTGGTCAAGATCTTGTATTGACAATGCAAGAGGTGAGCACTCTGTAAAGTCTCCTCCAACACATCCCAAAAACTTACACTGAGGTTAAGATCAGTGCCAATTCATGTGTGAAAATGATTCTTTATGCTCTCTCCCAACAATTCTTTCACAATTTGAGCCTGATGAATCTTGACATTGTCATCCTGGAATATGGCCATGATGTGTCTTCATGGTTGTTTAAGAAATGAAAAGCTACACACTCCATCTTTTAGGGTTAAAAGAACCGTTGCCAAACATATAACAGGCTAGAAACATAATAATCCCTGTAATAATGATTCATACATAGATTCTTAAGTATTTGCCTATTAAAATCCAAACAGCAACTTTTTTTTTTTGGCCTGGCAGTGTATGTTTTGCATTCTGGGATCAGCATTGGATGCTGGTCTCCAGCATGGGAAGCGGGAGTGATGGTGGACCAGCTCAGTTTTCCTTGAGAAAAACATGACTATGCTGGTCCACTAGCTAAACCAGCACTATACCAGCTCTATAACCAGCCTGGACCAACATGGAATTCATGCTGGTTTACGCTGCATTTTTTAGCAGGATTTCTGTGAATGCTATAAAGTCACAGTTACATTCATCTGTTTTTGTTTGGGAAACTGGTTTGAAAACAATAATTATTCTTTTTTTAAATTCTGTTTGGTGACACAAGTGCCGCAGAAAGTGCACGCTTCACCTGAAAATAAGCTTTTTGTTTTTGAATTACTCACTCTCCCACAAGTGATGCAAAAATATCAACCCTTTAGAACTGGATTTTGATTACATTACAGAACATGCTATTATGGGAATAGCATAGGTAAGTAAATGGGGGTATGAGCAACTGAAGAGAGTTCAACCATCTGTTTTCCTCTCTCACAAGACCCGCGCAATTTCGTTCAAGAGGTGGAGGATTGTGAAAATAGTTGAGCCATGCAAACTAAGGTAGATCAGCAGGCAGAAAAGAATTGTGAACTTTGCTCTCAAAGGCCTGTGGAAAGTAGTACAGGGCAAGATCAAGCTGAAGCACTAGACATGTCCTGAATTATTAAAATAAATAATGAATAATGAAAAATTCTTTCTTCACAGCACTGAATATGCAATAGGAAATTTATAGAGCAAAGTCTATGTGGTCAGGCTTTTTAAAAAACTTCAGACACATTTACATTTTACCTAATGTTGAAACTGCTGATGAATAAGACATGAAGAAATGGAAAAGATGCATAAATGCCTTTCAAATTTGAAGCGTCTTGTGAAGCACAGTCCTTTGAGAATACTGATCTCAGCCGCATTTTGCTAATTGCTTTTATGCAAGAATGTGGCTTTGATCATGTTTAGCTGTCTCAAAATTGTGAACATTACTGTGAACAACATTAGAGACAACCTTGTATTTGAGATTTCACGAGAAAAGCCAGTTATACAGCTTTTTACGGCAAAGTCTTTGTTGTAAATTAGATGTGAAAGCCTGTCTTGAATGATGTCTATACTGTATGTTGCCACATTTTCGTAAAATGTGTTTTCAGATTTATTAAATTCACACCTTTAGAAGAAAATATTCTATACAGAACCTAAGGGTTCTTTCCGGCACGTCATCCACAGATCATTGTATGGATTAAGTTTTCAGTAATTTTTGTTTTAATTCATTTTTAATTAAACAGCTTGTAAAAACTGTATCAGTAGAAAAATGGAAATAACCTGTTAAACAAGAAAGTATTATGCAATCATTTAAGATATTTCTCCTTTAATAGAACCTTTTTGGCATAAAGTGTTCTTTAAAATTGAGCCAAGAACCCTAGGGATACTGAACCCCACTGAACCTTATTTCAGTATAAACCTGAGGGAGTGAAATCATTATGGCTTGTTTCATACAAGTTGTTGCACTGCTGCTGATGAGATGCAAGATGCTTTGACTCTCTTTAATGCCAAGGTTTTACCTTGTGTCCACACGGAAAATTACTGCATAGTGTGCTTTTGAAAATGTCTCAGTTTTCCATGGTTAGGTTAGCAGTGTTATTCATAAAGAATGAATCATCTCTTTTTATGATTGTTTAACCCTCATCTGTTTTTAACAGTTAAGCCGCAGTCACACTAGACTTTGAAATTTCATCGGATGCTGCAACGGTCGTGATATGACGTCAAGATCTACAGCGTCTTTTTTTATATATAAACATGAATTCAACATGTAACATCCAGTAATACATTCAAAATGTAAAAATATACAACCTACTTTGAATTCAGCCAAGAGGTCATGCATTGACGAATCGATCTTTTACTGGTCTCACGTCTTCACGTGATACGAATTCGTAGGTCAGAGTTCACCAAACTTGAACTTGATGCCACATTCCAGGCAACCCGTATGTTTTTCCAACCTTCTACCCGTGAAAGTGCACTAAAACAGCAGTCAAACCCGTGACTTCCCACCCGTGAACTCATACTAGATCAATGTACTCCCAGTTCCGCGTCACATAGCCCACGAAACAACAATGGCAGCCCCTACGGATGTGGTGTTTATGCAAGTGCATGGTAAAATAACGTAAAATAAAAGGTATAACAGCTTCTCTTGCCTTATACGCTGTTTTCCTCCTCCGTTTCCCTCAAATAAGCAAGGAGTAAGCACCTTTGATGATAGAAATAATTGTTAATGAGCATAAGCCCCATATAGTCCGCCATGCTGGTTTGTTTGCACTCAGGCAGTTTGGCGTGACTTGCCTGGAAGACTACAAAGTCGTGAGAGTCGTGGTTTGAAGTCGTGACTTACGGGCTCAAAAACCTGCCTGGAGTGCAGCATTAGAAATGCGAAACTTTTCGCATGAGCTTGCGTTTCCAGTCTGACACATTTGCATGCGTTTGAATGGAAGTCAATAGGGGTTATGCGCAATCTAATGCCGCGTTCCAGGCAACCCGTAACCCGTGTTTTTCCAACCTTCTACCCGTGAAAGTGCACTGGAACGGCAGTCAAACCCGTGACTTCCCACCCGTGAACTCGTACTAGATCAATGTACTCCCAGTTCCGCGTCACATAGCCCACGAAACAACAATGGCAGCCCCTACGGATGTGGTGTTTATGCAAGTGCATGGTAAAATAACGTAAAATAAAAGGTATAACAGCTTCTCTTGCCTTATACGCCGTTTTCCTCCTCCGTTTCCCTCAAATAAGCAAGGAGTAAGCACCTTTGATGATAGAAATAATTGTTAATGAGCATAAGCCCCATATAGTCTGCCATGCTGGTTTGTTTGCACTCAGGCAGTTTGGCGTGACTTGCCTGGAAGACTACAAAGTCGTGATAGTCGTGGTTTGAAGTCGTGACTTACGGGCTCAAAAACCTGCCTGGAGTGCAGCATTAGAAATGCGAAACTTTTCGCATGAGCTTGCGTTTCCAGTCTGACACATTTGCATGCGTTTGAATGGAAGTCAATAGGGGTTATGCGCAATCTAACGCCGCGTTCCAGGCAACCCATAACCCGTGTTTTTCCAACCTTCTACCCGTGAAAGTGCACTGGAACGGCAGTCAAACCCGTGACTTCCCACCCGTGAACTCGTACTAGATCAATGTACTCCCAGTTCTGCGCTCTGACGTCACATAGCCCGCGAAACAACAATGGCAGCCCCTACGGATGCAGTGTTTATGCAAGTGCATGGTAAAATAACGTAAAATAAAAGGTATAACAGCTTCTATTGTCTTATGCGCCGTTTTTCCTCCTCCGTTTCCCTCAAATAAGCAAGGAGTAAGCACCTTTGGCGATAGAAATAATTGTAAATGAGCATAAGCCCCGTACTGGTTTGTTTACACTCCGGCAGTTTAGTGTGACTTGCCTGGAACACTACAAAGTCGTGAGTCGTGGTTTGAAGTCGTGACTTGCGGGCTCAAAAACCTGCCTGGAATGCAGCATAACTTCTGTATTCTGTAAAACAGATCAGATCGCTTCCGGTTTAGGTCTTTTTTATGTGCTTCATGAAAATATTGCTGTTTTAGATAACTTAAAAGGAACGAGCAAAGATGAGCATAACTGATGTCCCCCGCATATGCAGATTGATATTTAAAAGCTTTTTTCATTTTTCTTCTTCACGCTAACATTTAGATATTTAATAGAATTAAACACCTGTAACAATGTGAACTAGGTATTTTTGCTGATTACCTTAAAAGTCCATAGATATGCTGTCAGTTCATACTGTTGTTAACACTTTCTCTGACAAGCGGATGCAACGAGACCAGTTTTCCAGTTTGGTCATGTGACATTCGACATATACCCTAAGGAACAAAAAGTGCAGTGTGACCGCACTTTTAGCCTTGCTTTTTAGGACATACAGAGCTTGTGCACATTGTTAACTTTGTATCTGGTTATATTTTATTGGGGTTTCAAGCTTTCAATTATGCAGTCTTCAGGTATGAAAAAGCATTTGTGTGGCCAACTCTCTGAATAAGAGTTAATAGGTGATATGGGTTTTTTAATTGCTTTGGTTAAGCAGCCCTTTTTTGGGCTAATTCTGCCCAATATAAATCAGACTTTTGCCCTTACACGCTCATGCTGCGTTTACACCAATGTTGTAATTACTGTAATTACTAGATGACAACCTAGGATGTTCTAGAACTGTACGCATCCTCGGATTCAGAATTATGTGTTTCTACAGCAACAGATTAATCTGAAATTTGAGTAATCAGTAGACAAAACCACAATATAACAAGTATCAGTCATTATGCAAATGACTTAGAAATTATTATAAGACATTCCAAACCTGTATAACTTTCTTTTGTGGAACATAATGGGAGATATTTAGATGAATGTTGGTAACTTAAACGTTTCAGTTCCCATTGACTTCCATTGCATGGACAAAAATCCAATGGAAATCAATGGGAACCAAAATTATTTGGTTACCAACATTCATCCAAATATCTCCCATTATGTTCCACAGAAGAATAAAAATCATCCAGGTTTGGAACGACATCAGGGTGAGTAAATGATGACAGATTTGTATTATTTTTATTTTCATCTTAGAGTGAACTATCCCTTTAATTGTAAAACTTGAGGGTGAGTAAATGATGACAGAATTTTCAGTTTTGGTTGAACTATCCCTTTAACAGACATTAAACTGAAATGTTAAAAGATAACTGCTTGACATTTTACTGCTGAAGCCGTTGCCATTTTGAGTGGTACAAGTTAGAGCTCTCAGAAAATAGTTGTAATTGTAGTTGTAATTTTGAGGACACTTTTTCAAGTCACAATCTCATAACAGTGGCAATTCCGACATGGCGTGATCACACCTTCAGAGTGAACTTGATAGCACTGTGATTGTAGCACTGTGATTGTGATTGCACTGTGTTACAAAGCCATAGCCTCTCCAACAAACCACAATCAGAGCCAGAAAAGGCAAATGCAGTCACTAATGTTGGTTGTAAGCTGTTGGCCAGTGATAATCTTATGTTTAGTGATATACTGTATGAAAACACAACGAACAATATAATGTTTGTATCTTTGAATGATCTTGATGTAGGGCTTAAATATTGAGGTAATTACAGTCAGTAACAACTAACATGTAATGACTCTTTCATTTAATTGTGATTGATTGGATTTTCAGCCCTATTAATAATCAGCATGCTTCTCCATCAGCAAAATCACATCCTCTGTACAGCTAAAAAAGACATTGCTTAAAGTGGGTTATATTTCAATAGACTCTTTATCACTTATGCACACCCACGTTCTGAATCGATTGTCTGATTGTTGAGGCACATTCTGCTGCCTTGAAACTGTGACAAAAGCCCTGCCACACTCCCACAGGTTATGCTTCATTAAGAGAGTAGGAATTGGTTAGTATAGGCATGCCTGACAGCTGCTGATAGAGCAACAGATGATGCCAAAAGCTGCGCTACTTTGTCATGGCACACTTTAGCAGTCTCTAGTCTGGACCTGGATCAGAAGAACGCGTTTTTTGGCATTTTGGGGCGTTTTTGATAAGAGTAAGACATTTTGCACAGTCATACAATTGATGACATGCAGAGGCAGTAAATAGCTTGTAGGACTTTGATTGAAGTTTATTAACAACAAGCCATTGATAAATGGTGATTTCACAGGAATCTTCTCTCATTCTCTAAAAATATAAAAACTGCTATATAAATAGATGCACAAAACATGTATTTAGCAAGTGACTCACATTTAGAGAACATGTGTAAAGCTATGACTTGGTTTTTAATGAGAGAAATACATGAATGTGAGGCTTCTAACACAATTTCTAGCCAGTTAAATAGTCCATCACGTTAAGTGACCAAATGAAAGAGAGAAATGTTGAAACTTTTGAATAGAAGCACTGTAGATAAAACCTGTGACCCGTTTTGAATACACGCCTAAACCATCCTCCAGCTTTCCTTTGAGCTAATGCACAGCGCAAAAGAAAAGAGATGATTTCAGATGCAGCATAGAGCAGGTTTTATTTAATCATGTATCAAGAGGTGCAAATTAGAGGAACAATATTAAAATGATTAAATATTGAAAGTGGTATCATTATGTAGGGTTGAGTCTGTATGATGGAGGATGTAAAATCTTAATATTTTTTAGAGTTTTCTAAATGAGATCCTAGCTCGTGTCACCCTGTCCCCAGATACAAATAGCAATCTTCCAGAGTAGGTATTTTCCATCCATTTCAGGAAATGTCATTATCCTCCTGAAGATGGGCAAAGGAGCCAGATATTCAACTTCTTTCCATTGTAATCAGATCCACAGAAGTGGCCCTAATAGAAACAGTCTCCTAAATCACATGTTTTATTGGGTGTGCCTGGCAATGTGTGGTAGTATTTATTGCACATGCTATGTGATGGATTATATGGTCACCAGAAAGAGCTGTTGTTATTGATTTCAGAGTGGCAGGAACGGCACAAGGTAATTTACTCTCTTGGCTTAACACAAATGCACCCACATGTGCCCATGCGCTTTTCTGGGGATATATATTAAAGTCATTCATAACTGAATCTTGCTTGTGCTGTGAATAAACTGTTGCTGTTTATGTGTCTGAAATCTTGTCATTAAGATGTCTTCAGCAAATAAATTACACTTGATTGAAGAAGCTATCTCAGGCTTGGCTGTCTAATTAAGAATCTCAACTAAGTGCCTCTTGAGTCAAATATATAAATAACTTCAGTGTGTTCTTGATCAGAGGATGGTAGAGACCAATGGACCATAGTGAGGTTTGACAACATGTTTTTTGACATAAATGAAATCTATTATTTTCTGTTCCATCGAAAATAGTTCCAAATGATGTGACAGTGGAATAAGCTGTTACACATCTCCAAACAACACACATCGGAGTCACTGAGGACATTGTGGTTAAATTTAATTTTTGAAGAAAATGTCTCAAAGAAAGTGGGTAAAGTCTTATACATTTGCGACAATCATTTTGTGCTGGACTGCTTCAGAAACTAGGGTTTTTTCAACGTTGGATTTTAACAAAGGTTGATTTTGAAACATATAAGGCTGAACACCGCTACTGACAGTTTCTGACATTTTCAGTGCGTGAGATTGTCCAGTTTTGTTGTTGCCGGTATGCCAGGCATGAGCTCTTGATTCCCCGCCCTCTTCTTAAAAATGGGGCCGGGAGCACCAGCTTATTTGCATTTAAAGGGACACAAAATTGTGCGTTTTTGCTCAAAATTATCTGTGGGCTATTTTGAGCTAAAACTTCACATACCAACCCGATCGCAATTCGTACATATTTTATGAGGTGGCTAATTCGTAGGAATTCATACGACCTCACTCGTATGAATTCATACGTTTTTTGGTAATTCGTACGTATTTTATGAGTTGACAAATTCGTATGAATTAATACGAATTACCTACCACAAGCCCTGCCCCTAAACCTACCCATCACGGGGGTTTAGACAAATCTGTGAGGTTGTACGAATTCATACGAATTAGCCACTTTGTAAGATATGTACGAATTGGTCGTGAGATAAGAGTTACACGTACACACTCTGGGGATATCGGAGATTTATTTCACAAATAAGTCTCTTTAAATATCTCTCCGAAGTAGTATTAGAGATAGTGTGGATTTAGTGTGCGCCAAGGGCACTGAGCTTTGACATTTTTGTGACCTGGGACAGTCTTGCGCACATACTTTATGCACTCTAAAGTGGCCAAGATCACAAGTGCAGGTATTAGTACAAGCCCGTTTTCTAAATGAATCTGTGTGTTTGAACAAATAGGTTGAGTGAATGATTCAACGACTCGCTAATAAGACTTGTTGCCATCAACTGGAGTAACCATGTAACATGCAGAAAGAGTTATTGAAAAATCCCCAACACTAATGCACAGATGGACAGTGAAAACTCCTAGTGCTACTGGACTGTGCATCAGCACTCTTGACGCCGTTCATCCAATCAAATTCGAGGATCAGAACTAATTGTTTATAATAAGATAGCACTGTACAATCAGTTGACCAGGCTATAAAATTAAATCTCATCTCTTCTTTCTAAGGTACATAAACCTTCTCAATTCTCCAAGTCTACAGCATAATTCACTACAGTACAATACACAAACCAACTGTATGAGCTTGTCTATAATTCAAATCTAACCTCAATTTCCTCCAGCATCTCCTGTTCATTTTCTTTTAATAAAGATCAAAATAAGCGGTGTTATGTAGTTTGTGTGTTTTTGTACATCCTGTTTTTTTGTGACGTTACTGTTATGTAAGCCGCAGTGAGTGTAACTGAAATTCACAGCAGATGTTATGAAAGTTATTAAGGAACATTGAAGTGTTTGGATATTTTTGGGGGTCCATTCAGTATTGAGAAATACTTAAATGGTTACTCAAGTTATGGATTCCTTTCAATGTCTATTGAAATAGACCCTGCATGAATCATGTCATGACATTAAGTAGATTAAGTATGTTAACGTTGTAGAGTGTTTAATGAATTGTGTTTTATCAGGAAACAATAAGATGAGCAATAAGAGGAATATACTGTTGCCAAAAGGTTGCTGTGTTGATCTCCTCATGATATCATAACAGTTTGCCAAACATCTATCCCTAAGTGGAGATCTTAGCATATTCAATTATTTCTTTTCTGTGAGATCAATGTTTGACGCTGATATTCATATGGTCAGATCACTCCAAGCATTAGGAAATGTCTTCTTAATTCTACAGCTTGACATATACGCTAAATGAACTGTAATGACACTGAAAGATTCAATAAACATCCTTGGATGAACTGAGTAACTATAATTGCGTAAAAATGGCAGCGGGTGTTTATTTGTGCATGGAAGCTTTCGAATAATAAGCAGAACAAGCCAACTAAAGCTTTATTTTCATTGTGGCATTGCTGATGATTCCTTGTTGTAATACTGAAGCTTTTTACATTTTCATGACTGTTTTGCTCCATATTTATGAGCAATGTTCTGGTGTTATATTTTCAAAAATCAAAGAGTGTAATAAGAATAAATAGCCCATGTCCATAATAAATAAACATCAGTATATCTAGTAGAAAAAAAATGTTTCTTTCTGGGCTGATTTGTAATGATTACCAAAGCGTTCCCCAAGTGATGAAACATAATTTATGAGGTTTAGAAAGTCTGCCTTGAATAAGATGGATGGCATTTTTAAACAGAGAAAGCTAAAACAAATTTTAAATTATTTGTTTTTACCTTTTTCTTAGTTTACACTATGTTATTGTAATAACTTCAGAACTGCATCTGAGCAGTTTTTTCATAGTTCATGCATCAACGCTTCCCTAGCTCCTTTGGCTTGAAGTTGTTTTTCAATGGGAGACATTACATTTAAATTTTCACTTAATGCTGTTGCTCTCTTATTGAGCCTATAGGGGAAATACAGTTTGATCTAGTATGAAACATCTCCCAAAGGCTGGTTCAAGGTTGCTCAGCCTACTGCTAAACGCACTAGGGTCATTTTATCTGCTGATTTATTTGCATATATTAAAACATTTTGCTGGCCCAAGAGGAATGCTAATGCACTTTTTATTGAAATTCACAGTCAACATCAAATTCAAAACTTCCAACATAACACTTGTTGTGTAGCTACAGTACATTATACGTAATTAATGAACTGAAGACAGATAAGGAAATATTTCAGGATCTGTACAAGTTAAACTCAGTCGACAACATTTGTGGCATAATGTCGATTATCACAAAATAATGTAGTTTATAACTTTATTTCGTTAAATTTTGTGTGTTATTTGAGCTGTAAAGTTTGGTTTCATAATTTTTAAGGTTGTGGCAACAATGTTGTAAAATTGGATAAATGTCTGCACAGAATCAGTGAGTATTTTAAAGGGATCATGTCATGAGAATTCAAATTTGCCTTGATCTTTTGACATATAAGAGGTCTTTGAACCATTAAAACATCCTAATTTCAAGCTCCAAAAATGGCTCTCTTTGATATTGTGGGATCTGTGACTTCACACGGACAAAAAATGTGCATATGACCGCCTCCAGAGCAAGACATTGACGAATAGTTCTACATCATTGCACCAGAGGCCCCGGCCACTGGCATTCAGTCACTTAACAGCTGACATTTGCCTACACAGGATGCGAGCGTCGCGTCAAAAGCAGAGAATACCGATTATAATGACTGAAGCGGTCTACACTGGATACAGTATACAGATGCGCAATCAGTTTCTGACACTACAGAGCATTATATGTTTGTTCGGAGCATTTTGTTTTGTAAACGAGGCATAGTGTAATGGACAGTTCGCAAAGAAACCTGTTGACAGATGAAGCAGTCAGCTATATTGGATCTGACAGCAGATACATCACAAACCATAAGTGAAGGATCTGTAAATGACACTTACTCACGTGCAATAGCGAGTGGCTGTTGATACTGTTTCCTATGCAATTATGATGTTAGTCATTCATAACAGTGGCCATTTACTGACAAGCCTTAAAGGAGCCACCCCTCATTCAGACAGAGGGTCAAAATGAAGGTTGAAAAGAATCATTTTTAACATTATAAGTGAACACATTAAAATAATTTAAAAAAAATCCATGTCATGACCCCTTTAACATTTTATATCCCCATTATTGGCTCCATTTACTTATATTGTAAATGCCTACAGATTTTTCCTTTTTAAAGAGGAGGAAGCACAGTTTAAAATAAAATTTTGTAGCAACATTATACAATCAATGCTGTCGGATGAGCTTAACTTGTTTTACTGAATCCAGAATATTACTTCACTGCAGCACAAGAATCATACATCTTACTGTTGCCTGTATTCTTAGATTTTCTGTATAACCCTGTTTTTAGGGCTTTTGTATTATATTATGTCATGTAGTTATTGATATAAAACTCAACAATTCAAGAATCTCAAGGCTTTCTAAAAGAGCAGATAATATTAGAGGTAAAAGCAAGTACATACAGTACTTAACGCAAGCATATTTTTAAAGAGCTTGTTAAGCAAAGCTGAGGAGCATAATCAAAGAGTCCTCTTCAAAGCTTCAAGCACAGTAGGAAATCACAGCTTTGCTCACATAAAGACACTGGGCTCTTCAGATATTAAAGTGTTACGCACAATAATTTGTAACAAATTTTCACAGGAGAATAGTCATCACAGCATTAAATTGAAACATGCTCGGAGGGTAACACTTCAATAGAAAACAAACAGACGATGCAGCTTAAAAAATAGAGGAGGTTGTTAATAAGACATTGTTTAGCATTGTCACCAACACAACGAAGCAAAACACAAAGATGCATTTGTACGAGAACCAAACTGAATGTACGATTTCAATTTGCACAGCTCTTTGAATCTTAAATAACTGCAGTCTCCACTGTGATCATTCAGTCAATGCAAAACCATTGTGATGTCGATCAAAGCTGCTGAAAATCCTCCGGCTCTGTTTGAGTTTTTTAATAAGGCTTCTGTAAGGCATCATTAGCCGTGTGCTTTGTTTTCATGGCTGATTCTGGAAGGGTAATGTTATAGTCATAGTGGCGTCCTGCGGCTCTGCAAGTGGGCGGTTTACCATCTCGCTCTCGTTCTGTCTGGCGTTCTCTTCATTCATTTGAGACACTTCAGTGGAGCCCGCTTCGAAGCCAGGGACAGTGTTGGCCACATGGACCACATGCACCTTATTTCGTCCCTTTTTGCTGAGGATGCAGCTGAAAACCTTCTTGAAGCCCTTGCGAAAGTGTTTGGACACCAGGGCGTAAACGATAGGGTTGAGGCAGGAGTTGGCGTAGGCCATACAGTGGGACAGCAGCCTGAAGGCATACGTGGTCTGATTGAAGGGAAAGTCTCCATAGAGGTAGCACAAAATGACCACGTGGTATGGTAGCCAGCAGATGCAAAAGAGCACTGTGACTATGATGATCATCTTGGTGACCTTGCGCTTGGCTCGTTTTGACTCCGACATCCCATCGAGGGGGTCGACCGCTGTCCAGAGGTACTTGATGGTGCGTGTGTAGGAAAGGCTCACGATGAGCACAGGAATAACATAGCCGAAAATGAAGGTGCATGTGTCCAGAACCTTACGGTTATGCTCCTCCCACCCAGGTACGCACACATTGCTGTTCTCGAAATCGATGAGGTCGTAGTAACTCAAATAAGGCCCGGCAAACACAAGCGACAGGCCCCAGATGACCACCATTGCGACTACGGCATTACACGGCGTTCTCAGTTCTCTGGAGCGCAAGGGATAACGAATGGCCAGATACCTACAAAAGAAGAAATGAGAGAGAGTGAGCAAGTGGGAGATTTGAAGAAAGACTGTAGAAAGAGAGATGGCTGAGAGACATTACAAAAGAGAGTAGGTCAGTGGAATATCACTTGAAAAAGAAGAGTTATGATCAGGCAAGAGCTTTAGAAACTGTGTTAATTTTAGAAAAGCTTTCCAGCACTGGAGAGACCTAAATGGGAAAGCCTGAAAATGAACAAAGAGGATGCTGTGTTTTTACTCCATATGTAAGTAAAATTGCCTTGAGTGTCATTAGCCTCTTTTCCACTGCCGGACCAGTAGCCCTGCAACACTACCCTAAAACCTGCCCTTAACACACCTCCATACAACAACATCACACAACCTCACCATTTCACCAGCTCACTGAAAACTAGCTAGATTGCAAAATGAGCATGACCGAAGCAAAGGTTTTGTCTTAAAGACTTCCAGAGCTACCAGATTCCCGCATCGATATTTGACCAATGTTACAGTGACAGTAATTTATTCATTTGTGTCAGGAGTGCATATCAATCATGCTGAATGAAACTGGTATATTACCATTTCACATAAAAAAGAGAACACGTCGGTTGCACCTGCTTCCATTTATTTGCGATCACAGGAATGCACATAACTCCATTAACCCTTGTGCAACCTTATGGACATTTTTTTTCTTTTTCAGTTTTTTTTTTTTTTTGTGAAATTTTGCCTGTGTTAATGCCAACTGCATATATTTTGGCTCAGGTGTGTATTTTTATTGGAATTTTACTATTTGACCCCCATTTCTTTAAAAAAAATCTACTTTGCACTAGGTACAAAAAATAGTTCCTCTCAGGGCCTTAAGGACAAAAATGTCCCCATTGAAACCCATTAAAACTGCATTTTTTAATGCAGGGGCCATTTAACTATAAAATGTTACAATCTTTGTTAATAGGCTTTCATTCTGTTGGCAAGGCTTCAAACGTAAAATTTTTACTATTTTTAACCAGATGGTGCCATTTTCTCAAGTTTGGCCCATAAAGCAAATACTCGCTTTATTCCTGATTTCTGCTTATGCATATTATAGAGCCAATTGGATAAATTATGCAGCTACAATTGTGTGGGTGTGTCGGTATGGATGTCAGAGTATGGTTTGTATGTGTGTTATAAAAAAATAGTGTGTGTGTGTGTATGTGTGCTTGTGATATTTGAGAGAGAAAAATTCTAGTGCAAATCACAAATCCAACCACTGTGTGTTCCAATGGAGTTTTGCTGGCATCTAATGGGGAAAATTTGGTACTGTGCCCAAAAAAAAATCTTACTAAAAGCTAATTTTTTGAGATATCAACCTCAAATTTGGAACACAGTTTGTTTTTGTTCATAAATAATTTTCATAAACCTAAACCTTTATAACTTTTTCTTTTGGTTTCACTTTAAAAAAAAAAAAAAAAAATCTTCAACAATAATCTGCCAAGGTTCTTCTTTAAAACAAGACCAAACTTAAAGGGTTAGTTCACTCAAAAATTTAAATAATGTCATTTATTACTCACCCTCATGCCGTTCCACACCAGTAAGACCTTCATTAATCTTCGGAACGCAAATTAAGATATTTTTCTTGAAATCTGATGGTTCAGTGAGGCCTGCATAGCCAGCAATGACATTTCCTCTCTCAAGATCCATTAATGTACTAAAAACATATTTAAATCAGTTCATGTGAGTACAGTGGTTCAATATTAATATTATAAAGCGACGAGAATATTTTTGGTGCAGCAAAAAAACTAAATAACGACTTATATAGTGAAGGCTGATTTCAAAACACTGCTTCATGAAGCTTCGGAGCGTTATGAATCAGTGTGTCAAATCATGATTCGGATCGCGTGTCAAACCGCCAAACTGCTGAAATCATGCGACTTTAACGCTCTGAACCGCTGATTCGATACAAAAGATTGCTCCGAAGCAACAAAAATGTCTTAATTTGCGTTCCGAAGATTAATGAAGGTCTTACGGGTGAGAAACGGCATGAGGGTGAGTAATAAATTACATTATTTTCATTTTTGGGTGAACTAACCCTTTAAGTCTGTGCTCCCAAGATTCAAATTTTTATGACAGTTTTTTGACATGGACATTTTTGTCCACTATGGGCCTATGTGTAACTTTTTTTAATTGACGCACAAGGTTTAAAGCTTTTTTAAAATTCAAAGGCTTACACATTTAGAAAAATATTGATAAAATATTATGTTTATGTCACATTTCTTTACAAAGAGTGAGCATTTCTATTAATTTTCTATTAAGGTTTTAGGAGTTTCTCCCGTCTCACTATATACTGTTGTCCATTCAGCCAGAGCAACAGAGGGAGCGCACAAGCAGAAAACAAGAGTTATGAGTTATACGAGTTAACTGAAGTGCATGTAATTTATATGCGGACGCATTAGTCTGGTATCAACAAAGACACAGGAAAGAGACAAATAAAACCTGAAACTAAATAATTATAATCATAAATGATTTGTCTGCGTTCTTCAAACAGTCTCTGGTATTTTCCATAAACATAATGTGTATTTATTATCACATTAGTTCCATTCCAAACAACGCACTATACACTATGCACTTATGCACTATGTACTCATCCATGTAGTGCATGAATTGTATAAGGTTATTTTGTTATATAACAACTGTCTGATACCCCCTTCCCCTCCAATACGTAATTAAAGTTGCGACAGTTGAGTGCATGAAGTGTCCAACATTCCACACTTAGTTTTTTCCGTTAATTTAGTGCATCATCCGGGTATTTAAAGTGTACTTTTTCTTTTTGGAATTTTCAGTGTGAACACACTACTTGCACTATTTATACTTAAAAATGTCTAGTGCATAAGTAGGCGAATTGGGACGTACCTATTAGTTAGCATAAGTAGCCTTTAGCATCGCATATAAATATATTTCTGCCTCATGCGGTGATCAGAATCCACATCGGATCACAAGGAAGATATTTTAAACACTTGCTGGTGTCTGAAAGTGAATTACTGAGCTGAAAATTGTTTTAAATGTCTTAAGGTTAGCTGGTAGCCTAATATGGTAACATAGGAAATGAGCAGCGGTGTTAATGGTCTCCTGACTCAGGTAAACTCCGCCTTTGTTCATGACCACTCCTCAAGCCCAAGTTTTGGACCAAGGTATTCGGCGGGACCGTTGGCTCCGAGGAAGCCCCGATGCGGCCCGATCAAGCCCCGGAAGTGACAGTGGAAACGCGACTGACTCTGGCATGTACTAGCACACTTGTTTTTGGCCCAACAGTGGAAACACGGCTATAGTTTTCTGGAGCTGGTGTGCTGCTGGCAACTAACTCTTGCTTGTGCTGTAAGTTCATTCTTTGTTCTTCCTTGTCGTTCTTCATATTTACTTCAGCAAGCATTATTTTGCTTCGCTTCAGCTAGGAGATGCATCCACTCTTGCATTGCATGATTGTGCATTTTGGGGCGGGACCAATGAAGTATGTTTGTTTGGGTTGGTATCAACAATGTTTCTCAGAAATCGCTCACTGCACCTTTAAGCAACAAGAAGCATAGTCTTAAGATTTTGCAGCCCATCATCAACCAAACCACAGGCTCTACTCTTCACTATTAGCCCCTGCAAAACTGCAACATAACAAACCCTTTTAACTCTAACACATTTCCTCCTATATTAATCCTGTGCAAAAACACACCAAATAACACTTAATTTTAACATTATTCTCTTTGTACAGTCTGATGCAAAGCAAGCTCCAACTTATTCAAGTTCAGCTTAATATAATCAGTTACTTTTTTTTTACTTTAAGTACTTTTTTTTTTACTATATTTGAGTTAAATGAACTAATTTAATTTACAGTAACTTTTTAATGTCACAGTTTTACAATGCAGTCATGAATAAAATGGCTTCTTTAGTCATATATAAAAGAAGAACAGGAAATGTTCATCAAAAGCTGAGTGGTGCTTCTTGAAATTGAGTCATGTACCGAATATAGTCAGTGTGTTTCTGTGCACAAGATTAATGTCTTCTTGTTTTCTACCTAAAGGTGAGGTAATTTCCGATGGGGATTCTCAGTCTCCGCTGAGCCCAGAACCATTTTTGACAGAGCAGATTAACATGCTTTTTCCAAAGATAAACACATTCAGGGTGGATGGAGGGCAGTGGGTCTGTTGCTCAGACTGAGAGTAACATATTACATTACGGCGTATCGGTGGCCTTGTTACATTTCTGCCATTATTTCCACAAAAAAAAAGGCTGCCTGGCTCTCTCACTCAGCAAGACCCACTCTTCTCTGGTGCTTTAGTTTGACCTTAATGTTAAAATAGGCCTAACATAATTTTAGTGATATGGGTGGGTGCTACTAAAGACTTTTTTTTTTTTTCACTGCTTCATTGTAAAGACAGGAATAATGGGCTGCTGGTATTCATTAATAAAGTGGGCAGTTGCTGATAACTCCACTGACATTTATCCAGTTAAACTCCAACCTTTGCCGCTGCAAATTGCAAGACTTCCTTATGTTCAGACGATCCATTTCATTAAATAACATCACTGGCCCCTGACCAATTACAATACTGTGACGTTCTCCTATAGCCTATCATTTTAAACCTCATGCGGCTACATTGAAAGTATTAAAGGTAAGCTGTGAAGTTATTATGCCTAGAGTGAACATCACTTAACAGGATTAGTATAATGAACAATCAACATATCACTGTTATCAGGGTGGTCTTTAACTTTTATGTCTCTGGGGTTGATGACGTTTATTAAAACAAATAGATTTCAATTCTCTTCTGATTGTTATATGAATATCACATTAAACCTTTTTACCATGTCTTCATCATTTCATCATAATTGTACTACTTTTCAAATGCCTTTATGCATAGATTTTGTTTTACCATTGTCTCAGATCATGACTTTTAATTTTATATTATGACAATCCCTCATAAAAATATGATTACATGTTCAGAACTATGATATTCTAAACAAAGAAAACCATTTATATATGTGAAAATAATCTATATAATATTTTCTATAGTTTAGGGTCCAAAACTATTAACTTAAATTAAACTCCTAATTACTACTACTAATTACACAAAATATAATTTGAGATGTGTCGGAAATGACACAGTGATGGGAATTTAATTAACTGGAGAAACAATGACAATTGTCCTGTACTGTATGCATATACACTGTTGGACCACATATTGACCAAACTAAATAAACCAGCGAGAGTGTGAAAAATGTTTTGATATTTTTTTTATTAAAAAAAAAGAAGCCTATAATTGAATAACAAAGCACCCACCTGTCCACAGACACCGCCGCCAAAGTGAAACTGCTAGCATACATGGTGAGGTTGATGAAGAAGTGAACCACCTTGCACATGAAGGACCCGAAAACCCAACCCTCCAGAGAGTAGATGGTTGCTTGGAAAGGCACACAGAAGATGATGAAGAAGAAATCGGCTACACTGAGGTTGAGGATGAACAGATTGGTGGTGTTGTACCCAACCTGTCCACTTCTGAGGAGCACAGCCAGTACCAGACTGTTCCCAATGGTCCCTAAGAGGAAGATGAGCGAGAAGACCACAGACACTATGACACTGGCCGGGTTGAGCTGGTAGCTCTCGGAGGCGTTCCAGTGGCCCATGGCTTTAGTCAGGTCCTCGTGATCTGACATTTTAAGATGAGAAGTTCCAGAGCCCTGCAAAAGGTCATAAATTATGAGACACTGATGTAGTTTGTGCTTAGACTTTCCTCTGACAAAAATGTGAGGATTTGACATAAAGTACATGGTTTCAAATCTCACAAATATTTCCGGAAACTGAATCGCATCATGATGAGATTTAAAATCTCTTATGAGAAATTGTATAGCTAGACCGGCACTGAGAAGAAATATCAGGAGGATCAGACTCAAGAAGTCATACATTTTGATGAACATAAAAAAAGTACATTTTGATTACAAAAGATCATGAAAGCTTGTGCAAGTACAAAGAGTCAAGACTAAAATCAATTTCAGAAAGCTATCATGACCTCTCCAAAGGCAATGAACCAGTCTTGTTGAGATATGAAGAGCATGTCCCCATCTGGTTGAGAGCTAATCAAAATGAAAATGGGCAAATTCACTTTGTAATCATCTTAGTGGAAAGTTGTTTGTGGATAAAAATATAGGTGTGTCAATATGGCATGATATTATGGAGTGCAATACATTGGATTATGGCAGGCATTATGTTGGTTAGACCTGACGAATGAGAAGGAATGCAATTTCCTACCAGTGGTTAAGTCCACAGTACGTCCCAATAGGTGTTGCTCAGAAACAGCCAGCATCAATTTCTCCACTTCAGATATCGATCAGGCTATGGGAATAAAAAAAAAAGAAAAAAACGTTTTATCTCACTTTTTATCTTTTCCATTAATGAGCACACATAGTGAATTATACATGGTTGACTTTCCAATAAATAATATTTTGATAGCACCATTAATATGTTTTGTTTTGATGGATTTAAATTCAGCTGAGATAAATTCAGTTTCAAAATAGTTAATCTCTGGTTACACGTGATTTACATGCCAATTCAGACTACACTGCAAAACCGGGAAGCAAAATTGTGTGCGATAAGACTTGTTTTCATATCTCAAATTTATTGCATCTAAATTTGACAAAAAGTGAAAAACTTAATTTGAGTCTCCGAGAAGTTTTAATAAGTTATTAAATTGTAAATTATTACAATTGAATTTAATAAAAAAACATGGTAACACTTTGGTATGGAGAACACATATTCACTATTAACTACGACCTTTGCCTCAATAAACTCTTAATTTACTGTTTATTAATAGTTAGTAAGGTAATTGTTGCAGCATTTAAAGGGTTAGTTCACCAAAAAATGAAAATTCTGTCATTAATTACTCATCCTCATGTCGTTCCACACCCGTAAGACCTTCGTTCATCTTCGGAACATAAATTAAGATTATATATAGAAGACATATTTATAACATTTCATGTGAGTACAGTGGTTCAACTTTAATATTATAAAGCGATGAGAATACTTTTTGTGTGCCAAAAAAAACAAAATAACGACTTTTCAACAAAATCTATTGATGGGGGATTTCAAAACACTGCTTCATGAAACTTCGAAGCTTTACAAATCTTTTGTTTTGAATCAGTGGTTCAGAGCACCAAAGTCGGTCTCACTGAGCCATTGGATTTTATCAAAAATATCTTAATTTCAACACACCAGTGTGTGGGAATATTTTGGATTTCATGTTACTTACGATGACAATGGAAATATAACAGTAGATAGAACTGCGACTGTGTGCAAGCATTGTGCAAAATGCATTCAATATGCTAATGGAAACACTTCTAATATGACAGTTCATTTGAGAAGACATCACGCCAATGTGTCGATAAGCACAAACAGGAGAGAAAACAACTTCTACTGTCCGCAGCATTTAAGCAACCTCTCAGTGATAAGTCGGACAGGGCAATAGCCATAACTAAAGCATTGGGGATGTTTATAGCAAAAGATATGCAACCGTGCAGCGTGATTGAGTGTAAAGGATTTCACAATGGTATTTGCAGATTTTTTCTAAACAGAGGAAAGAAGAACAAAGCCTTTGTCAGACTTCATTCATGAAGAGGTCACCTCATACAAGGCCACAGGCTGCATCTCTGTGGATGAATACCCACTCACATGGTGAAAGAGCAATGCGCATAAGTATCCTCACATTGCTAAGTTAGCCCAACGTAACCTCACTGTCCAAGGTACATCTGTGCCAAGCGAACGTGTTTTCTCAACGGCTGGGGACATAGTCACTGCAAGTAGGTCTCGCCTCTTGGCAGAAAATGTGGACAAACTAATATTCTTGCAGAAGAATATGAAAATTAGATGAACAGAGGAGTATTTTTTAATGCAACATTTTATAGCAATTTTGATAGCCAGCATTTTTTTTTAAATATTTAAATATATACAGTGGCACTTTAATCTCTAGTTTCCAAATACTGCACTTTAATTTCAAGGGAAAGAAATGTATCCTCACTCTCAGGGAATAGAAGCATTGTACTGTTTTTGTGTTAAGATGGTTAAAGTTATGCTTGACTTTATGATTATGGCCTTTGCTATTGTTATAGCCTCATTATATTATGTTATTACATTATATTATATAATATATTTATGTTTAAAGTATTTTGACTTGTTTAAAAGACAGAGCTTTAAGAGTTCCTCTCTTTTTCTTTTAAAATATTTTTTTTTTTGTAAGAGCTACACTGAAGTTGGCAGTTTGATAAATGCAAGTTAATTTCAATCTTTGTGTGCTAAAAAGGCACAAGTTCCTGTAGAGATAACAATACACATTCTCCTTTTTTTTCCTTTTTTTTTTTTTTTTTTGCCAAATAAACGAAAAGCATGTCATCATCAATGTCTTCTCTTGCTGTATCAAAATCTCACCTAGCTTTTACTCAGAGATGGTCCCAATAATGTGCTTAAAGTCAAGTCAAATTCAGTTAGTGCATGATTACATTACAAAAATGTTAATACTGTATCCTAAGTTGTGGATAATCAAGCCAATAAGCTATATATCATATGCTGAAGGAAATTTTTGGAGTGTTAAAGATTAAAAGAACAAATAACAACAAGAACCGTACAGAACCGAAAACCGTGATATGAACCGAACTGTGGGTTTTGTGAACCGTGCCACCCCTAGTAATTAAATGACAGAATTTTCATTTTTGGGTGAACTAACCATTTAGGTATTTGGGGTACAGATTTAGGAATGTAGAATATGGTCAAGCAGAACAAGGCATTAATATGTGCTTTATAAGTACTAATAAACAGCCAATATACAAGCTAATAAGCAAATAGTTAAAAGTGAGAATTGTTCCCCATACTAAAGTGTTGCCTAAACCTTTCATAAAAATGATATATATTAATAATATAATGCAATAGGTGAATGCTGCAAAAGTAATGCAAACCTGGAATTGCAAAGAGCATTGTTAAGTGCGGAAAAAGCAAGAGCTTTCAGGAAATTGGAGTAGCAAATGTAGAGCTGATCTCCCTAATAGGCTGACAAAGTGCATTTTAAAAGTGTGACATAACCAGCTGACAACAAAAAAAAGTTGTATGTAGAATATAGGTGACTAATCTGCTCCATGCAGAAATGCGCACATGTTCTATTAGTCTGTAATTGGCTGTCAGACATTCATCATAATATAATTAAAATGCCAATCTTCAGTCCCTCTACAAAAACAATTTCATTACATCTACTGATTGTTTTGTTTGATTAAACAATGTAAGCTGTAAGATCACATGATCTTTTTTTCTCAAGCAGGAACAGAGAGTGACTCATTATTTAGCAAGACCTTTATAGCGGTAAATTGGGGTAAATGAACAGGAAGCAATTTACTCTGAGAGGTAACGCTTTCCTGGACACATTTATCACAGATATTTTCTCGCTTCTGCAATGCCTTTATCGATAATTGAGAGTAAAGGGAAAGTTCGAAAGGGATGAAAGAGGAAGAGAGAAATAAAAACAAAGAAAATTAAGACATTTCAACAGACATTTGATTTCTTAAAAATAAAATAGAAGTTTGTTGATGTGTATTTGTTAAGGGATCTCAAAGCCATTTCTCAACAGTAGCTTTAAGAGCCTCTCTCTTTTTTAGTTTTCAGAAATGACTTGAAAATCGCCAATGCAATTCAAAAACAGCTCTTAACCAGATCAGCTCTGAGGATCTGTGAATTATGCTGCAGTGTTATTAATCAGACAGTGCAGGTTAGGTTGTTTATAGATTCATAACACAAGAGTATGTGTTGTTTGGCTTTTGGCATCTCTGTCTTTGACATCTTTGTTTAGGAACGATCCCTTTTGTAAACACACCTGACTGTCTTTCATGTGAAGCCAGCTGTCTAGCTGTCAGTGAATATAACATCAAGCGTCCTTCAAGAAGCCGGGCTGTTAAACTGATCCCTTTGCCTACGGTGACAGAGTGCATCCGTTTTGTCACTTGTCGAATGGTGCACGGAACAGCCTCAAATAGCCCCGTCTGTGCTCTCTAACCCCCCTTTTAAACTTGTTTGCCATTTAAAATGAATTGAGTTAAACTTTCATGAACTCATGAGCCAATTAAAAGCATCTCCGTACAAGAACTGCATCACTGTGGAGTGGGATTTCAAAAGAGACTCATTAAAGAATATGACATGTATAAATATACTAAATGCAACGGCAGACTAAATTGAGTATACGGACACGTTACAGAAAGAAACATTGTAACCCAGACGCATTACATGTAAAATCATATGCAGTATATACAGTAAATTCCTCTTGTAGGGTAAAGATACATTCAGATGAATTAAGATAAGTCATGTACAACCAAAGCCCATGCTGTCCAAGATCATCATAGAAATATACATACATTAAACATCATTCTTGAGGTGTCTTAGGAAATGTGCATGCCAGAGAGTCCACATCTGATGACAGTATGAGAATTTCAAACATTTGATTTTACTTACCAGCTCATGAGACGAACCATGACTGTATATCCACAACTCAGTGTCATTGTAATCTTGAGAAGCTTCCAGTCTCCAGAAAAGCTAGTGATGCTTTCAGAATGTAACAGCTCTTGAACAAGCTTCATCTCCTCTCATTCCGCTTCTCCGTTTCTCTATGCCTCTTGCGTTCCCTCCCTCACTCCCCCTCACATATGGAGGCTCCTCCTCCACATTGTGGTAAAGGCTCACACTTTATTGCAAGAGAAAGAGAGAGAGAGAGAGAGAGAGAGAGAACATGCTGTTTCTTTCTCTATGCACATTCCCACAAAGATCTTTTCATGTGCGTTTCTAATGTTGCATTAATGCGGCTAAGATACGCACACGCACAAATCTAGAATAAGAACATGGTAAATTATTCAGAAGGAGGCCTGCTCACATGGTATTTACTTTTGGCATCACTTTTGCACATGGGCAATTTTTCTTTTAGAGGCATAATTTAGAAATCTATTGGAATATATTTCCCAAGAGATTGGAATTCAATTGCAATCATTTACAGTTTTTTTTTCCCCCAATTGGATACACACTATGACCAAATCAATACACCTCCAAGGCATCATTGCTCATGCTAATATGACAGAAGGATGGTATGTCTGCAAAACTTTTATATTGCACATTTTATATTGTGAACATATATATTTGTTTCAAACTTAAATTCAAAAGTGACTCTCTCTCGCTCTACCCCTGCTGAAAAATCCAGCATAAACCAGCATTTGCTGGTCTAGTTGGTGTGAAGCAAAACTAAGCTGCTTGTCCACCATCAATCCCGCTTCCCATGCTGGAGACCAGCAAACCAGCAACCAGCATGCAAAACATACCTTAACCTTATTCTGGTGACCAGCAATGCTGGATTTTTCAGCAGGGTATATCTAAAAAAGACAAAGAGCATCAACAGGAAAAGTCAAAAAGGCAGAGGAAGATGAAGACAAAGGGTGAATTCAATTTCACCAAGTTAAACATCTTTGTTGATCCTGGAACAACATTCCAATCAGATTTAAGGGATAGGTTTACTGTTAATGTCAAGTTTACAAGCTTACAACAAGGATTAGGGGCTTCTACTTAATTTTTTCACCTATAATTTCCCTCTGATTTTATGGGTGGGTATATGTTTTTGGAATGTTGTTCCAGCTCAACAAAAGATGCTGATCCAGGAGCACGTCTTACTTAGCAAAATCACAGCAATCAAGACAAAGAGAAATATTATATCTGCTATGTGTTTGCTCCTGGTCTTGGTCTGCAAAGGAGTCATTTGGGTCACAACTGTGCACTGCCTTTGAAATTCATCTATGAACGATGCACCGCCCAGACACCACAATCTATGCTGTTATATATACAACCCGAATTCCGGAAATCTTGGGACGTTTTTAAAATTTGAATAAAATGAAAACTAAAAGACTTTCACATGAGCCAATATTTTATTCAAAATAGAACATAGATAACATAAATGTTTAAATGGAGAAATTTTACACTTTTATCCACTAAATTAGCTCATTTCAAATTTGATGCCTGCTACAGGTCTCAAAACAGTTGGAGACAACAATAGGCTGAAAAATCAAGAAATTTTGAAAAGATTCAGCTGGGAGAACATCTAGCAACTAATTAAGTTAATTGATATCAGGTCTGTAACATGATTAGCTATAAAAGGGATGTCTTAGAGAGGCAGAGTCTCTCAGAAGTAAAGATGGGCAGAGGCTCTCCAATCTGTGAAAGAGTGTGTAAAAAGATTGTGGAATACTTTAAAAACAATGTTCCTCAATGTCAAATTGCAAAGGCTTTGCAAATCTCATCATCTACAGTGCATAACATCATCAAAAGACTCAAAGAAACTGGAGAAATCTCTGTGTGTAAGAGACAAGGCCGAAGACCTTGGATGCCTGTGGTCTTCGGGCCCTCAGACATCACTGCATCACTCATCGGCATGATTGTGTTAATGACATTACTAAATGGGCCCAGGAATACTTCCAGAAACCGCTGTTGGTAAACACAATCCGCCGTGCCATCTGCAGATGCCAACTAAAGCTCTATCATGCAAAAAGGAAGCCATATGTGACCATGGTCCAGAAGCGCCGTCATGTCCTGTGGGCCAAGGCTCATTTAAAATTGACTGGTCAGACGAGTCCAAATTTGACATTCTTGTTGGAAATTAAGGACGCCGTGTCCTCCGGGCTAAAGAGGAGGGAGATCTTCCAGCGTGTTATTAGTGTTCAGTTCAAAAGACAGCATCTCTGATGGTATGGGGGTGCATAAGTGCATACGGTATGGGCAGCTTGCATGTTTTGGAAGGCACTGTGAATGCTGAAAGGTATATAAAGGTTTTGGAGCAACATATGCTCCCCTCCAGACGACGTCTATTTCAGGGAAAGCCTTGTGTATTTCAGCAGGACAATGCAAAACCACATACTGCAGCTATTACAACAGCATGGGTTCGTTGTAGAAGAGTCCAGGTGCTGAATTGGCCTGCCTGCAGTCCAGATCTTTTACCTACAGAGAAAAATACATCAAAGACGACCACAAACTCTTCAGCAGCTGGAAACCTATATTAGGCAAGAATGGGACCAAATTCCAACACCAAAACTCCAGAAACCCATAACCTCGATGCCCAGATGTCTTCAAACTGTTTTGAAAAGCAGAGGAGATGCTGCACCATGGTAAACATGCCCCCGTCCCAACTATTTTGAGACCTGTAGGAGGCATCAAATTTGAAATGAGCTCATATTGTGCATAAAATTGTAAAATTTCTCAGTTTAACCATTTATGTTATCTATGTTCTATTGTGAATAAAATATTGGCTCATGTGATTTGAGTCTTTTAGTTTTCATTTTGTTCAAATGTAAAAAACGTCCCAACATTTCCAGAAGAATTGTACAAAAATTGTTATTGCCCTTCAAGATTATATTACTTCCACCAGTCTCCATTCCTATACCTAAATGTGGAATTTTTTTTTTTTTTTGTCCAATTGGCTATGGAAAATGTATGAAAGCCATTTCAGCAGTACAGTAACTCAATCCACATGGACTAATGAAATTCCCGTTGGCACTCTAGGGTTTCCCTGCTGATGTTCAAGGACCTAAAATTAGATGAAATCATGTTGCCACATTGAAAAATGTCAGTCTATACAATCGTTTTATATTTTAGATGAAGGAAATATATAGCGTTACGGACGTGACAAAAAAAAAAGTCACCAAGTTTTAGGTGTCAACATATATTTTAGGAATTCTGTGAATTACACTGCGCGAAGCAAAAGTAATACTGTCCACCGAATGAAGAAAGGTTTGCTCTCCACAGAGCATAAAATAATAATTTTATTTCATTTTTCGTGTTTGCATTTATGAGGAAAAAACAACGTTACGGACTTGACCGGTCGGAAAGCAGCACAGAAGACTGCTTTAAAACTTTCACAGAGGCCTCAAGCAGGCATTTAATCTACCAAATATTGAAATCTGGGATACCAGTATGGGAAGACTACACAATTTGTCAACTTTTTACTAAACTTTATACAACTTTATACTCTGTATTGCAAAGCCGATTGACGTACAAGCTATTGTCAATCGCAATCATGTCAGTTTTATGTTTTGTGTATGAATGATTACACGGTTTTCGGCTAGTTTGCACAGTTTGAAGCAGTCCAGTCAAAATGATCAAACTTTATTTCAAGTCAAAATTATTGCAATCTTATTATTTTTACTTTGTCAGCTTGATCGCGCGGATTGTAATCAATAGGCTATTCATTTTTTAACCAACAGGTAAAAACGCGACATCCCGAAGTGTTCTATGAGACAAGATGCTTTTCTATAAGCTATACTGTGTCATACAGGCCTACCTTTTGATGTTCATATTTCGTTCTGTAACTGGCAAGAGGAAGATAAGGTCGGCTCATGTGCGCCTGATCCACTTGATCTGCCGCGTACAGTCGCTGCAGTAGCTAATCTGTCACGCACCGTAGGCTATTAAAGAGCGACATCTATTGTTTAAATTTTGTTATAAAATCGACTGAATTTGAAAGTTGAACCTTTTTCATATTAAAACTAACAAAGCACAAAGAGTATTGCGATTATTGCATATGTTCTGATATATACGGTAAGCCCGAAACAGATCACAGCAATAAAGAAGCAAAGTCATTTAATATGAAGCGTCCGTAAGGGTCACGTCCGTAACGCTTATTATGGTTGTTCAGAGCAAAGTAGTGAGATGAATTGTTGATCCTAATAAGCATAAACATAATTTAGCTTTGCATATAAAGTTTCAAGTTATTTGCATTTGTAATTGTTATATGACATAAACTTAAATCTTTAAAACGTTACGAACGTTACACTGACAGCACTGAAGCGTCTTGACCTCTTTATTCCAGTCCTTATAAAATTTTTTTTTTTTACTTGACCGCCGTATTTTAGAATGCCATTTCATGGGTGAGACGCTGCAAAAGACGCGAGACACAAGTGCAACACCTGTCCGCCAAACATAAAAACAATAGGACAAATAGCGCAATGGAATGCAAAAGCCTGTAAACCTGTTTGATATTTCATGTTTGCATGATGGTGACAGGCTGAAAGCTACTGCTGTTTTCTGTTTTTACAAAGCATTTGCTGTTAATAATAGCCTATTACTAGGTGTTATTTTTTGTCATTACTTTTTGGCTAAGAAATATTTAGCATTTTCCTATTTTAGCCTATATTATTTCTGAGTATATAGGATGTGTTTAAAATGAGTTTGTACAACATTTGCCTTCATATTTCAGGCATATTTATGCAAAGATATTTAACAAATTGACCCTTCTCCGGGAGTTTGATTGACAAGCGATCTAACCACTCATAACGAATCTGCCATTTTGTCCAACAAAGCAGTCAGGAGTTAGAAGATTAACCTCGGTGGACTTGAACTTGAAAAATGGTGTGTATTGACGTCTTTCCGCGTTATACAAACAATATTCTTTCTCATGTTCATTCATGTTTATTTGATGCTATAAATCAACTAGTAGGAAGAGATGATCGGTTCACGAGCCGCTTGATCTGGCACTACAGTGATCTGTCACACACATTAAAGAGCCACAAAACGTTTTTTATTGTTCGAATTTCTTTTAAAAAATTACACAATTTGAAAGCTGGTACTTTGTTTCACATCATAAGTAACCTGCTCTGTATTGTCTGTCGACGTGTTGTCAGTGTCCTCTTTGCTCCGCGATGTATTTTTCACTGTGACAGTGCCATGGCTTATCGGACAAAACAACAGTAACTAAGGGGGGCGGGTCTTTGCGAAGGGTCAATTGGTTTACATTTACACCATGTTGATCACTTCATGTGTGGTGCACTTGGAATGGAACTTTTTTTTAACCAGATTGTTAATAAAGAGAATGTTACTTAAATCATATTGTAGTTAAGTTGACTAGTTAAACAGTATATTTAAAAAATAATAATAATAAAAAGAAAAAAAATCGAAATCGTGAATCAGTCAATTGTTCTGAAAAAAGAAAAAAGATTTTATTTTTTGCCATATCGCCCAGCCCTAATCTAAAGAAATGGAAAATAACATGAAATTTCATCACAAAGTAGTTCCTATGATGCTTTGATTAAATTATAGTCACCTATAATTTTCATGATCACCTACAGATATTTTTATAACAAACCATAGATTTTGTTTTAAACATGTCTCAGTTTGGATTTCAGAGAGAGCTTTTCTTCTTCAGCACATTCTATATTAAACATTCACTTAAGGCAAGACACCCCAGGTGAATAGGGGAAAAAATTAACTAATAGATATCACCATACTTCCCCAGATGATTGATTACATTAAAAATTTAAACATTTTTAGTATTACAAGTTTTCTAAAATGTTATGTTTAAATATGCAAATGAGGTGTTATCTAATTAAATATGCTAATTTACATACATTTCTAGAACAAAAATCTAAATATTTATGTCAGGTTTAAAATTCTCATTTAATGTTTTGGACATATTAAGTTCAAAAGGTTTTTACAGAGGGAATTTTGGATATCTCTTTTTATCACTCCATAAATGAGAAAATACTATCAACAGCCAGAAAAAAATATAATTTTCACAATTTTTTTAGGAATAAAATGTTGTATAAAAACAGGCAAATTATATATCAACAAATACCGCTGTAAAAACCTTCAGAATATAGATAGGATAGAAAAACTGTAAAGTTTGGTGTATATAAGTTCTGCTGAAGTGGAGAATCTCTTTGTCAATCTCAAAATTGACAGGTGCCTGAAAAAACTGTGTTTTTGCCTGTAGTGTCTCCACTTAACATCTCAGGGAAGACCCTGAAGCAATCTCAATAATGTGTGAGACAGGACATGTGATTTTCTCCCTCAGCTATTCATCTGTCATGCTTGTTCAAAGTGCAATACAACAGGTACAGAGTTCACATTACAAACAGAGAGGCTTAAATAAAACAGTCAGTCACCACTAATAAGAATTCAGTATGCTGTTTTTTTTATCGATGTATACCGTATTTCTTTAGGGTAAAGGTGCCCTTATTGTCATTTCCAATCCTTTACTTGGGGGTTTTGAATTGCTGTGATGAAAAGTCTGGAAACAGGGGTAGAGTTGGTCACTGGGGACCGCTGCCACTTTGATGAAGACTATGGGAATGGATCCCTCTAGCGATCTCTAATAGCAGACGGGGCTTGAATACAAAGAGCATCATTACAGTTAGGACCTCTGACTGATTGCGCTCTTGTTGTGCAGTATAAGATTCAGCAGAATGCCTGAAAATTTAATGCTGTATGTCTTTTTTCTTATTTTCATCTATGCTATTGATTTCAGAACACTTATTCTTCAAGTAAAGGGCACGATGCATCAAAATTTTTATGTTGTCTCTCGTCAGTGCTCTGTATTGGTGGTGGTTGAGGAGATTCCCCCTTCCATATGTAAAGCGCTTTGAGTACCCAGAAAAGCGCTATATAAATGTAAGGAATTATTATTATTATGTGTTATTTATTATGGGGAATTTGTAATACAAGTTTTTTGTTGTCACTGAAATTAAGAGCAGGAGGCAGGCTTTATGGTCCATTTGTGGAAATTAACTGAAACACTGAAATCATCTGTTCTTGTGTGACCAGTGTGTCATAACAGGAAGCTATCACTGCATATGTAATTGTATAGTCCATTTGCAGAGATAAATTGAGAGCTGCTAAAGATGTCACTTAAGTCACTTTATTCATGGTTAACAATTAACAGGCACTTGTCACCAAAATTAATAAAGTTCTTCCAAAATTCAAGATAAGGGCTATTTCCACAAATATCAGCACTATTGTATATATGTGATCTCAGTAAAATATTTCAATAAAAAAATAAATTAATACTGCAGGACTTCTAGATACTTTTATTTCAGCAATGAAAATTACTATAATGAGCTAATGATTCAATGACTCATTCATTAAAGACAGAAGACTTTGTTCCTGAATGAATCAACTGTTTTGAAAGAATCGATTGAATGAATGATTTAATGACTGCGTTTGAATATGCCTGCTATATAGTACACACAAAAAACAATATGTGAAATGTGTAGAATGTCCGCATTCATACTTTTCATAAAACAGTAAGCAAAATGTACCAAAATGACCTGCTACTAGCAGCAAGATTTGTAGTGGGTAATCAATGGACTCCTTGCTATCCCATGAGGCCATGGGGGAGGATTTGTGAATGGCAGTGAAGCAATGCAACTGACAAGTCACATTTCATTCATACTATATATAGAACATACTTTTTTAATGACACATGGAGTCATGCCTTCTTTGAGCTGCATTAAACAGTGCATGTGTATGCATCTAAATGCATCTAAATGTCACAACAGAAGTGGCTGCAGCTTCTGTACCACTTCTACTGTGCAAAAGTGGCTTTTGTTGATACTGATTTTATTTAATAGATAACAGCCCTATATATACAAAGTTCTGTCATGAAACTCTAGATGGCACAGGCTGATAGGTCCTTAACTCAATCTGCAGGCAATAACATCATTCTCTATAGGGCACAGCTGATTGATTCCTGATGCATCAGTAGCCAATGAACTCGCTGCTCAACCTTCAAATACTTGGTCAGTATTTGCTGTAGCAGTTGCAGCAAGCTTTCAGAAACGCTCCACCTTCCCCAGCTCCACCTGTATAGATCTGCTATGGATAATTCATGTAGGCCTATGCTATTTTGTACAGCAGCAGTCCCGTACTTGCTCTGCAGCAGCAGCAATAACAGCAGCAGCAGAAGCAGCAATAACCAACAGCAGCAGTCATAACAACAGCAGCAACAATAACAGCAGCAGCAACAATAACCAACAACAGCAGCAGCAATAAACAGCAGCAGCAGCAACAATAACCAACAGCAGCAGCAGCAGCAATAAACAGCAGCAGCAACAATAACCAACAGCAGCAATAACAGCAGCAGCAAAAATAACCAACAGCAGCAGCAATAACCAACAGCAGCAGCAATAACAGCAGCAGCAGCAACAACAATAACAGCAGCAGCAGCAACAATAACCAACAGCAGCGGCAATAAACAGCAGCAACAGTAACCAACAGCAGCAACAATAACAGCAGCAGCAGCAGCAGCAATAAACAGCAGCAGCAGCAGCAGCAATAAACAGCAGCAGCAATAACCAACAGCAGCAGCAATAACAGCAGCAGCAGCAACAACAATAACCAACAGCAGCAGCAATAAACAGCAGCAGCAACAGTAACCAACAGCAGCAACAATAACAGCAGCAGCAATAACAGCAGCAGCAACAATAACAGCAGAAGCAACAACAGCAGCAGCAACAACAACCAACAGCAGCAACAATAACCAACAACAGCAGCAGCAACAATAACAAACAGCAGCAGCAATAACAGCAGCAGCAACAATAACCAACAGCCGCAGCAATAACAGCAGCAGCAACAATAACCAACAGCAGCAGCAACAACAATAACAGCAGCAACAATAACCAACAGCAGCAGCAATAACAGCAGCAGCAGCAATAACCAACAGCAGCAACAATAACAGCAGCAGCAGCAATAACCAACAGCAGCAACAATAACAGCAGCAACAATAACCAACAGCAGCAATAACAGCAGCAACAACAATAACCAACAGCAGCAATAACAGCAGCAGCAACAATAACCAACAGCAGCAATAACAGCAGCAACAACAATAACCAACAGCAGCAGCAGCAATAACCAACAGCAGCAGCAACAACAATAACAGCAGCAACAGCAACAACAATAACAGCAGCAGCAGCAACAATAACCAACAGCAGCGGCAATAAACAGCAGCAGCAACAGTAACCAACAGCAGCAACAATAACAGCAGCAGCAGCAATAAACAGCAGCAGCAATAACAGCAGAAGCAACAACAGCAGCAGCAACAACAACCAACAGCAGCAACAATAACCAACAACAGCAGCAGCAACAATAACAAACAGCAGCAGCAATAACAGCAGCAGCAACAATAACCAACAACCGCAGCAATAACAGCAGCAGCAACAATAACCAACAGCAGCAGCAACAACAATAACAGCAGCAACAATAACCAACAGCAGCAGCAATAACAGCAGCAGCAGCAATAACCAACAGCAGCAACAATAACAGCAGCAGCAGCAATAACCAACAGCAGCAACAATAACAGCAGCAACAATAACCAACAGCAGTAATAACAGCAGCAACAACAATAACCAACAGCAGCAATAACAGCAGCAGCAACAATAACCAACAGCAGCAATAACAGCAGCAACAATAACCAACAGCAGCAGCAATAACAGCAGCAGCAGCAATAACCAACAGCAGCAACAATAACCAACAGCAGCAACAATAACAGCAGCAGCAGCAGCAATAACCAACAGCAGCAACAATAACCAACAGCAGCAATAACCAACAGCAGCAATAACAGCAGCAGCAACAATAACCAACAGCAGCAGCAACAACAATAACAGCAGCAACAATAACCAACAGCAGCAGCAATAACAGCAGCAGCAGCAGCAATAACCAACAGCAGCAACAATAACAGCAGCAACAATAACCAACAGCAGCAATAACAGCAGCAGCAACAATAACCAACAGCAGCAGCAATAACAGCAGCAGCAGCAACAATAACAGCAACAACAATAACCAACAGCAGCAATAACAGCAGCAGCAACAGTAACCAACAGCAGCCGCAGCAATAACCAACAGCAGCAGCAATAACAGCAACAGCAGCAGCAACAATAACCAACCGCAGCAACAATAACCAACCGCAGCAGCAATAACAGCAGCAGCAGCAGCAATAACCAACAGCAGCAAC
Source organism: Elopichthys bambusa (assembly GCA_037101425.1). Taxonomy (NCBI): domain Eukaryota; kingdom Metazoa; phylum Chordata; class Actinopteri; order Cypriniformes; family Xenocyprididae; genus Elopichthys; species Elopichthys bambusa. The sequence goes on from CM074435.1 coordinate 25,240,437, forward strand.
AATAACCAACAGCAGCAATAACCAACAGCAGCAATAACAGCAGCAACAATAACCAACAGCAGCAATAACAGCAGCAGCAGCAATAACCAACAGCAGCAACAATAACAGCAGCAACAATAACCAACAGCCGCAGCAATAACAGCAGCAGCAACAATAACCAACAGCAGCAGCAATAACAGCAGCAGCAACAATAACAGCAGCAACAATAACCAACAGCAGCAATAACAGCAGCAACAACAATAACCAACAGCAGCAATAACAGCAGCAGCAACAATAACCAACAGCAGCAATAACAGCAGCAACAATAACCAACAGCAGCAGCAATAACAGCAGCAGCAGCAATAACCAACAGCAGCAACAATAACAGCAGCAGCAGCAATAACCAACAGCAGCAACAATAACCAACAGCAGCAATAACAGCAGAAGCAGCAATAACCAACAGCAGCAACAATAACAGCAGCAACAATAACCAACAGCAGCAATAACAGCAGCAGCAACAATAACCAACAGCAGCAGCAGCAACAATAACAGCAACAACAATAACCAACAGCAGCAATAACAGCAGCAGCAACAATAACCAACAGCAGCAGCAACAACAATAACAGCAGTAACAATAACCAACAGCAGCAGCAATAACCAACAACAGCAACAATAACAGCAGCAACAATAACAGCAGCAGCAGCAATAACAGCAGTAACAATAACCAACAGCAGCAATAACAGCAGCAGCAACAATAACCAACAGCAGCAGCAACAACAATAACAGCAGCAACAATAACCAACAGCAGCAGCAACAATAACCAACAGCAGCAGCAACAACAATAACCAACAGCAGCAGCAACAACAATAACAGCAGCAGCAACAATAACCAACAGCAGCAGCAATAACAGCAGCAACAACGTAGCAGATCTGTTCCGCCAAGACCATACATATCAACGTCATATCCATTACCATGCCAAACACTCCAAGAGTTATGACAGAAATCTTATTATTCCAACTGAATTTATTGATTAAATGGAAGAATTTAACATAAAAGTTGATGCAAATATTTAATAAGCTTAGAAAAATGCCATTGGAAATCAATTTAAGGGGCAAATTAATATAAAATATAATTTCTGTCAATGGTCTCCATGTCTTGAGCTTGAGAAAACATAGCATCTCTGGATTATTAACACACTCCACTACAGTTATCTGTTGCCCTCAGTGTGAATCTCTACATATCAGACTGCAGCCTAGTTTTCAAAAGCTCTGCGGTGTAAGTCAAGTGGTGATCAACTCTAGTCATTTCAGCATAGGTTCTTCAGTTGCTGAAGAACTGAGACCAACACGAAACACGTTTCAGTCTGTTTTCTATTCTGTCATCCATACATCTTGTCCTCACACATTCCCGAAGTTAAAATATTTAAACACAGCACAATCAAATGAAATTCATAGCACATTCTGAGAATTCTCCCTTGTTGTCATAGCAACACAAGCAGCAAAATCTGGGCCAACTAGTGTGTCTCTAGTTCAGAAATTATCCTAAAATTATCTCTAATGGTTTTCAAAAAAGCAGTGTCACTGAATGTTGATTGTCACCCATTTCATATTCATAATCATGTTTCCTTATATAGTAAAAAGAAACGTGACCATTTTCATTTTTGCAAAAAGTGCTTTTCGTTTCAAGAGAGAATTTCTTGGTTCTGAGTAATGTCACATTTTAAATTGGTTTTCAAGTATGTGAACAACAAACTTTCTTTTTACAAAAGAATCTACATCAATGCAACACAGATAGATCAAGACCTTCATTCAAAACAGTTTACTTTCATGGCTCTTTTTAGTATTGATAGTAATGTTTCATATTTTGAATTATATTTTGTCTGTAATGATGACAACCAGAATAAATGCGAACATTTTTTACAATTTATCAAATTTCAGATCCCATCTCACACTGTGCGCCCCTGACAAAATTACTCTTTTATAGATTGCATGGAATTTTAGCATGTTCGGATGCTTAATCATGTTATTTGAATATTCTCAAAAGGGTGGACATGCAGCGTGGGAGGAGATGTGACAAAATGTCCAACAGCCAGATGGTTGGGGTATTCATTGCTAAACACTACAAGAGAACATGAACGAAAGAAAGTCATGTATGAAGTGATCTTGCTAGTTTTTAATAGTTTTTGAAAACAAAGCCGATTAAAGGTGACCACAGAATGACAGGCAGTAAAACTTAATATCTATTATGCCTGTGCCCTTGACTAGCATCAATCAAAGACAAGCCTAAAGCATTTGAATTAAGAGGATCAATGGGCTGATGTTGGACCTTGATCCTCACCAGTCACACAGTATTCAGCTCAATTTAAAAGTCTGAATTTAATTTCAATAGCAGAAAACTCAATAGTATGCATTGTAATAACACAGAGGTCTGTGAGTTAAGGCCATGTTGCACATAGAATATTAAAATGCTTTGAAGAAAACAAAATTAAAATCTAGCATAGCTGTAAATCTCCTGGTTGATATGGAATTTCATCATATTAGAAACTGAGTTCTTTATCAGTTTCATTGGAACTTTGCAGGTCAGTGAGTGAATGAAATGTTGATTCAGTAGGCTAACCCTATTGTCGGATTCAGTGAGTTCATTCAAGGATTTGACTGAGTTTGTGAGAGAACGATAGTGAATGATTCATTATAAAGACACATTCATAAAAGTAATTTATTTGTGCATTGGACTGCAGGGGGCGCTCTGTTATTGTTTTTGAGCGTGACGTGCAGCTTATCTTCGTGTGCGAATTTTGTAAGTACCCTACAACAAACTTGTCGATAGACCTTTATCACACTTACGAAAATTAACCTTTTTTATTTTATTTTATTTTATTTTTTTATTGAAGCAAAATGTAATAACCGAAAAAAATCGCGGGTTGATGACCACATGTATTACCACAGTTTTACTACAAAAACCATGGTTGATTTGTGGTTACTATGGTTTAACTACAACCATTGTTTTTTTGGTTTTACTTGTAGTAAAACCATGGTTAATTTTCATAAGAGCTGTATTTAAAAAAAAAAAAAAAAAAAAGAATGAAAACTGCCTTAAAAATGTAATGATGTGTTAAGTAATCTTAATCAGAAATGTGTTGACAGCTTTGAATATTATTTATGAATTTTGACAAATGTTGTGAATTGCAACAGTGAAATGATTCTCAATTAAAAATTACACAGAATAATGACTAAAGTATTTAATTCAAATGAATAAATATGTTCACTCTGATCTCAGTCATCAAGTCTCTCGCACACTGCAGAGTTGACGCTACTAGTTAAGACGAGCACTGACACCGCGTGGTGAAATAATCACATATGTTTACGAGCCACGGCTTTCTCAGATAAATTCAGTACACAGCGATCATCAAAACATCTCTTCTCCGGTCTCTGAAAATGTCCGGATTTTGAAATTATCCCACGGATGCTCATTTTAAGAGGCGTTAATTCAACTAGGTGTTAGCATCACATTAAAAATATACATAACCGGAAGAATCAATGCACTGCTTCTAAGAGCACTTCCGGTAATCAATTCCGCTGTGATAAAGGTCTATTATTGGCTCCTTTTTGTATTTCTAACTGCGCATCATCATTCTCTTTTAAAGTGTGATCAGATTAACTGACACTTGGCGGAATTTTCGCTGGCGCAAATATATGAAAATATGAAATAAAAAGTATGAAATATATTATTTTTCTACGGACATTGCAACAGTCATAAAATGACTCCGGAAATAAGAAAATATGGAAAAGAAATTGCACTGTTTATCACACTAGTGTGCTTTAATATTTAACCAGGAAGTTTGTTTTGAAATACTTTTATTTTGTACAGATTGGAACAGAGTCACCCTTGTGGTGTTCACATTAAAAAAACAACAACAACAAATTATTTTTTTTTTTCTCTCCAATAATACATTCTTGCTATGCTATATTATCACCAAATATTGGATTCAATCTTTTTGTCAACTTGTTTTCTTTCAGTTAGGACAGGTTTTGTATTTATTTATTTTTTAAAATCTGATTGATCATAGGCCTCATGGATCTGAGGATAAAGTTCATTTCTGAGAAAAAGAAAGCCTGTAATACTCAAAATAGTTTGTTTGTGTACATAAACGTGTGTGTGTGTGTGCAGTAGAGGCATTTATCTTTGCAAGCATACATGTACGGTACATATTTGAACATAATTATGATGAAGTAATGCGTTACTTTACTGGTTACTTGATTATGTAATTCAAGTCACTTGTAATGCATTACCCCAACACTGATTAATGGTAATTTGGTGCTAATATAGTATAGTGAGAGATTTATAAGATATTTTTTTGTAGGCTGGTCATTTTTGACCAGAAACACCTCAAGTGTAACAAAGGTAGAAACAAAAAAATCTCAAAAACAAAAAAACAAAACAAAAATGATCTACTACTAAAAGTAGTTATACCCTGTGTGAGCAAAGTCAGTAAGTTTTAGTCCAATACAATAACATTAACTAACATTTTTGGGAAAAAGAAAATCCTCTCTGGGTCAAAATGACCCGAACACAACATAAGGGTTAAGTATCTGTTCATGTTGGCTACTGTGTGCAGTCTGTACAGACAAACTGTTCCAACACATGGCCATTACTGTTGCATCCCTGTGATGTTCAATGACATGGAATCAAAGCTCCTCTCTACACTTACCTTAGGACCAAAGGTTTTTAACAAATGCATGCTAAACCACAGTCAGATGTTATTTGTACTGCTTTTTTGGCTTATAACGAGAGCGATAATGAAACTGACATTTCGAACTTGCAGAGAATAAACCCCATTCAATGGCTAATTGCACTCCTCTACCTTGAGTCAGTAAATGACTGGCTTAATTAGGCAGCATGTCCTTGTGCCTGGTCATCACTGGACCGTTGTATGGGGTTAGAGGTGAGAAATGAACAGACAGCTCCCTTCCTCCTGCTCTACATCTAGTGAGCTGATATTCTGCAAATGTTGTGCAATAAGCTTCTTTTCAGCCAGTCAATTTTCTTATGGCATAAAGCTTCTCTGAACAGCTATTTATCTGCACCGCAAGACCTGTCAGCAAGTCGCAAACACATTGATTGCATAATAACTGCCGAATAAGAGAGTGTCTGTGGCATAATGGCCAACAAGCTTAATCATTCTTACTAAACAATCATTTATATAGCCTTTCCCTTGTTAAATATAATTAATACCATTGTTTATGCAATGCAAAAGAGCAAACAATCATGCCTCATGCACACTAATGATATACAAGTACAAATCTGTCTAACCACACCAATTTAGTCTATATCACTGTTAATAAAAGAAGTGTGTGTGTATATAGATCTTCTTATTTGAGAGACTGAGAGAGATAATCGTGACACATTATAATTCATTTAGAGCATTTCTGTTGTCACTAACCTCTATTTTTGTTATTGTGGAATCATTCTGACATAGACAATAACAATATGTCACGTAGGGCTTTAAATTACAAGCAACTTCTGATAAAAAATGTGTGTCGGTGTAAGTGATGAGCCTCTGCATAGTGATTCAACGTATGTGCGTCATTGTGAAAATAATCACACAGCTTAAGAGGGCTTGAGGCTTGCACAAAAACACTAGGCTGTGTGTGTGTCATTTCAGACACACCTAACAGATGTGCCATCAGGTCAGATTGTTTTTACAGGATGTTCATTGACTGAGAGTGTGAGATCGAAATTGAGAGTTATTTATTTGCCATGTGTCGCTGTGTGTGAATTGGGATGCTTTTGTGTTATAGACTTGCTCAAATGCAAAAAACAACAACAATAATAGTCTGTTTGTACAAATAACAGTAGCCTATATGTGTAGGGAAAACCACAGGCAGTAATGTAGTGAGTGTAATTATGCAAACAAAGCACTGACATAATGCGTAAAACTGATATTGTGCAAGCTGTGCTAGAGGCCAGGCAATGCCTACTGGGCATCATAATGAAAACTACAGCTTGTGTGTGAACTGAATAATATGTGAAAGAAGATATCAGTGCATACTATTCAACATAAAGATCAAGATATGGTGGCGGAAACAGCATTAAAGAAAATCTTCTATTGTAGTAACATCTCTTTTCACACCTAAATGAGATTCACAACCCATAATTTGGCATTTGTGAATAAGTATCAGAGTTATTATAGTGGTAACGCTTTAGTATAGGGAACAAATATAAACTATTAACTATGTCTTTTGCCTCAATAAACTCCTAATTTACTGCTTATTAATAGTTAGTAAGGTATTTGTTAGGTTTAGGTATTGGGTAAGATTAAGAATGTAGAATAAGGTCATGCAGAATAAGGCATTAATATGTGCTTAATAAGTACTAATAAATAGCCAATATTCTAGTAATATGCATGCTAATAAGCTGAGTTAATAGACCCTAAAATAAAGTTATCGTTATTATCGTTAACTAAAACTAAAACCATTAAAAATCATGACATGATAAATGAAATAAACAAGAACCAAGGAAACATTTCTTATTTTTGTTTAGTTTAATTTGAAGTACTTAAATAACTAAAATGAAATAAACTCAAACTAAAACTTAAAGGATTAGTTCACTTTCAAATGAAAATTACCCCATGATTTACTCACCCTAGCCATCCTAGGTGTATGTGACTACTTTCAGATGAATACAATCTGAGTTATATTAAAGGGTTAGTTCAATCAAAAAATGTAAATAAATAAAGTAAAATAAATAACTTTATTATTAATATAATTAATATTAAACTGTAATTTAATATTAATATATTATTATTAAACTGTATTATTATTAATACAGACCGCCTTCTGTATTAAAGTTACGAAGAAAGTGTAACGCCTCTTGCAGTTCAAAAAGCTTATGGTACGTCTTACGCCTTCCGTATTCAACTTACGGAAAAAGCATAACTGATGCGACATCAGTTACGCCTTTTCCTTACGTTGAACACGGATGGCAGAAGCTAGATATTTTACTTTATAGCGAGTTAAATGTGGATATTTTTCTTACACAAAACGCATCGCTTCGCTTTACAAGGCCTTCTTTAACCCCCCCGGAGCCATGTGGAGTACACATTTATGATGGATGGATGAACTTTGAGTTTCAAACAGGTGGTTTTCTTTCACCGCCATTATAAAGCTTTGGAGCATCAGGGTGATTATTAAATTAAACTATAATAAGAAAGTCATATACACCTATAGGATATCGCTTGAGGGTGAGTAAATTATGGGGTAATTTTCAATTTAAATTAAACTAACCCTTTAATAAAAACTATAGACATTTAAAAAAAATCTAAACTAATAAAAATTACAAAACAAACACAACAAAATTACCAAAATGAAGAAAATAATATAGTATATCACTGATATTAATAATACTGATAGCTATGGTCAACATGGCTTAATGTTATTACTTAATGTTATTGTGATAGTGTGAAATTCATTCTGACTGTTGCAGCAATAATGTTATGAAATTATGAATGGAAACACTGCATTCATAACAGATATGATAATAAATAAATATGGAACAATTAAAATATAAAATTATTAAAATTATTATATAAACAGCCTATAATATTATAAAATAATCCTGTTACTGGGGACAGAGAGGTATTTTAGTTTCAGCCCTAACTCGGATCTACTTATACCTTTAGAAACTACCTGCTTACTGAGAATTCTGAAGCTATTCTTGTTAAACAGGTTTCATCATGGCTAACAATTAGCAATTAGGCTAATTACTGTTGTGCTTTGTGTGCTTTCTTTGTGGGCTAAAAGGTTTTTAACCACAGTAGTAGTATAAAATAACAGCACATTATAGCCTGTTCACTCATATTTTAGCGCATTGTGAGACAGTATTGTACTTTCAAGACTTTTAAATACAGTTAACAAGATTAAATAAGGATTCACTTGCAGCAGGAAGGATTATGGTTTGTGATGATCAATATGTATTGTTTAGTGAATTACCAGCTATTTAAATTAAATCAGTTTCAATTTAAATGTGGTTATTGATGTAAAATCTGGGTCCTAAAAACCCCAAACTAAGATCACTCTCCAAACAGTACATCCTTGACATCCCTGAGGACTTCATGACTCCGTGAGTATATTCTCTAGTAGGCTTCATCTCCCTCTGAGAGATCACTTCAAAGAACAACAGTACTTCTCTAAAGAGACAGCTTACTTCCTGTGAGAACTACATCAAGAACAACGGCATAAGTCTCATAGTGTACTCACTTTGCTATCTACAATGCATCTGCTATCACAAAACCACCTAATTTTGTCCCAGTTTTAACTGCTATTTCCACCATACGGTTCTGTTGTGAAGGCAGACAATGGTGAAATATTAATATCAGTAACATCAAACCTGACAATACAGACTGCCCACACAGCGTTTTCTTTTGGAGAGCTATAGGCTCATCACCAGAATAATAATGGAGCAGAGAGGCAGGGTGAAGCTCTGTACACTGGCCCTTTGCCCTCCCACTCATTAAGCCAGGGGAAATGGAGGCTCTCTTTAAACTCCACAGCACTCAGTGTAAACAGTGACCTGTCTCACTGACTACTGTAATCAGTGGAGAAAGGCTGAATACAAAGCAAGAGTTTCTGGCCGTTTCAGAGAAACTCCACTTAAGCAAAACCACTTATGAAAATGTGATAAGAAAATTGAAGACTGCTTTGTTTCACCACACATATTTTGCGTCATATTTTTCCCTCATGCAAGTTTCGTTGCACTTACTACTGATACAGTAAACTGTTGACATCAGAGGTTAGATGATCTGGTACAGTGGCGATGACCCATAAATCCCGCCATTTGGGGTTTGAACCTGCAACTTCTGGATTAACAGATCGTACAATGATATAACTCGCTGCTTCACCACCATAGTCTGATACATCGTCAACAAATCAACTAGCTAGTCACAACTGTTTCCCGAAACCGTATTGTCACAAACCTGTCATTCAAACACGTTGGTGAACGATATGAATCGGATTTAAATGAATCCGTTTGAGATCTAATTAATGCTAGATTTTCACCAAATCGTTGAACTATGTTAGTAACGATGGAACTTGCGATTATAACTGCTAAGCTACACAGTAAGCTTATATTTATAAACTATACCCACAGTAACACAATGTTCAGCAAACCATTTTCTTATCACATACTTCTTCTTTTTTTTCACAGGGTTCTTGAAGTGACTGAGTAGTTTTTTTAAATTAAAAACACTCTTTATGTTTCGTAATAGGATGTCATGTCAGGATCCCAAAAATTTTGTAATTGCAAGCAAGTTTTTTGCTCCCCGTCTCACACTCTTGCTTGCTCTTTCATCTTGTTTTGTGCCAGTTTCTTTCTATTTATATCTATTTATTGATTGCCTGCATGTCTGTTATGTATTTCATGTGCAGAAGCACGGAGTTCATTCGGTTCTTGATATTTTTTTCTGCAGTTACGTTTATGAACAGTGTCTCCTCAATATCTTCTTAAAAGGGTCTGATGGCTGCTCATCTTCCTGTTATAACCCTGGCTCTTGGGAAGCAACATAAAGGACACAAAGACTTCAATTGGCAATCAAAATAAGATTTTAAGGTATTGATTTATAAAAGAAAAGAGGAATATGGTGCACTATAAAAAAAAAAAATTGTTGCTTTAACTTAAAAAAGTAAGTTACCTGGTTGCCTTAAAATTTTAAGTTAATTCAAATTAGAAAATTGAGTTAATACAATGAAGGTGATTGGTTTAATTAACAGAAACTCAAAGTATTGACATCTGAACTACATTAATTATCTAAGTTTAATTATCTAAATTTAACAAGTTATGAAGTAAAATATCTAGCTTCCACCAGACCGCCTTACGTATTCTACTTACGAATAAAGTGTAAAACTCTCGCAGTTCAAAAAGCTTACGCTACGTCCTACGCCTTCCTTATTCAACTTATGGAAAAAAACTTAACTGACACTTTCTTTGTAACTTGAATACAGAAGGCTAGATATTTTACTTCATAACTTGTTAAAAATGGGTATTTATTTATACAAACGCATCGCTTCGCTTCAGAAGGCCTTCATTAACCCTTTATTAATAAAAAAGTTAATACAGTGAAGGTGATTGGTTTAATCAACAGAAACTCAAAGTTGATCTGACAAAAGAAAAATGTTATGATAACAAATCATGAAAATATTTTTTTACAGCGTAGTGGTAAGCATTGCTACTGCAGTACTGGCTGCAGGACCAGACATAACCGGAATAAATAAAAAGCGAAATTACAAAACTTAGCCATATATCACAACTTGCCTTATTTTACTGTTTTACACTCATTTCATCAGTTGTTTTGTATTTGTAGCAAATGTTTCTTATCCATGATGACCTCTTTAAATTCTACAAACTCTTAAACTGTTCTTCATATAAACACTACCATTCAAAAGTTTGAGGTCGGTTTTTTAATCTCTACATTGTTTACATAAAAAAGCACACTTATGCTCACAAGGCTATTTTTTTAATCAGAAATGCAGTAAAAATAGTCATATTTTGAAATATTATTCTAATTTAAAGTAACTATTTTAAAATGTAATTTATTCCTGTGATGTCAAAGCTAAATTTTCAGCATCATTACTCCAGTCTTTAGTGTCACATGATCCTTCAGAAATCATTCTAATATGATGATTTGCTTTTTTAGAAGGAATTTTTGATGAATAAAAAGTTCAAAAGAACAGCATTTATTTCAATATGAAATCTTTTGTTACATTATAAATCGATCAATTTAATGCATTCTTGCTGAATAAATGTACTATAATTTCTAACTTTTAACATAATTTCTAGCTTTTGAATAGTAAAAACATGAGACATTTAAAAAAAAATGTAATTAGATCTTTACAATTTCTTTACAAAAATGTGAGTAATGTTTTCCATGCAAAACTCACCCCAACAATGCTAGGGGGTCTTTGCCAGGGATTGATGATGATATAATATATTTATCCCAAGCTGAAGTGTATTAGGCAAAATGGGGCTCTTCAGAATATATAAACAGACTAAATGGTGCGGTTTTGTGAAATCCCTTGCTTGAAGGATAGTTTATTTGAAAGAGAGACAAGGACATTGAACTTATAGTTTGTCATGAGTTACACAGTGTTGTTTTCATGTGTTTGTTTCAAGTTGTGGATGAAGGCCTGTACATAAACTTAATTTTGATAAATGGGAGCAGGCTCTTATTTGATTCTTATATTGATTCATATTGGATTCTATATCATCCCTTTGCGGTTATTTGCAAAATATAAAATACCATTAGCATTCCTTAAAGACTTGTACTGAACTACAATAAGAGTACAGCAGTGACAAATACCTTCTTCTATGGCTGAATTGGCACAATTTAGTTTGGAAAATCTTGTAAATATTGACAGATGCTTACAGTGTCACAGCTGCAGACTATGGCTGGTGCTGTTAGTGTGCACTTGTGTTTGCCTCACGGACTCTGTGATGGGAATCTAACCAGACACACAGCAAAAGCACCCAGTGCACTTCTGTCACGGTGAGGAACGACTGCACACATCTGAACAAGCCTGAATCCATGTTGTGCCCCGAGAAAAAACAACACCTTTAACTCAAATCCACCTGCGCCTGTTATCCCCAATACCGTCATCAATCTGTCTCAACAATATGCTCACTAGAAATATTGAGATGTCTTTAAGGATTCACTATAAAACTTTTGGCACTCTAGGGGTTAAAATAAACAAAACTGCATTAAATTTGCGGAAGAACATATTGTTTTGTTTGTGCTTCGGCTCTGCGTTACTGTGCGGATGAATATAGTTATCCTACTGCTCATAACACTTTCACTACTAGGTATCAGTCAGTGTACCGTGATGTACCATCTTAGATGGAAAGGATCTCAAGCTGACTAGCTGAAGACATTACTGTAGATTTACCCATTAATAAAGACAGTGAATTCCTTGAAAATAAATTCCAGCACAGTGCTACAACAACCATAATGAAATGACCCTTTACAATAGATAATGCCTTTTTATCTGTTCAATAAAATACCTGACCTATTGAGTAATAAAACGCCATCTCTGTGTCGCTTTTACAACATGTAAAATCCCTCGTTCTCCAAAAAGCCAAGCCATTTTTATTACGAGCTCTGTCGCGTTCTCTTTTTGCCAGCTCACTCCTCTGTATTATTATTTTTGTTTTTAAATGGGTAATTCTTTGGAGGTTCGAGATTCAGCGGCTCCATGTCAACCTTTCTCACTCGTTGTGCTCGATGCCACTCCCACACTTTACACAAGTCAAAGTAGCCGTAGCAACTTTTCTTTATTTATAGATCATTTTCACATTTCCGGGTTTCTCGGAAGCGGAAATCGTCATAGTTGGGTAAAATCCTATAGCGGTGAATGAGAGAATACATTAAATATATATTTGTTGTTTCCATTTGCTCAAATAGCAAAAGAAAAACTCCACAACAGTGTTTTCACGACTTTCAAAAAGAGGAAAAAAATAGAGAGCGATTGATAAGGGCAGTCAGAAGAGAGAAAGATGTAATTTTTACGGTCACTCCCATAGCTGCTGTATTAGAAACACACTCGCAGGAGCGTTAACTATTTTTTTTGTAATTTGATGCAAAGGTAATATAATACTAAGTATACTGTTAAATGTACATTCGTTTAAAAAAAAAAAATTGCAGGATTTACGATATTGATGACCGTTAAAACGCGTCATCACAGTCTGAAAAGGATCTGTTATGGATAAGACGATGTGTGTACACAATTTCCCGCGAAAACCATCCCGCCTGTGCAAAAATATTAACACTTATGGGCATAGACGGGTAAGACAAAAACACGTTTTGGAAGAAGGGTTGATGATGTATTGGCTCATTATTTAAATTTTGTTAATTTTAAAAAAAATACAGAGTGTACATTTAATGACACTCAAAAATTAAATCAATTAAAAAAAAATGATAACGGATCGGAATATGAATTAGTGTAATTATCTATAATTGCCCATGTGTAAGTGAGGTCTGGTGTAATTTCTAAATGACCCTGAATGAAGAGGCATGGAGCTCTGACGTGCTATAGCACTTAGCTTTTAAGTGTTAATGCATGGTTACATCATTATGTGAACGCTTTGGCTTCTTGGATGTAATTACCTATATTCTAAATTTTAAGAAAGAACCTAAGTCTATTTTATTTTTCATGTTTGGAAGCACAATAACAGCAACCAAAAAGATTGCTGCAGTGCTGCCAGTATCAAAAAAACAAAAGTGCATAATAATTCCCATTAATCTATCAGCATTTCATATTGTGACTCACCTAGCAAATGACAGATTGACTGTCTTTATTGGAAACATTAATCTTTATTAGAGAAAAACCACCAGTTCTGGTTCTACAGACGGATCTGCTTGGTCAATGCATTCAAAAGATTGATGGTCATTGAGTTTGTTTTGCTACACTTTTAATAAAAATAAAATGTTATTAATGTTAAAAAAAAAAAAAATCTTCCAAAACACGTCTTTACCCAAATACCCTTTTATAAATATATAACAATGTTTTTTGTTGTAGAGCAGTTTGGGACAGATTTCACAGGAAATGCCAACATAGTCTCATGGCAGGAGAGGACCTTGATGCTTTTTTTTTTTCTCTCTCTCTCTCTAAAAATCATACATTATTGTACCATTCACATTGTTCAGATTCATATGAAATCATCTTGAAAGATAGTTACGCTTGAGATTGAGTTTGAAACGCATTCGTGCTGCACATCGTTCATCTGTGCAAATCATTCATTTCATGATCTGGGGCTCTTGTATTTTTAATTCCTTTTTTTATTATAATACCTCAGAATTATACAACTTAGCCTAGCACTGTTACACTGCTTAAGTATAACATCCTCTCTTAATATTTAATAAAGACTAAAACGAGTGATTTGTTCTGGTTCAAGGTGTAATCAAAGTAGAGAGTGAAATAAACACTTTAAAATAATTTATTTCAAAAGACATCTACATTGATTGACAGATTAACATGATAACTATATAAAATATTTACATGAAGCACCACTTGCCAAAACGGCACAACTGCCTGTCTAAGAAGCACACTAAAGAGTTTGAAACAGAAAAACAACGACAAAGCCTTCAGATGTGTTGATTTGAGAAGTAGAAGCTTTATATGCTGGACTGAGGAATCCACATGTGCAGCTCACTGGTACATTATTGGTGCTTATGTGCAGATTGAGGCAGATTGAAGTTGGTCAGTGCCACCTCACATTAAGACAGGCAGCAGCTGGACTGTTTGGAAACTCCCCCCTGTGGATTGCAAAGACAAAGAAAAAAAAAAAAACATTAAGAAATCAAGTATTTAATCACTGTAGTAGTATCTTTCATAGACAAAATGACAAAACCTGATTAATGGTGACCAGCATGCAGCTTATGACTAATGCAGTGTATTTTAAATTAGGTTTGGCTGGTTAGCACCTGCTGGGGATACCGTAACTTATGGAAGCTTGTTTCCACCATGGAGAAGAAAAGAAAAAAAAAAAAAGGTAATTGAGACTTTTTCCTCTTACAATTCTGACTTCTTTTTTTCAGAATTTTGAGATATAAACTCACAAGAAAAAAAGGTTTTGAGTTTATATCTCACTGTTCTGACTTTATAACTCGCAATTGCGAGTTTAAATCTGGCAATTCTGAGAAAAACTGTGTTACAACTGTGAGATAAAAAGTCGCAATTACCTTTTTCATTTTTTTATTTAGTGGCGGAAACAAGCTTCCATAATAACTACACCATACTGGGGGTGATGACCATTATAGAACGGTGTATTTTGCTGAAATAAAAATTTTTTTTGCAAGCAACAAAATCTGTAAATATTTCATACAGCCACAAATCGTTAATTTGATCAAATAGAGCTGCATTGAAATTTCAGCAGGGGAAAATAAATTTTAATTTTCAGTTGAAAATTTTTGGAGGGCCGAAATCATTAACAGAAATGCTATGCTGTTTTCAGTCGATGCCTGAATGAAACTTCACTAAACATTATTTGTAGTGCATCGGTCATCTAATAGACCCTTTTCACATGTCCGGGTTTCTCGAAACAAGTCGTCATAGTTGGGTAAATTTCTATGACGTGAATGAGAGAATACATTAAATATATTTTTTGTGTCTGCATTTTCTCAAATAGCAAAAGAAAAACTCATCAACAGTGTTTTCACAACTCAAAAAGAGGAAAAAAAAAAATAGAGTCAGAAAAAGGAAAAGATGTAATTTTTACCATCACTCCCATAGCCGCTGTATTAGAAACAGTATTGTATTACCTTTTCATCAAATTAAGTATAGTGTTATAAATGTACATACATATTTAAAATAATGAAAATACAAAAAACTATGCAAGATTTATGATGCTGATGACTGTTAAAACACATCACAGTCTGTGAAAAGGGTCCATAATTACAATAAGCGTTGTGCTTTTTTAAAAACTTTTGATAGGGTATGAGCTTTTGTCAATTCTAAAAAGAAATTTAAACAAACGTCATTTAGTGGCTCTTTAATGTGTCATGACAGATCGCTGTAGCCACCTAAGTTTAAGCGGCACATGAACTGATCATGTCTTCCTTATTACTACTTGTTACAGCACCAAATAAACATGAATGAACATCAGAAAGTATCCTGAAAGAAACAGTAGAACTTATTGAAATGCATCATCATCATGTAGTCACTCAATCAGTGTTTCAATAAAACAGTTTGTAAACAATGTTATGTAATGATACATTTACCTCAGGAAAGACATTCCATTACCATAGCTAGTTTTTCTAGTTGACTAGAAAAAAACTCTAGACAGGATTTATTAAACACACACACTATTACATATTCATTATATCTTTACTTAACCTGTTATGTCTTCAATTTTTAATGTATAAATAAATGTTTTTTGAATAATCCTGTCATGAAAACAAGTTTATTACAGTCACTGTTTAAATTAATAATATTTCAGCAATGAATTATAGTAGAAACAATTATATAACGTTTATATAAAAACTGCCTTATGTGCAATTTAAATGTTTACATGCAACTCAACTTTTATTTTAGTGTTGATTATTAAATAAGTAAATGTGATTAACTGTCGAATAAATAATTGGTTTTCAGCTAAATTAACTTTAATTTCGGTTTGGGTGGGGGTTTTTTTTGGTGAAGAATTAATTTAGGGGCATCACTATTAACAAGATAACAGTTATACAACTATCATGCAAAGTGTTTATTCAATTTTAAGTTTTAAAGCGCACTTCAGCAAAATAATAAAAGTACACATGGAATCATCTTATCTCTTATTTGAAATTATAAGACATGCCTGGCCTGTTCAGTTGCATCCCCCAATAAACATTTAATCATAAGTAACATTTAACAACTGGGAAAAATAATTATAATTGATGGATCAAACATACTTTCTTGTTTATTTAACAGCCTCTCTTTAAATAGTGCAATGTTATTGCATTCCCAGATGCAGCCCAGATGTTACTGTTTCAATGTGTCAGATGTTGATTATTCAGAATATTTAGTTACATACATTAGAAAAAAATACTAACCATTTCAGTATTTTTCAGTATGCCCAGCACCCAAAAGATCAGACATAAACGAAAAAGATGCCACTTGGGCTATGTACCTAGATGAGGTCCTGTTAGCATAGCATGCTACTGACTGTTAAGGTTTCTGGCTACCTGTCTCTGCTGCTGTCGCCTGTATTCTTCTTCACTAGCAGCGAGAGCCTGAGCCATGGCCAGATCCTCCTGCTCCTGAGGACTGAAATGCACACAGTCAGTTATCATCATAGATTTTAGATTACAATGTTACTGTAAATAATAAGTAATAAAAATAATAATAATAATAAAAAAAATAATCGGGGTTTAATATTAAATATTTTTTGCTTGAAGGGGAACTTCACTGCTGGCAAAATGGGCTTTCAATAAAACTTGGATGCCTAAAAACTGAAATTGGTGCTACCCAACTAGAGAAAACACAAGAAAAAGACTGTTGTCTTCCCTTTTGCCAAATAGGTAGGAGAACTTAAACACCTATAATGCACTGGGCATGTTGCATTCCATGGCCACTCCCACTAGTCTGCTGCAGATACGCTTACCAGAGTCAAATACCGCCTTGCTTTAGTAGGAAAATATTCCTTAGCAAACATTTAATCATAATTTGTGTCGACTTGTATTGTTCCCGTGTGCAAGAATTCAAAGAGCAAACATTTAGCGGGAGTGAGTTACTTTAGGTTTCCATGTAAGGGATCCAGCGTGTTGTAGGAAGTGGCTAAAGGCTGCAAAGAATGGTAAATATGGAGAGAGAACGCGGTGATGGAAAATCTGAAAAACCTTTGTTTTTGTAATCAACATTTCAAACCGGATGACTACGAATAAAGTGTTTTATGCCAAACGGAAAGGGAAAAAACTGAAAGAAACTGCCGTTCTGTCAGTTCCGCCCAACTCCGCTGAAGCAAAACGCCGTTGTGTACAGGAAAATGCCAATTCACACCGCACTTACAGATGCTAACAGACAGCAACAGACACTTCGCCGGGTTCTGTTGGATCAATGCGTTACCCCTGTCTGAGTTTGTTAACTTCTGTCGGAACTTGTTTTCACCGATTGAACATGCTGAACTGGAATTAGAATGTCTAAAAATTGACGTGCTGTAATCTGGAGGCTGTCACTGTTGGTCTGCGTCTGTCAGTGCACTGTGAATTGGCCTTAAGAAAGCTGTTGCCATTTTTACCATAATGCTGTTTAAAGAACAGACAAAGCACAATACAAAATAAACCAACCCTTATAAATAATTGTTCTGTAAATAACCCTCTGTCAATCTGACTGTCCGTGGGCGACGATATAAAAATGCAGAAGTATAATTCTTTCTGCTTTCATAATTGTTCAAATGTATTGATCTAGCCACATTGCCACAATCCTGTAAATGTTTCATAACCGTTAAAAGAACCAAATGTAATAAACAATTTTCCAGTATTTTTTTTTTGGAAATTGATTCATTTAATCTCAACTGTTTACAATAATATTTTTAAATGTCTTGAGGGTTTATCGTTAGGCCAAAAGATGTCAGAAATACCTTAGAGTTGGCTGGCTTGTTCGAGCAGATTCAGCCAGTGACATTTCTAATGCTCTCTGGAGGGCTTGCTCCTCCGTCTGTGAAATAAAACACAACAACTCATGGTTCAAAGACAGTCAAACATAGTTTACAATGTTTTTAAAAGCCTATCTCAAAATGAGCAACGCACCAGCCCGCCTTGATAGGACACTGATGAGGGAATTACATTCTGTGCTGTGGGAGACACCATGGGAGGAGATGCAGGTGATGTCCTTAGTGCACGGAGGGACAAAAGACAGTAATTAGTACCTGAGAAAACACTCAAAATGTGTCATATGAATTACCGTTCAAAGGGATCAATACCATTTTTTTAAATGAAACCAATTTTTATTGAGCAAGGACACATTAAATTGATTAAAAGTGACAGTAAATACATTTATAATGTTACAAAAGATTTAAAATAAATGTCAATCTATTTTAAATAAATGCTGTTCTTTTGAACTTTCTATTCATCAAAGAATCCTGAAGAAGAAAAAAAGTATTAGAAAATGCAGCATTTGCTGTTTGTTTAGTAAATGTTTGCAGCAGTTTCGATATCTATACAGTCAGACTAAGGCAGTTCACGTGAGTCCAAGATAGAAAAAAATACGGCAATACGTATAAATACGGAAAGATCACACCCCGGCAGCACAACTGTTTTCAACGTAATGAGAAATGTTTCTTGAGCAGCAAACCAGCATATCAGAATGATTTCTGAAGGATCATGTGACACTGAAGACTGGAGTAATGATGCTGAAAATTCAACTTTGACATCACAAGAATAAATTACATTTTAAAATATATTTAAATAGAAAAATTGTAAATTGTAATATTTCACAATATTACACTTTTTAACTGTATTTTGGACCTCATGCATGCAGCCTTGTGAGCATAACAGACATTTTCAAAAATATTTTGAAAATATTACTGACCACAAACTTCTGAATGGTAGTGTATATTCACTTGACACTTGAGGGAATCGCTTTTTCAAAAAAAAAAAAAAATGCTTACCTGCTACTCTGAGGTCTGGTGTTTCCAGTTACTCCATTAGACATGGTCCTAGAGCTCCCTCTAGTGGATGACGCCCCAGCGTTACTAGAAGAGGAGGTTTGAGCCCTCAATAAAGCAGCATGCCTGAAATAAAAAAAATTACCCACCATTACTAGTGTACTAGACCTCCAGACAGCATAACTTATAAGTATGAAAACTAAACTACTGTGCTTACCCTGATTTGGAGACTGGCTTGCTGTCAGTCTTACAGTCATGGTCGAGTGGGTGTCTATGTTTGAGACAGTAGTTCAAGTGGCACTGGTCACATGTCACCCGGATCATTTCCTTCTGCTTACAGCCGCCCTTGGAGCATTTATTTGTAAAGATCTGTGGGGTGAGAAACAATCGGGTCAGTTACACATTTTGCAGAGACATTTTTCTCTCTTCTTGCGTCTCGACTACCTTTCGTTTCCTCTGAGCAGGGTCAGATTTGCAGTCTCTGTCAATGTGTTCCCCAACTCTGATGTCTGGCATTTCCCCTCTTTTAATGGGAATGGGGGTGTTGCACAACGGACATACAGGAACCTGGACATCCTGCTCAAGGAAACAAACATGTATCAGCCACAACCTGTATGTTTTTAAGTATTGGTTAAATATACAATGTGGCAAGATTATTATTCATTAGACACAATTATACACACCTTCTTATATGATGAAGTGCACTTGTGATTTGCATATGTTATGTGGTCCTTGCAGAAAATTTCTTCACAGGCATCACATTTCATAGGAAGAAAATCTGTAGTGTACACATAGGATATTATGAAAAGAAAAAAAAAGGTTAAGCATCAACTAATGCTGAATCGCTAAGGGCACAGCAATGTTATAAAACCATCTTAGTGACCTATATGGGTTTTTCAGTGGGTGATGGCTGTTGTAATGCGTGTACATAATTTATGGCAAATAATATGTACACTAAATGCTGAAATGACAAATCAGAAATTGTGGTACAATTATCAGACAATGTTTTTGCTCAAATTGACTGAACAATGCACAATTAATTGCCCTAAGTGATACACTGGTTTAGTTTTTGTGGTTATAAAAAAAGGTCAGGAAAGAGGGAATGCCACACCTAATGTAATTTAATGTATTTGCTCTTCACCTTGTGATCAGGCAGAGGTAAAACCCATATACAAACATTAATTCACACGCTGCACCTAATGGTGGAAACTGCAAGAGTGACTTTTCATAGGCTTGGAAGCATTAGTTAAAACAGGTTTGAAATGATCAAAAAATTTGGTATGAGTTTTTATTACATGCTCTCCCATTCTGATTGGTCAGTCAATCACAGTACGTCTGAAAATGGCCAATGCCCAAAGCAGCACTGTATAACAGCACTCATCCAGAAAAACTCAACATGCATGTTTATTTGGTAGACGGTTGTGTAATAAGCAAGCTAATGATTTTTTCACCCTGTCTGGTTTATTTTGACCAGCAGTTGACCATACTGTGGTATGACCATTCTTTACAAAACTGTCACAGAGTTACTTTATAGCTGTACATGTTTAAACTATTATTGCCAAAGAAAAGGTTAATAATGTATATAATTTGTGCAAAACAAATTTATTATTAAATGAAAAAAGTTTAAAGTCTGTTAAAAAAAAAAAAAAGTCTCATGCTCAAAAACAGTAATCTGTTTAGAAATATTACAACTGTTTGAATATATTTTAAAAATGTAATTCATTCCTGTGATGACAAAGACTTCAGTGTCACATGACCCTTCAGAAATCATTCTAATATGCCGATTTACTGCTCAAACATTTCTTGTTATTATCAATGTTGAAAACAGTTATGCTGTTTCATATGTGTAAACCTTCATACATTTTTTCTGGATTCTTTGATGAATATACAGTTCAAAACAAAAGCATTTATTTGAAATAAATATCTTTTGTAACATTATAAATGTCTTTACTGTCATTTTTGCTGACCCCAAACATTTAAAAGGAGGTGTATATTGCTAAAAAAAAAAAAAAAAAAAAAATTGTATCATTGTTTGTGGCCAGTGAAAATGTTGACAGGCAAAGCAACAAGTCTGACCAGGCCTTTCCTGTTGAGGTTGTGTAATCTGAGAGAAAATACATACCGAGACGTTTGCAGCTCTTCTCTGAGCAGTGCTCCCCGAGATCAGGAAACTCCATGGCACAGCGGTGAAAAGCCTTCAGCTAATGGACTGTAAACAGGAAATAAAACCATCACCTCTGACCTACAGTGACCTGTTGTTGTCATATCAAGCTGTCAGTACAAACATTGTGAATTCACCTAATGATTAAAACAGGCTGCGGAAGGCCTGTCAAGAGTTGAGTTGGTGATCCATCCAGTTTAGCATAATAAGCTAACGCCATTACGTAACTGTTGTGTATCTGGAAGAGGCTTCACTTTGAGCGTTGATCTACTAATGCTGAATCATACAGGATAACTTAGAAACATCTCAATATCACAACTACTACAACTAAAAATACTACAGCTCCACTATTTGTTTATTATAAACAATTATATGAAGGGATACAAACACTAAATGAGCTATTTGTTGTTATTAAATTGTGACACGATAAACTAGTCAATAAGTTAACGTCATTTAGTTAGAGACCGATCCGGGAAAGGTGAAATACAACGCCTGTTAATAAATTGAAGTTCAAATCGCGTGATTTAAATAACAGCTATACAGAAACAAATAATAACTGGTTGTCGTTTGTTTTACGGTAAAAACGTTAAATATTAACCAATGTATTTCAACTGACATGACGGTAGATGTGAAGCTTACCGAAATTGTGCGCAAATCCACTCCTTTCTAAAGGCTTTCGCTTCGAACAAGCACATCCACTGTGTTTGGGGTTTTTCTACTCGTCTGCGGTTTTTTGAGATGTCATCTCTGGAAGTATGAATCTGGCAGCAACAGGAGATTTTATTTTCAAAATAAAAGTCGTTTATATTTGCTGTTCAGCTGTTTATGGCTGTCCTTAAAGTCCCCCTGAAATCAACATTTTTTTTTTTTTTTTTTTTTAGCTTTTTTTCAGGTTATGAATAAGCAGGTGACTTCCAAAACAATGACAAAATTTGCATTTAGGAGATATAAGCATTCAAAACTTACAGTCTCTCACTTCCGCTAAAACGGATCATGGATTTTCATGACATCACCGCAGACTTGAGCCTCTCATCAAATCTTCTGTCCAATCAAATGCTCTCTAGAATCTGAAGTCCCGCCCCCTCATACACTATAAACAGACGCTGAAGCTGAAGTTTCTATATGGTGAATGGCATGCACATATGGCACTATTTAGTCAGACAATGTAAATATGATTTTCATCGACGCAAATGGAGTCCGTTTTTGCGTTAGTGTCACGTGAACCGCCGCAGCGCAAGCACAGTCTGCGCCAGTCCAGATCATACACGCGTGTCGGCACAGACCACAAAACGTTCGGACACATTTAAATTCTACAAACAATGCTATAATTTAAAGCATATGGAAGAGAAACGGTTAGAGATTTATGAGGAAAATTGGGTTTATGAGCTCAACGACTCTGGCCGAGCTGTGATCTAGGCAAAACGCTTCTAGATATGTCCCGCCCTCTCTACCTGTTTCATTGGAAATTACGTCAACATCGTGAATAAAGCTGTGCGTTCCAAGGCACTTCAGTGGGCTTTTAAGAGGCAAGGAGAACGTTAGTAGCATAACATAAGTTGTACTTTATTTCTACTGCACTTTCCAGAAAACATCGTTATTTAAGTAATACGCTGATAGGTGCATAATTTAATGAGAGGAGAGTATTGGACCAGAGGGCTGTTTCATAAAAGATGCAAGAAAAGAAAAGCGAGGATTAAACTCCAACATTTGACTTGAATGAACCTAACAAATAAGTTTGGGCTAAAGAGGTTTCATAAATTATTGAAGGTAATTGAAGTTCACGCAGTCCCGCTAATTTGATCCAGGTTTATCTAGTTAGATACTTGTGTGTGCACGCTTTTCTTAAGCAGCCCTAGAGGTCGGTCATGGATCAAATCGATCCACCATAGGAAACAGCATACATTTTGTGCTATTTTATGCATTTGAGACATGTTGTTTTCCTCAGTGCATAACTTACATTTCACAAGTTTATTCTCCATCTGTAAATGTTAGAAAGTCATGCAAATATTTCCATTTTGCTTCTAAACTTCACAGTGAACGAGCACTGCTGCGCACATGCGCGCCAAACAGACAGAACGCAATAGGAGCGCAATAATTCTGACTAAAATATACATTTTGCTAAAATATTTGATGTTGGACATTAAATGTGCCATATGTACAATTTTAAACCTACAAATAAGTGTATTTTTATGATAGCAGTAACTGTAAATGGACTATTAGGGTAAATCAATATACTGTAGGCCAATTACTGAGTTTAGATTCATCTTACCAATTAAAATTTAGTCTATGCATATTTATTTTCATTTTTAATTTTGTGATTTTAACTTCTGCTCTTCTAATAACCATAAAATCTACTACAGCTGCCAAATAAAACCAGAGAGAAATGTATTCATATATTTTAAAACAATCTAATTAAATCTTGGGCACAAAACATTTAGCCAGTAAGAAAAGAAAACCTGTAGGTTACAGATATATAGATTCCTAGAGGTCTATATTTGAGTAAATATGGGCCTTGACAAAAGGCTAACTGACTTTATTGTGCTTTGATACAGTGGGTATTTCTAGTGTGAACAACAACCATGCATGTCACTTCTGCAGGCTGCATCTTACTCTGTCACTCTTTTCATAGCTTTTGCTGTTTTATGAAACAGCCCTCAGCCTTTTATTGCTAACAAAAAGAAAGAATGGAACAAAATAGCAATGCATATTGCAATGCAGTCATTACATATTAACAATGTTAGATAGATGCAATACACTCACGACATTGCTTTTATTGTGCAATCCCATTTAGCCTATATTCTGCAGGCTATTCAAAACTATACAGACAGTTTGCCACTCGATATTACAGAAGCATGTGCCACCAGGGCGATGCTAACCAAACTTGCACCAAATGTCTTTTTATAAGGAGTATAGAATAGTAAGAAGTAGTAACATATTGAGTAGTTTACTGCAGTACCATCATTATAGTCCTGTATGATGCCAAACAAGGGAACATAAATCTTGCTCTCTTTAAAAAAAAAAAAAATATTTTTTTTAAACTAATCTGAGCTGCTATTTTATACCACGAGAAAAAAAATAACAACACAGATTAGCTTTCACGGGCATTTTAAAGGACTTTTACAAGTGAAAAGCAGTTTGTGTGCTTCCGGTACTGGGGTTTAAGAGTTCCTTATCGTTTCTGGCTTCAGGAGGCCTTTATCTCGCACGCCCTGAATAGTCACGCTCTGGCTGACGTAATCACGCTATTGCTAGAGTTTTCCAGAAAATACCACCAGAGGACGTGATTTAGCAATTTTCTTAGTAAAAAAATAAATCACTCAATGGTGATCACGAATATTAGATTTGATCGCGAGACGACACATTTGATAGTGTGCGTGGTAACAGTAGTATTTCTAAAAGAAAAAAAAATGTAATATAACAATAATATAACTAAACATATGCATGCATATATTAATAATATAGCCTACCAAAGAAAAATATACATGATAAAAAAAAATGTGTTCAAAGATGATCAAACTATGTTAAATATGAGATAAACAACGTGGTTTACTTTGCATGCTTTGTGACTAAAAAGACTAAAATACTTTAAATACTTTAAATTCGGATATCTCGGATATCATTATTTTAATATTTTAATTATAAACATACTGTCAACCTCAAGAAATATATATATATATATATATATATTAACAAACAATATTGTAATCACAAAAATAAAAAATAATCAGAAGGTGGCTAATCAAATGTCAAGTCACCACCAGAGGTAAACGTCACGATGACAGTGCTGAAAATGACTCTGGAACATTGTGCTTGTATATGTGTCATCTTGCTGACCAATAAGGGCTGTGTTTTCTCTTTTTGAGAAACTTGCCAGATAATACATCACACCAGATGTCAGAGGAGGACTCAGGACTGGGTTCACCTGTCAGCATTTCGACGGCATGGAGAAAATGTGTTAGAAAAAGGGACCTTGATTGCTGCAGATCTGTTTGTTCTAGTACTTCCTGTAACAAAAGAGAATGTACAGGCAAGTTACCATCAGAAAAGTCAGTAAGGGAGTTAAGACCAAATATTGTCATAGCAAGTAATGCTTAAGAAGAACATAGACAATAGCAATCATTAAAGAAAACATTATCTTTAATGGAACGCCACAAGCTGGAAAAGGACAATATCCTGTGTTTTTTTCTTTTCACCACAAGATGGCAGTAATGTTTTTTTTTTTTTTTTTTTTGAGAGAGAGAGCCCTTAAAATGTTATACTTTTCATACTTCTTAATTATATAAAAATATGCCTATCAATGGATACATAATATGCTTTCAATATTACTATTAAATTTTGCTATAGATATGCAAGGTGTCAATATTACAGTTTGTTTTATTTCTTTAAAAATGAATAGCTTCTGTACCCATACTCAGAGATCATTAAATCAAATAAGGGTATTGGGTAATATTATGTTTAAGAAACTGTAATGCAAGATTGATGTTCTGTTCAGTGTTTGCATCTATAACCTTCATCAAAGTTTTGCCACATTTGCTTGGTATTCTTTACTATTAATTAGGCTTAAATGCCTTTTAATAACTTTTGATAAATCCCATGAACTGGGGGTCTGACTTGTGTGTCAGTTACAAAACAGCACCAATAGAGAGAGAGTACAGATAAGGTCAGGATTTTTTTTTTTTAAAAGATGATTTTACTTAGAGGGTACGTTTACACGATAACTATGTACTAAAAACTGAAAAGTTTTGCTTTTTTCATGTACAGTTGACGACGTTGTCAAAACAATCCTGTTCACACAGATCCGTGAAAATGATCAAAAAACGCTGTATTATTCATGCCAGGCCAGTAGATGGCGATGTCACTTTGTAAAGAAACACTACACGCCTGTAGACTGAACACGTAATATGCGTTCGCATGACATCACCATTTTCACAAATTCACGTTTTTTTTTGTTTTTTGTTTTTGTTTTTGTTTACACGGAGACGATAATGGTATCATTTTCAAAAACGCCATTCTTGTGTAAATGAACGGCCTGTTTTCTGTTTATTTGCGACAAGTGTTTTGGGGGCCCGAAAATGCAAACTTTTGAAAACAGATTTCAGAGTGAAGTTTTTGAAAACTATACCATTATCTTCTCTGTGTAAACGAACAAAAAACCTTAATTTGTGAAAACGGTGATGTCATGCCCATGCATATTACATGTGTTGTCTATATGCAATAGTGTTTCTTTACAAAGTGCCATCGCCATCTACTGGCCTGGCATGAATAATACAGCTTTTTAATAGTTTTTCATGGATCCGTGTGAAGGGGGATCAATTTCACAACTTTGTCATATGTACGCAAAAAATGCAAAGGAAAAACGTTACCATTTTTAGTACATCATTGTCGTACATAAAAGTACCCTTAGCCTCAAATGGAAGAGGGTAAATAACCTAATTATTTTCATTTAAGTTCACCCAAAATGAAAA
This sequence comes from Elopichthys bambusa, assembly GCA_037101425.1. Lineage (NCBI taxonomy): Eukaryota > Metazoa > Chordata > Actinopteri > Cypriniformes > Xenocyprididae > Elopichthys > Elopichthys bambusa. Next base: position 25,267,164 of record CM074435.1, read on the forward strand.
TTCTGTCATTCCTCGTGATCCATGAAGGTATAAAAGAAGATAATTGGAGGAATGTCTGTTTTTTCATGCAATGAAAGCCAGTGGGGTCCAATGTTCTTCAAAACATGAGGGAGAGTAAATGATGACAGAATTTTCATTTGAAGGTGAACTATCCCTTTAAAAACATCTATACATAAACCAAGCGTGAAAAATGAATGCAGTCAAGAAGATTAACAGCTAATGTTCAGGCTGTGAAAACACATGGATTCTGAAACCCTCAATAATCTCTAACAGGTTAATTAGTGTATTGATCACTCAAGCGCTGATCCAATTTAAAGATCTGAAATTCCTATATTTGCAGAATAGGTTTACACAACACGCATAAACACCCTCGCATTTAAATAATTCAAAACAAAGAGCACCCGGTCGTCGCCTCTTATTATGCAACAGTGCTCAGTCATGCTCCTGGAGGCCCGTGTAAAAGATCACTTTTGAGCTCATCTCAGATTCTTCCCTGGTACAAGAGCACCTGGCTCATAAGCTGCTAATTTTGCTGCCAGATGGCACCTCTCGGAGAACACCTGCTTCATCATCGGGATTCCTTTACGTCGCTGAAACTCTGTCTGCTTGAATAGTAAAATGATTGTAATAATTTCATACCCGTTTATTATCCCTTCTTTGCAAGAGCAAACGTTTATGCCTACAAATGTTTGGTGGCTCCCTGCCAAAATGTCTCCCCAGGTCAGCCTCCATTTCTCTGTGTGGTGACAGTGTCTGTCAAATAGCATCATTTTGTTTAGGGGCCGCTCATCACCATTTCTCACTCACCCTGTCAGCGGTGTCACAAATTTCCCAGGTGTCCAGTACTTGCAAAGCATTTCACTTTTTTCATAGGTGTGTTTGACATACCGTGCCTCATACGCACATTCACACCTTCTAAACTGCGGGGGTTTCCTGCTGAAATGTGACTACACTTTTCTATGCTGAGCACCCGGCACTAAAATCCTCATAGGCTCACAGGTGTGAGATTCAGAGGGACACAATGCAAATGTTATATAAGAGAATTCTTATAGGTGGTTCCTGTTGTCCTGATGACATTGCTGTAAAGTTATACTGACAGGAAGCAATTGAGTCTTATTCACGCAGCCATAATTAAAGATAAATAATAATTTTGACTGTTTAAAAAGTACATGATCAAACTTTCTTTGCCCTGAAGTGTGTTCAGTGACCCAGCAGTGACCAACTCCTTGAGTCCAACTATAAACAAATAAGTCTTTCTTTGTTTTGTCCTTACATTCAGTTGAGCGCATCCAGAAATATAAGCTAGGCAGTGACTCTAAATTGGATAGTAATTACTGCCACGACAAATTGAAGGGAAGCAATCCAACGTATTTTCTATTATGAGATAGTATTATTCTTGGTTAATAATCCCTTTATGCATGATTGAATTTTGATAGGCTGTCTGAATGATAATTGCGCGTAATAAACCATTGCATCTGAAGGCTTGTTAAGCTTTTGTGATTGGACATATCAGTAATTCTTATTAAGAATTGCAAAGCAGGTTTGGATGTGTAAATATTAGGCATTTGTCTAAATGTCAGAAAAGCACAACACAAATTTTCAGCACTTTAAAAAAAAAAGGAAGGAAAGAAAGGTCTGGTTTACCGAAAGTTACACTCTTAAAAATAAAGGTTGCAGTTAGATGGTTTTCGCACTCTTAGATAAAAAAAGATTCTATATAGAACCCTCGATTTTAAGGAACCCTTTATGCCAGAAATGTCTTAATGATTGCATGATACGTTCATGTTTAACAGGTTATTTCAATTTTTTAGTAATGAAGCTGTGTAATGAAAAATGAAAAACGAATGAAAATTAGTTAATACTAAATCCATAAAATGATGCCATGATGGAAACCTCTAAAACCTGACAGAACTTCTATATAGATTCTATAAGAGAATAGGTTCTTTAAAGCTTGTTCTCTAATTCTTCAGAACTGGAATGTTATGAAAAGCAAATGTGTTTAAGAGAGAATTTCTAAAGAACACTATAGCAACTTATGAACCCAATACAGACAAAAAAAAGTTTTTTTGTGAACCTTGAGGAACCTTTATTTTAAGAATGTGTATATGAATGTGTATATGAAAGGAATGTGTAATTAATAATATTAATTATTATTATTATTTCATAACATATTTACAATACATTAATAAATTAAAGTAATAAGTTGAATGGTAACAGTGCCATACTTACTATAGTAATAATTAAATATAGTAAATTATGCATAATTACAAGTAACTAACCCTAAACCAAACCCTAACCCTAAGTGTAACTCTATAGCAAGTGTAGTTAATTAATAGTAGGCTACCAATTGAATAAAAAGACAATGTTTTTTTTGTTTGTTTTTTTTATGTAGGCTATAATACAAATAGACTTCTAAATAAATACAAAAAATATTTTGCTGGGTTTCAGGAGAATAAAAGCATTTTAACATAGCCCGTTTTTTTTTATTATTTTTATTTTTTTATTTTTCGTAAGTTCACGGCTGAAGGTGAGGCTGCAAACATGCTCCAAGTCGGCTGCTTTGACGAAAGTGACAGCGCGACTTGTTAACGCCGAGGATCGCCTTTCATCCTTTTGTTTAAGCAGATTTTCTCAATGAGTTAATGGGCCAGAAGAGGAGGCGGCTCGGGGCTATAGAGTAAAGATGGAGGGAGGGTGAATGTAAAAGAGGCGTCAATAAACGTGTCAGAGACAATGAACTAATACAAGAGACGATAGAAGTGAACAGATGGGGTGAGGTATGGAGGAAACTAAATGTCAGGACCATTTAGGATGTTCATAGAAGATCATCATGGCATGAAAAAACGAAATAAACTTGACTTTAATACGTGTGTAATGACTTCGTAGAGAACTTAAGTAAATAGCTTGAACAGCACGGAAACTGTTATTTTGCTTGGTAAAAAGGGTAAATATACCAGTATGAAATGTCATATTACAAACGGACCACCGCGTGATGGCGCTCATGTATTCGATTTCTGACTAAATTGGCTTTGAAGAGTGGTAATTAAAAAGACACAAGCTCATTAATGAGCAATAGAACTTTAATCAATTAAGCACGTCTACGCATGCTCAAAAGTGACTCGCGAACTGATGCGACGAGTCGCTGACGTTGATTAAACTTAGTAGGCTACTGTAAAATTTAGGAGGCCTAATAAACGGGTGAGCATAATGCACCTTTCATGGATGGTGCAGTGGGGACTGGTTTTTGGAAATGAAGTATGTCCTATTCGCTTCATAGAAAGAGAACAGCACACACAATTCATTAAGAAGATAGCTTGTTAATTAGCGCTAAGTTAACCTGATTTCTCTTAATTAAAACATCTTTCCTCGTTTACGATGTGGATATATGCAGATCTCCTGGGCTTTGAATTTTCTACAGCAGCAGATGGCCAGGCTGTGGATAATAGTTAACGCTCTCCTTGCCTCAGATCCCTACAACGTGAGCTACCGACCTGGCAGGAGATTAACGGATAGCCAAATCTTAACAAAAGAAACGTTTAACCATTTCTGGCTCGCACTGCACGGAGAGGCTATACGATCAGGACTTAGCATGGTGGTGTATTTGTTGTCAAAGACAGGTCGAGTTAACGAGGTGATGATGTCTAGATTGGGTCTTTCTCTAGGCCCACTTGCCCATAGGCCAAGTTCATGACAAGCATGTCCTCCTCCCTTAATTTTGGAGGGAATTATTCACGTGACAGTCCACGCTACATCTCTGAACACCTATAATGCGCGCGCGCCAGTAGTTTGCCACTCTTGGTTCTTAAGGGAGACAGTTGTCTCTTTGCATTCAAGTTCTGAGACACTTCAGGAATTAAATGGGGTTAGGAGGAAGATTTGGTTATTTTCTTTCCCCGTTGTGTTATATTACTAGATTGAAGTTGAATAATAAGCAATGAGTCAAACTGCACACCCTTCATCTGTGGAGCTGTAATTAACGGGAAAAATGCAGGCGGTGGAAAAAATGCAAATGATTCTGCACAAAGGCTTCTCACAAATTGGCGTCACCATTTCTCAAATTATATCATTACTATATTTTGAAAATGTTAATCTGTTGAGCGGATTTCCCGGGGGAGTTGAGTAAATTAGTTCTATTTCCGAACTGCCTCACTGCGATGGCACGGGAGCGACAAGCACCTCTGATTTGCTGATTACAATTAGACTCCCCAGTTTGGGCTCCTTCAAGCATTGATAATTTTCGGCATATTAAGCACGTTTTAGCAAAGGTGATAAGTCAGTTTTAATTGAAATGAAATTATTATTCTAATGGAAGTTTGGTTATTATTATTAGGAGGCCGCACTCATTTTAGATTCCTTTTTAATATATAAATGCGGTGAGTAAAAAGATTTTGAAGGGTATTAGGGTGTCAGGATTGAATGAGGTAATTTGAAGGGAATTACTTTCCCTTCTATCAGAAATGAAGTGAATTAAAAGTCCAAATCAATCGCTTTCACTTCTCCATTCTACTTTGACAGCAGCACAATTACAGATAATTAGATGGAGGAAACTTTTAATTGTAGGGATTAAGGAGAGGGGGCAAATTTTCATGATCAGAGAGAATTTGGAAACAGCGTTTCCTGCCTGCTAAAATCGAATCAAAGGATTTGGTTTAAAACACTAGCGCCACGTCTTTTTCTTTAATTGGAGCTGCATCTCGTCGTATCAGATCATCCACAACAATTAATTTAGATTTAATTCTATAATTATCATCAAATCGAATAATGTGCAACTTAATTTAGATAGTTAAAAATTAACGCGCGTGAAGTTAATTGAGTAATTAAACTCCTCAGCTGTTGCGTATTAATTTGCTAGCCTAATTAAAAATGAATTTGATTTTATGTAATGTTAGTGATGCGGGCGTCGGTGTTGGATGGGTGCTTTGATTAGTTTGTTTGGTTAGGCGTTACATCTGAACACCTGCCGTTAATGGGGTCAGTGACGTCTACTTGATTGCACATGCTCATTTTTCGCCAGAGGCATGGTTTCAAGGGTAGCTTTGGGTGGGTTCTGCTCAGGTACGCTTGAGTTCAGATAACTTCCTGTAACTGAAATTCCACTCGCTAATTATAAAACATCTTGGGTACGGTTGTTGGGATTTTAAGATATGCCCCAGTTATATAATGGTTCCGGGGGAATGAGCTCGAGCAGTCTCAATGTGGAGCAGGGAATGATGTGTAATAGGTGGTGCATGTTTGTTTTGTGGATGCTGGGTCCAGTCCTGACTCACTCAGTCCTTTCCTCAGAGAGTTGATCTAATAAAGTTGTGGACTTTGGATAAGCCATGCCAAGCATGCGTGGTTATTAGGCTATAAAAGATCTATCAGTTATGTATACCCACCTTTCGAAAGTTACATACTTTTTGCACTACGCACAACAAACAGATTGTTTTGGCCTTAAGATGACTGAAATCTGATAAATAAAGAGAAACACAACACCTTGTGATTCACTGAGCTCTTGTTTAATAAACCAAATTAGATGTCCAGTAGGTACACAATAACGTAACATTCGTCTGTGTTCAATCTAAGACATTATTTATAAATGTGGCCCACTGAACACTGCCTAATTTGTGAATGAAACTCCAGAATCCAAATAAATGGCAAATCAGACAGTCTAACAACGGCCCTGAAAGCAAGTCGTGTTCGTCTTATTATCGGGTTAATTAAAGCTAGGATCTGACAATGGCACTTGGTTGTAGAAAAACGGATTTAAATGCAATGTCTCCCGGGAACGCGTGTCAAGGGCTGCTAAGATCGCGCCAGGACGGGACCGCGCCCTGAACTGTCAAAGCTGCAATTATAGAATTCTGATGTTCAAAAAGGGATCTGGATAAACCGAATTATTCATACTTGTGTACAGTATGATAAAATAAGTTTAAGACACAAAGAAAATAACATTCAAAGATTCCTCAAACTTCTAAAAGCAGCTTCTGTAAGATAGAGGGATAAAAGGCTAGATCTTGAGACATTTTTAAAGGGTTCATTAAAATTTAAACATTGAAATGCAGTGGGGTGCTATTTGGGCTCGAGGTCAAGAGACGAACGGATTATATAGTTCCTCATAATAATATTAATTAAACAATTTGCATGCTAATAAGGTAACAATTATCAGGGCCTCTGTTGAAAGATTCGGGTTATTACAACACGCCAATCCGAGTGCCAAGGGTCAGGGAGTGAGTGGGGAGCGAAATTTCAACTCAGATTAACATTATGACAACTCCAGACATTGGTCAAATAAAGTGGAATTAATTCTCTGTAATGAGAGGGGGAGACAGGACATGGGATTGATTGCCATTCTGTATTCAAAAACACAGTTCACTTGCATAAATGTAATACATATATGTCACTGCTGACTTTAATATAAGATTAATTAATGATAATTATAGATTAAGGTGCACCCAACCACTTCCCGCCTTTAACATAATTCAAAATATCAAATGATGATATAGCCTAATAAATATTATTTACTTTCTCGCTGTTCTTTTGTATTCCCCCCCATAATGACACACTGTCGGATTGCAATAAAATATTAATTGATACTCATGGGAGAGCGGCTTACATTAACAAACCAATATTGTTTCATAAGTGTAGCAAATGTTGTAAGTTAAAGCATGCATGATATTGTACACAATGGCCACAAATAAACCGCGCACAATTTGTACATCAGTTGTTTAAATGACATTAATTACACCGGAGTGCTATGGCAGGGGAAATATATCTAATTTTCTGTTAAATGTCGAGTGCCTTCTAATTAGCTATTCATGTAATTAAAAGTTCATTTATTCCTCCAGCATATCAAATGAGTACGTCGTTCCTTTTCTTTTCTTTTTTTTTTTTTTTTTAAAAAAAAAACCCATTGTGTTAGACTCGTGACGCTTCTCTGGTTTGTAGTTCGGAATTAAATTTGACAGCTCTGTTTGAAGAATATCTTCGGATTGACTTGTGACAAGTTGCCTAAGAATCGCCACATAAATAAAAATAGTGGTTCGGTCAATTTGTCAGCAGTGCACTACAGTCTTACCTGTTCACATGGCAACATTTCGACTTGACGAATCGGTACGGTTGTGTGTTTGTTTCCCCCCGTTTTCTTTTCTTTTTTTGTGTGTTTGTTTGTGTGTGCAAAAGAGTCGAAATGAATAGAGGGACATTGTCTCAAACGGTGATGAATCCGCCGCTCTGTGTGGCTGCAGTCCGAGGTGAGATTTCAGTGTCTATTTAGCGTTTAACTGGGTATCAAATCTGATCGCTCTCCCTCTAAGGCCCCCTGTGTAGTCGTGATGTAGTTCTTATCAAAGCCCTCCTGTCTTGTTGTGACAGCTCTGATATTGTTTATTGAGGTGGATGTCAGGTTTAATTAGCAATCGATATGGAAAGCGTTTTCAGACTACGTCTCTGACGTCAGCGCCGATTAACGCTTCTCATTGGTCTCAAATTCCCAGAGCCTAAGCTAATTATTGGAAGCTTCGTGTTGATAAAGAACAGCTCATCCTACTCTCCACATCATGTCCCCTCCTCGCTGGCCACTCTCGCTGCATGTTTTTTAAATTCACATCACCAACCACCAGACGTCGTTTCCTTTTGCCTGGGAGATGATGGACAGCAGGATACTGGATCCACCTCATGCCCAGTTCGGAGGCTCGCTCGGTGGGATGGTGAGCTTTCCGTACCATCTAAGCCACCATCATGTGTACGAATTAGCCGGTCATCAACTTCAATCCACGGCCGCGGTTCCTTTCTCAATAGACGGATTACTTAACGGCTCCTGCACGGCTTCTGTGGTGAATTCTAACCCCCTCTTGTCGTCTGGCTGCGGTATGAATGGAGATAACCAACAGTACAAACTGACAGGTAAGCAAACAGACACTTGTCCTAAACTGGCATGAGGGTCTTTGGTGGAAGAAAGAAAGCGTGTTTTTGTCATGTTGTAAAACAAAGATTTCCCCCCCCCCATAAAGCTTTGAAGAATAACCCAGGGAAACAAAACAAAGGATTCTCTCATCATGTGTTCAGGCTAGTTTATTGGAATTAAAGCAGGCTGAATTTTATAAGGAAGAGAGGCTAATATAAAAAATATTTTACAAATGTATTGACAGCACGTACTTCCCTTTCTTCGTATTAGCTATTTTTCTTGCTATTGTTACTTTACCGAGAATAGAAAACTGATGGCTTTCATTTCATCCGTTCTTATACACTAATAGTAAAGGCTCATGCAGAAAAATAAACACTACCAAGAATTTTAGTGGGCCCACTGTTTTGGTGGACATAACTGTGCAAGTTACAAGCGATGCTAATTTATTGTTTCTCACATAGATTCGGGGGATCCAGAGAAGGATAGCCCGGGTTGTAAAAGAAGACGAACTCGTACCAATTTCACTGGCTGGCAGCTGGAAGAATTAGAAAAGGCTTTTAATGAAAGTCACTATCCAGATGTGTTCATGAGGGAAGCACTTGCTCTGAGATTGGATTTGATAGAATCGAGGGTGCAGGTAAATACACGAAATTTATATTTCATGTGTTGTGGTGTGACGTTATGAAACCAATAAATCCAAAACACGGTATTTCGGTGTAAAGAGAATATGGTTTTATGAATAACCCTGTTTTTTTAATTTTTATTTTTTTAGTCTCTGCATGAAATGTTTTTGTACAAAACACAGAATGTCTTGATTTTGAAAATGCTTCTGTTTTAAAATTTCCTTCATTACGGTTTAGAAACCTTTATTTAAAGTATAAAGTTTAAACTATTTAAAAAACGGCAAGTGTTTGTGGACGAAATAGTCTTTTTGTTGTTGTTTTATAATGTATTTTGTAGACTGTACAGTAGGCCCCACTGTTAGCAGAAAAAAATATATCAAGAGACCGGCTTGCACTAAAATAAAATAATATAATATAAGAATATATTTGTATGATTCTTTTACATACAGTCGGGTAATATGCTTTGTGATATTGGGGGAGGAAAAATACATGAATGATTGTGCACAAATCTTACAAAAATCTTAGGCGACTAAATTAAGTTTGATAGATGTATGTGATCTTATTAAATCTGCCCCGTTCAAAAGTACAATTTTAAGTTTGGAAAATAGGGTTTGTTATCATTATTTTCGTCTGAAATAACAGAATCAAACATTTGGCCTATAAAACTCCTTGCCTAAAAATGTATTGAGCGTAATGTAATAAATCTGTGTGTTTTAGGATGCGGCCTACTTTTAGAAGAACATTCACGATGATATATTTGCACCATAGCATTATTATAAAATTGTATTGTTTGGATACTTGCGTTTTATTTTCATTTTATAGCCATATTTTCAATTTATTATAACAATACCACACTTATAATACATATTCTGTAAATATACAATATTTTATAAAAATACTGGCAACATATTATTTAGCAAAATGTACGTTTATTTTTAGTAAAAACAAAAAAATAAAAGATTTTCTATAATACAATAAAGTAAATATACAGTATTGTGCATATATATATATATATATATATATATATATATATATATATATATATGAGTGTGTGTGTGTGTGTGTATAAGTATAATATGTATAAGTAAATAAGTATGTATAATATGTCTGAATATAATGTGTATATATTATGTTTAATAGAAGGCCTATATTTTTATATATAGGTCTATTTCATAATTGGGTCATATGTCTATTTCATTATTTTAATGACATGAAAATAAATGTCCTTTTTTCATGTTTAGGTATGGTTTCAAAACCGAAGGGCGAAATGGAGAAAAAAGGAGAACACGAAGAAAGGGCCCGGGCGACCTGCACACAACTCTCATCCGACGACCTGCAGTGGCGAGCCAATGGACCCAGAGGAAATTGCTCGCAGAGAACTGGAGAGGCTGGAGAAAAAGAAAAGGAAACAAGAAAGAAGGCTTTTAAAGTCCCAGAACAAACTCATTCCCGGAGACTTATTTCACACCCCAGGATCTGACAGTGACAGTGGTTTGTCACAAGTAACGGACAGTGAACAAAGCATCCATTGCGACATGGGCAGAAACCAAACGCAACCAAGCTGTGACCAAACACCACAGAAACTCCAGAACCAAAGAAACGCAGACCAAGACGCGAGTGGATCCGAGCTGGACTCGTCCGACAGCGGTCAGCAGTCAAACCTGATGTGCTCCAACAGTAGGTCTTCCACTCTTCAAAAACTCAATCCCTTTAGCGTGGAAAGCCTTCTGTCGGACTCCAGGCCGAGGCGCAAGCCGCCAATGGACTTCCCAGTACCGACACCACGGCCTTTGATAGGGAAAGGACATTTTTTACTGTACCCTATTACACAACCTCTCGGTTTCATTGTTCCACAGACTGCTTTGAAGAGCACAGCACCAGGTCCTGATGCTGAAAATGGCCAGAAAGGGCCAGCTACTGACAGTTCCTTTGCTGGAAACCTAGGACACAGGAACGCCAAGGACAACAGTGTAAACAACAGCGGCGCGCGAGCAATCAAAGGCCAGGTCAGTCAGTCGGGTAACATAACGTGTTCACCACAGAGCAGTTCACCACAGACTACCATTAATGGTCACTCGGCGGGCAGCTGTAACGAAAGATGCCCACAAGATATAGAGTTAGACCTCGTCGATCCAAAGTCTCCACAGTCGGAGAAAAAGGAGCAGTCGTTACCTGACTATCCACCACAAAATTCAGAATCAGCGACAACCAACAAGGACACCGACAAAGACTCAGTTGACGTCGACATGGAATAAATGAAATCATAGTAGAAACTGAGGAGTGTGTCGATGTCGCACGACACTTCTCCGCAGATTAAGCGAAGAGGAAAAAAAGTCGACATATCGAAACGTATCGTTTTCATTGACATATTTATATTCTGATTAGGGGAAATATCTGTGTGAATAATTTGTGTATGTGTGTGGTGGGCTATCAAATGTTTATTGAACAAATAGCAGCAGCTCCCTGTATAAGAAACTGTATTAAAAAAAAAAAAAAAAAAAAAAAACCAAGACAAAACCTCAAACGTTGTACAAAGTATTAAGATATTTATATATGTAAGTTTTTTTTTTATATAAATAAATCGATTGTATACAACAAACTTAAGCGTGCATGGCCCTAAATAGAGCTTATATTGTGGGCTATAGCTCCTTCTCCCAAACCCTGTGTTGTATTTTGTGTATTGCTTTAACAAATTTATTCATCTATAAGCTACACTGAAATGAGGTTACGAGCCGGAGGCGAAAAGACCCGTTCGACTCCTGCAGAGTTTTGATATGAAAGTAATTATTTTCCCGGTGGCTACTGCAGGGATTCAGTTTATTTTAGCCCAAAGGGTTATAATACATTACCGATTTCTAGTGATATGAAATCACATAAACTTCCAAGAATAATAGAATTAGCATGAAAGGCTGGGGTGTCAAATTGAAATACGAAAATAATAGCCCCGGCAGCTGGGAGTGTGTTTGTGCATATTGGATAGGAGATGGGAATTCGTGGGGCGGAATTTTCATGAGCTTTTCACTTTGTCAGGGCCCTTGTAGCTGGCTATATTAAGATAGATGTTCGATGATATCCCTCATTGTTCTGTCGCTTATATTGATGTTCCTGTGTTATCAGCCTATTGATCATGCGTCGGCTGTAATAGGACGGGCGAAGCAAACGTGCCTATTTACAATAGCAGAACACATTTGTTCTAATAGGGTTGGCGGTCCCATGGGACCCTGTGGGGGCTCCCAGACATCTGCGCCTTGACAATATTAGCACTGCTGACCAGATCTAAAGGCGAGGTAAGAAAAGCAGGCAATAAAATCATAGAATCATTTTCGTGAGAAATATAACTGCACGGCAAATACCAATAATGAATTAGCATTTTCATTTTTCCAAGGTGTTTAATTTGGTCAAACGGGCTCGTTTATTGTCTTCTTAAACATCTTCTGGTCGTCTCATCACTTCCACTGGTCTTGATTTGCAAATAAATTGAAAGTAATCAGCGAGGCTGGCGCAAATGAATTTCTAAGCCAGTGTCTCTTTCATAATATTTACATAATTTTCACCAGAGACAGACTTAAGACTTGGCATATGGCGTCCAGGGCAAAAGTGGGCAAGGGGAGAGCAGAAAAGATGTCAGGACAATCAATAAGAACATATTTTGCACACAGTGCGCCGAAACAATGATGATGACGGTCCATATTGAGTTGCTATACAAAAACAATAATTAGCCCATTTACGCGTTTCGTATAGAAAGATTTGGGTCTTTGAAGACATCATCCCGCGCTATCTCAAAGTCAAGCGAATAAAATATCTCTATTTCAGTCAGTGAATTGCCTTTTGTACATATATGTAAAAAAGCAAGTGTTTGGAAAATGCTAGTTGTCTGGAGGTGTCCTTCAATTTGCTGCTGTCTTTTCCTACTGGGGCGCGTTCATGTTTAATTCATTTGCAATCTGAATAGGAGTATCGCTGGCTGCACACTGGTGGCCTTAAGGTGAAATTAGCGATTTGCTTAAGTAGTTAAGCTTTTGCCTGAAAGCAGCACGCTGTATGATTCAGGACAAACTATCAATCGATATGGCCCAGGCAGCCTCCAGGAGATGTGTCCTCCATGAATCATACTTTATGAATTCAATTTCTACCCGGAGAAATTTTCAATTTGAACGCTGGATCATTATGGGAGAGTGTAAATTGTTTTTGCTCTATTATGCATCGGACGCCATCATTTTTCTTTCTAATTACGGAGGTGTCAGGTCGGGCTGTCATGCAGGCGCTGATTTTCAATTTAACTGATCATCATGCATTCATTTTCCCATTTGATAAATCTGCTATCTCGACGCCGCGCCATGCCTGGAATGTTAAGAGAGAGAGAGAACAGCAAAGTAATGGGGGTGTGTGTGCAGCAATAAGTGCAGATCAGGCAGCTAATTTAGCACCTCCTGATATTCCATCTCCATTTCTCATTTTCAACTCTCCGAGGAGAGAAAAGCAGCCCAAAGGCAGAAAGCTGGTATTCAACAACATCAGGGGTAAAACGACTCGGAAAACGCTTGTTTTCCTCAACACATTTTCCAAATTAGGATATCAAGCTTAATTAATGCTAATTGAGTTCCTCAATACGTGTTATTTTTATTTAATAGAATCAAATTCGCGCAATTAATTATGAAGGTGATTTCAAGAGCCTCATTTGCAACACCCAGTCTTAACCCCTCCCTGAGTGCTTTGTAGATTATTTTCTTTTGTCGTTTTATATTTCGCTAAACTCACAGAGCGTCCCGTATACCTCGAGGACAGGTGCAAGGCCAACCGAATAATGATTATATTCTGCTTCTCCATTAGGCTGCACTGCTTTAGCATGGCTTTCCGTAGAAATCTTCACGGAATTAAAGCTCACTTGAAGCCTTTTATGCATTTAATTGTGGTTTTCATAAACTATATATATATATATATATATATGATCGATTGTAATTAAACCCGAAAATTGGGTTTAGTTAGGCTATACCTTAGTTAATTAATTGACAACGTTCTTTGACGGTGCAGTTATATTCACAGTTACCTGCTCGTGTATCATGACGAAAACATATATTTCATTGAGTAGACCAGGAAATCGCCTGAACTGCCTTTTTTTTTTTTTTTTTGGATTATGAACTGGGGAATGACATCTCGAAAAGAGAGCGAATTAGAGGAACTCCATCGTAAAGTGTTGTTAAATCGATTGAGGATCAGTATTTTTGATTGCAAAAATAGGCAGTCGAACAAATTTGAGAATGATTAAATTACATAAATAACAGAAAGCTCGTCTTTATTTATTAATTAAATTCACGAAAATTAAACCTAAAACACAAAGTGATAAAATATCCAATTATTTACACCTTGCTTGAGTTAATCAATTTTGGGATCGTGAATAAACAATGCACATGTCAGTTATATCCCCCATCCCGCGTTTGCATGGCAGAGATAAGAGCGTTGAAGTCCGCCGGTGAATTAATGGGCATACGCTGTAAAGTAATCCTAAAATGCATGGCGGAGTAGCTGCAGGATAGGAGCCAAATGTCAAGTACCGTTTTAAGTGATTGTGAGAAAGATCTAAGTGGCGCTGCTTTTCTTTGGCTACCAATGGTAGACGCTTCTGTCCCTGAAATCACTTCAACACTCCTTCTTATTGAAATAAGATTGAACTTTGATTCACTCACCCCCTTATAATATGAGAGATTATCGATTTTTGTCCTGAGCTTCAAACAAAAATGCAAGCGAGTTTTCACACAGACATCTTCTAATTTACAAAGAATGGGGAAGTTTCAGTGAGTTAATTAAATAATTCCCTTTGAGGGCAATTAAAAGAGTGAAAACAGCATTAAGAACAGCTCATAATGCACTTTGTATTTAGAATGATCCATTCTAGTATTAAGTTTAGCAATGCAATAAAAAAATAAATAAAAAAAATACAGAGCTCCATATAGTCTACATTAGTATGTTTAAACACTGTTTTTTCATAATTTAATAATTCTATAATTTTCAATACACTCCTCAGTAAAAAGGTGTACCATAGGGAAAACTAACAAAGCAAAGATTTTCATTAAAAACAATCCCACTAAATAATGGACCTCCTTCACAACAGCAATATGTTAGCATTTGAAATGTTTTATTTTATTTTTTTTTCATACATATTCTTGACCTGGTGTAAGTCAGTATGATAAACATGACCCAAATGTTAACACTAACTCCCCTGGTCATTGTGGTTATTAAAAATCTAACAGCCTGTGACTGCTGATTTGCACTTCTTTTCTAATTATCACCTTGTGAGATGTGTTTCATTACCTACATTTCATCTGATAAACCACTGAATTCTGGCCAAAAGAGAATTTGCTGGTCCATGACAACAATCTCAACAAGAGATCCATGAATATGTGGAGCCAGCACATCTTTCTGGATCTCCGTGACCTCAGGCTCCAGCAAATTATCCATTATATTAAATTGTTAGTATTGAAAATGTGGCAGCTACTTTAAGCTATAGGTTACTAAATTTGTTTGAACAAATATGAAATATTTAATGAAAATATTTCACTACTAATCATAATGAAAAGAAAATGCATTGACACAAATAGTCCACATTGTGACACTGCAATTTTGTTTAAAAAATTTAACCTTTTTCAATGTCCTTAAATGTTTGTATTAAAGCAAAACTGCTATTGGCAAACGATTTTTTTCTCATTTCAAAATGCTGACTGATAATGTCACAACAAAGAAAGGCAATTAGTAGTACTTCATTAAGTAAAAATGTCCATCAAGCTAAAAATTGCATCCCAAATGACTTATACACTATGCACTTACACACTGTACTTACGCACTATGTACTCATTCATGTAGTGTATGAATATTATAAGTTTATTTTGTCACTAAACATCAGAGTCTGATCCACCCTCCCCCTCTGTTTGGGACGCACCTAAAGTCTGTCTTATACACACTTTGCACAACTAAAGCTTTATTCCTTTATTCCTTCTATACATATATATATATATATATATATATATAGTACATACATACAATGTATATATATATATATATATATATATATATATATACACACAATGAGGCATCCACAAAATGCAGGCCTTGGCAGTATAATATCCAAATAGGCATAATTTGCTTCACTGTGAATTGACACTAGCAGTTCATTCTCACTTGAAAGCTAATTCATTATCAATTAGAAGTGAAAATGGAGATGGGTGGGAAGGATCCTCGAGAGCCTGGCACCTGTATGTTCCTCACCTGTGCTGATGTGCCACAGTGATGGCTAAAGCTCTCGCTGGTGATTTAGAAGGCTCTGTGTAAACAGGCGTTTCACTCCCCTGTCTTCCCAGGGACTCCAGACCCTAGAGGTTAATGAAGCGTGAAGTGTGAAAACTTCCTGAGATGGGATGAGTTAAATAGTGTTTCCAGATGTTAAGCCAACACTGTCCAAATCTATTTGTAAGTGTCGACCCTTTACGGGTCACAAATAACTCTAGTTATGTGAAAGATAAATAAGCTCCCCTTTGACCATTTACCAATCCAGCTGTTTCTTTAAAAATATACAGGCTAAGGGAGCAGTATTAAAAATGGATTCTGTGAAGCTAATGTAACCCATCACAGCTCAGTAGAAGGTGTAAATGCATTGATGTTCTCAGTAAAGAACTTGTTAACATCAAAATGACTTCACATAACAGTAAAGTGACAGTTTGAAGGGCCGTTGTAAAAATCTGCAACTGGTGCTGGATTTCAGAATAAAGACTTCTGTTCCTGGAGGCTTTAGCACATGCAGACATTTTAAATTCAACATTAACTATGCTTTTCATTATAGTAGACTACTATTTTCTCCCTAGATCACTCACGGCTTTTTCTCTGTTCCTCTCTTCCAAACAACCACCACCATGCTAAGGTCAAACTTTTTTTATAAGGTAACTTTTGTCATTGATTTGGGTCAAGTCCAACATAGCGGGACATGAAAGGAATTGCCAAAGGGTGTAGTTAACCCTGGGATAATTGGTAATTATTTTATACCTTAAACCGCATTAACCTTCCCTATTTCATACGGAGAGGACACAGTTAGTCCGATTCATAAAAGACTTGTTCAACCTGATGTGGAATACACAGCATCATAAAGAGACATCTCACAGGGAGACAATCGCCTTGAAAAAATTAAGATTCCTTTCAGGTGAACTTTGAAAGACATAGTGTCAAAGCTCTTTCTTAATCTATTATCAAACTACTCTAGAAAGACTCTAAGAGGAGCTGTTTCTTCATGACGCAAACAAAAGGTACAACAAAAATTCATAATGTCATGTGCCCATTAAGTGCTGTTATAAGGTTTGCACAATGAAATGAAAAGCGAAGAGTATAATTTCCAAACGGAATTGTCAATATGATGTTTATTTGCAAATTTACAGTAGCCCATAAAATAATGATATGGAACAAAGAGGACTTTCAGAATTTTGCTAAAAATAACGGGGGGTATTTCCTGATCTCACGGCAATTCGTACGTATTTTATGTGGTGGCTAATTCAAACGAATTCGTACGACCTCACTAGTACGGTTTTTGCTAAATCTAAATTATGAGTTGCCAAATTTGTATGAATTCGTACGAATGACCTACCCCTAACCTACCTGTCACTGGGGTTTAGACAAGTCTTATGAATTCGTACGAGTGAGGACTTACGAATTCGTACGAATTAACCACCTTGTAAAATAGGTACTAATTGGTCGTGAGATAGCATTGCAACAGTTTATTCTGATTGGTAAATAAATAAATAAAATCTGTGGGCTCATCATGGAACTGAAACTGCTACTTTCATGTCTCGTATCAAGCCCGATCTCATAAACGACTGAACAATTTTTACAATACAACGATTTTCTGTTACTATTTGGTGTGCTATTTATATGCAGAAATTACCATTGGCGTGCATAAGATATGCATACGCACGTGTATGACGTCCATATTATACGCACTTTTAGCACACATGTGATACACAATTTTCAGTGTGCATATGAGACGCACGTTTGGCGTACATATAAACACGCCCCTACCCCACACCCAGAGCTGGGTAGTAACGGATTACGTAATCAGATTCCAAAAATCAAGTACTTGTAATTAGAGTAAACTACTTTTTAAAATACTCGTAATCAGATTACAGTTACTTTTTTATGGAGTACATGATTACATATTATTTACACAATGGCAGTAAGTTGTTCACAATTCATTGATTCTCCTAATTTTTTTAATTTTTTTTAACATTTATATTTTTTTTATAATAATGCTGCTGCTTATATACGTTCGTGATTCTTCAAGTTTTTCCGGCAGTGAGGGGGAGGGGTGTGGAATCGTGCACAGAAATCAGCAACAACAAGAATATTTGTTTTTGTCATGTTGCTGTTTTCTAAATGTACTTAATTTTAAGTTAATATGTTTTAAGATGCGATTTTGTTTTAGTGTTACTATCAGCACTAACAGGTACATTAGTGTTAGTATTTTGAAGTATTACCTGTCCATACATTGCACTTTAAAAATAATCTGTTGAGGCACTTGTTTGTAAATAGAATATATTTTCGGAATTTTTTTTTTCTTTGTATCTGTCAAAATAGTACCTATAAAAATTAACCTACAATAGCCTATATGTGACATCAAATAAGGGTTAGCACAAAAGTAATCTAAATGTAACCCAAAAGTCATCAGATTACGTTACCAAAAAGAGATTATATTACTGATTACAAATTTTGTCATGTAATTTGTAAACAGTAACCGATTACAATTCATAAGTAATCTACCCAGCTCTGCCCACACCTAATCCTACCCATTGCGTATCATATGCACGCAAAAAGTAATTTCAGCATATAAACAGCATGCCAAATACAAACATAAACTCCTGCTATAGATACACAGTACTGGGAGATCGTGTTGCTCATATCACACCGTGGACTCGATTTCGCTCCATACAAACCGAACTGGCGCCATCTTGTGTCTCACGGCTGGAATACACTACACAACTTTTGCCCTGATTTTTGCCTCGATTTGCAGTCGACGCTAGTTGCCCGAAAGTCAAATACAGATTTTGGGCAGTCGGAGTGTAGTGCATGATCAAAGTCTGGAGATTTTTTTTTTTCATCTCCAGACTATGATTCTATCCAGTCAGAGGCTATCAAACATGTTTGATATTTTGAGCCGACTTTAGAACACGTGTCTCCTCTCCTATATGCTTTGTCGCGTTCACGCCATGTTGTAATTACCGTAATTATGAGATGACAACCCGTGACGTTCCACTCGGAACTGTTCACATCTTCGATCTCATTATCCATTTCTATGGCAACACTATCGAAGCCAAAATAATGCTGTTCACACCATGTCATAATAACGAGATTGAATCTGAAGCTGTCAGGTGGTTCAAGTCAGGGCTCTCAGAAAATACCCAGTTTACGTAAATGTTTTTTACAAGTCAGAATCTCGAAATTACGGTAATTCTGACATGGCGCAAACCACATTTTCTGCGTAAGTTTGACGTTCAAGTAGGCTTCTTTACAATATTTTATATGATGCCATTTTTTTGCTTAGGATAAGATTTTAAAAGTTGTGTAGTGTATTCCAGCCTTAAGATATTGGTTGTAGAGTCATTCTGCGAAACAAGTGCCATTTCCACTTTGCATTTTTCAAAATTTTCATTAAGAACAAACTTTTTTTTAAACAAACCTACAATTTGAAAGATATGTTAATCCTGCAAAAAACATATTTTCCCACCTCAGGCACAAAATCTTTATTAATATTATCCTTTTTATTCAGGCACGGAAGCCATTCGTGTACCACCCCATCATGGACAATATGTATGCCATTAGAGTAGTAAAACAAGACATAGATTTTTAAAATGTAATGTTTTCCTAATAGTAAAATGTCCCATTTTTGGAAACCATCAACAGAAAGTCTGTAATTTTTAAAACTTTTTTTTTATTCTTAGATTTGTAATCTTGAAATATGAATTTGACGTTTCAATGGCCTCATTGTTTGTACTGAAAAAAATGAATTCACTTAAAAAATACAAATAAAGTTACATTTATCTGATTAGTCCACACAACAAGAACATAATTCAACATTAATTTATGTAATATTTCATTTTCTTTCCATAAACTTTTAACAAAATGACCCTGTGACGGGGTGGTTCACTGTGACAGGGTGGTATGGACAAAGTGTTTCTCTATATGATCTGCTGGTTTTAAACTTTAAAAACTGGGGGAGGGGAGACATTCAAATTGAGTAAAAAGTGTTTGAGTAATATAGTGAGTGAGTGAATGAACCTAAATTTCTGTTGCCAAGTCTGTGGTTTTCCCACGGAATTGGTCTAGGCTACTTTTACACTGTTGCCGCAGGTTGTTTTTCATGTCCACGGGTTGAAGCGAGCCCAAATAACATGATATTTAGCCCTTGGAATGCACATTTTACCAAAGGAACCCCACCAAAAAAAAAAAAAAACTTTTACCCCCCAGAATGTGATTTTTATCGGGGGTCATTTTGGGATGAAATTTACCACCCCGGCACATACCACCCCGTCACGTAAATTTCATCCCAAAATGTCCGCAAATCTCCCATGTGGTCAAGTTTCTCACCTAGCATACATGCATTCAATCTGAAATATAATTTTCTTTGTATTAATAATGTAAAAAAAAAAAAGAATAAAAAACAGTTTTCCCTATCTATTTTGCGTGACGGGGTGGTAAGTTTAAGCTTGACGGGCCCTGCCTAACATGAAAAAGCAACAAACAATGTAAAAAATTTTTTACATAGTTTCCTGCTTTTGTTCTTGGTAGCTATAAGGCTCAAATGATGTCACTTTGGCTTTGTGATGTCATTTAAAGGAACAGTGCATTATTTATAGATAAAACAAGTTAGTGTGACGGGGTGGTAAGTCAAACTGAGGGACGCACACAAATCATAAAATACTTACAAAAAAAATAAGGTTTATTGTGAATAAATATATCTTATGTAAACAGGGACACATATAATCCTGAAAATAGTATATGTTTGAATTTTTTTTTTAAACTTATTTGGTGATATTTTAGATGCAAATGTCATGTTGGTTAACACGGACATGTGAAATTGGCTATGTAATAATGAAAAATGATTAAAAATAGTATGCTAATCTTCAAAAAAAGCTTTTTTATTATATATCATGTTAAAAAGAACACTTGGACCCAAATGGCACCCGTTTCGTAGAATGACTCTGTAGTGAAAATGACCTCAAAGGACTTAAGTATAGATTGGGTCAGGGTAGCGCCAAATTTAAATTTTTGACAGGAATGAAAACAAGGCTTTGAGGGATAGAAGTACAGAGTGTTTAACAAAATACTGATTGTTCTATGAAACATCTAAAACTTGCAGTATAAACAAAAACTCCATAAAACAGTTTTAAAAGTTGTCAGTTGTGGAAATTAGATCTTTATACAATGCACTGCCATTGTAAAATCTATCCCTCAGCTCACAGCCTTTTCATCAGTGTAAAATCCAATATGGCGTCTACTTGGACTAAGGTCTATTACTGTAATATTGTTGCAGTGCTCATCTTGTTGCAGACCAATGTTGCAATGATTTGTACACTGTAATGGACGATTTTATTTTTTTCTTTAGCATAACCTTACCGTCACTCCATATTTTGTAATTTCTATTGGTCACCCTTTATGTCTGTCTGTGAGTTTTGCAAATATCCAACTTTTCTCAAGAAACCCTATATACATACAGACTAATAAATGTTTTATGTATTTGAGGCGCGGAGAAGAGCATCTTAGTCTAGCAACTGACGTCAAGTCATAGCCAGTACTGTCTTAAATAGCCTGTGTGTAGAACTTAATCTTTTATAACATGAGATTTTGTCCAAATGACAGAAAAAACGAGCACCCACATAGCTATAATAAACTTTATAACCTGTAAGTGAAATGAAAGCGTAATGCGATGCACTCACTGACTCAGATGCGGCCGTTCCAATGATGGACAAAACACGTATGTCCGAAGTTTTCACTGCATGGTCAAAAACCTTGTAACTCCGTTTGAGCTTGATTTTGAGGCCCAATGTTAATATGCCTAACCATATATAAAGCCACAATATCAACATAATGTTTAATTATTTAAAAAATACAGTTTTTTTCCATTTCCTAAAAATAAAAGGAACATTTTTGGAGACACTAGGTTATTATGGAAAATAGTAGGCTATACTGAAAAAAACAAACAAAAAAAACCTTAAACTCAAAACAATATTTGGAAAGCAATGAGCATAATAAGAAATAGGTTCTAACTAGGTCTGAAATGTCACTTTCAAACATGTCTAGCGCTACGGCCCTGATGCTGGCACAATCAATCACATTAGAGCAGTGAAAGTGGGAAGATGTGACAGTGCAGAAAGACTTGAATACAGACGAGAGATCACTTTACCATAAAACAAAACAGTCAAAGAAAAACACACTCAAACGTTTTTGTTCCAACCCTATAAGTGAGTGTGATTAGTTATAAAGAATTGTATTGCTCAATGTCTGGAAGAAAATTAGAGACAATAGTGGAACCGAATCAATACTGTTTACCTCTCTAAAGTGTGACCATATCTATCAGTAGCTCCGGGATGGCTTTGGATTGCTTTTATCCAATACTGTATTGGCGACCAGGGGAGAACCTGAGGAAGGGAAGTTTTAGGACATAACACTAATTTTGGTGCTATTGATAAGCTGCTCACCCATTCAAAATAAATGATTAAGGCAGGCAAGAATTAATTAAAGCACCACTGATACCTTTTAAGACGGACACACAGTCTAGCAACAGGACATTCATTTTCCACCAACAAATCATGATTCCCTCTAGCAGTCTTGCTACCAAATACAAATTCAATTAGACGTGATATATGTTAAGTAAATGTCAGGAAGAATTTTAATTTGGGATAACACAGGAAAATGTTCTGTAACTTGATTTTCAGTATAATAATATAAAAATGGAAATGCAACATTGGACCATAGCGTGAAGACAGATTCATTGTAGATGTACTGACTCAGTAATTAACTTCAACAAACAATTGTGCTTCCGAAGTAGCTTATCAAAACCTAGTTCATTTATTTGGAATAAAATACATGAGCATGAGTGAGGAGTGTGCACGGATAAACACATGGAAGGAATTTCCAAATATTTAGGCTATTAGGAAGGATTTTTCCCCCCCTCATTCTGTCATTCACCAGACTAATTCCCTGCGTTTGCCAAATTGGAGCTGCTCTTGTGTATGGCATGTGTTAATATCTGTTGCCAGTGATCAAGAACAAAGAGAATTTTCTTAGAATAAAGTAATCACCTTTATTTATAAATGACAAAATATGAGGACTAGAAATCATGTATGAGAGAACATTAAAAAACAGTTGTTTCAGAGAATTCATTATTTACGGTTGGGCTGTTATTAACTTGAACTAGCTATTAAACTGAGAATAGTATACAGGTGCTGGACAACAATGTCCATCCATTGTCCATGTACTTAAATTCACATTATACGGTCTTGTGCAGAGAAAAACAACTAAACAAACTGATGACTTCTTCCTCCTATTGCAAGATTAACATTTAATTTATCCCATTACAATGCAATTGCTTTGAGATAATGATCCAGATGTCCTGCTGGGCTCATTTGAAGACTTGAATGCGAAGGTGAATTACTTGCATCCCCCGTTTAAAATCAAAATAAAAGACAGGAAAGAGGGTAGTGACATACTGTAACACTACATAGATTAGCCTGCAATCCTATCCCAAAAGTGAAGGGGAGACATTAGAAAACAACACAATTAAATTATGACACCTGACACTTAGACCCTACCTCTGTGTAAAATCCTAATAGACTGGCTGTGGAGAGTGAGATGCTGTCAGACGATTAATGTGTGATCACACGCATTAGCACCGCTCATATTCAAAAATCCTCCCATGGAGCTTTTTTTGTGCTTCAAATGAGGACATTAACAGAGAATATCTCAAATATCTTTCACAAGTTTTAAATAACTATGCCACTGATGGCAAGTGCCACAAATGGTGTGAGCGCTGATACACAGATGTTTACTACACCTAATGCCTGGAGATGATCTAGTAAGTATGCCACAAAACCGTGTAGATTTTACATGGTTTCTGTTGTACAAAATAGACACAGAAAACTCTGAATTGGTGGCATGCTATGGTTTAACAATGCCATCTATTATATGGCTAAAAAGTCAATGTGAACTGCTGTTCACAGCTATTCTACTTCTGTTAATGTTGATGTGCAGTCTTAAAAATAAAGGTTCTTTATTGGCATATATGGTTCCATGAAGAACCTTTACTATGTATGGAATCTTTCCATTCCACAAAAGTTTCTTTATAGTTAAAAATAAATAAATAAATAACATTTTTTAGCTTTTTAAATGTTCTTCACACTAAGAAAAAATGGTTATTTTAAGTACTACACTCTTAAAAATAAAGATTCTTTATTGGCATCTATGGTTCCATGAAGAACTGTTAATATCCATGGAACCTTTCCATTTCACAAAAGGTTCTTTAGATTTTTAAAATGTTCTTTATACTAAGGCCCTGTTCACACAGGAAATGGGAGTTTTAAAATGAAAACGTTCCTTGTCTAAACTGGCGTTTCCACAGCGTTTCATAAACGACCTCCGTCTACAATACACGACTGAAAACGCATGTCACATGACTGTTCATGTACACTGGGCATACGCGTACAAGTGTAAACAGTTGCCTCTCGTCACGGATACACGTCTCCATGTTATTGTTTACACGGTCGCCATGGATATGCAGAGCAAACGTGGGCAGCCACGCCATCGTTTCAAAAGTCTCCATTTTGGTCTGTTTATATTTTCAAACTAAAACGGGGTCTGCAGCATTTTCGAAAGTCTCCGTTTTCGAGGTTCGAAAACGCCAGCGTAGTGTAAACGACTGGTGTAACCGTAGAAAAGCTTACACGTTTTAAAACGAAAATGCACTAGTGTAAATGGGCCTAAGAAAAAATGGTTCTTTTAAGAACGGCTCACTGAAAGGTTCTTTGGGGAACCAAACATGAAACAAAAACAAACAAACAAACAAACAAAAAACCCTTTTGGAAAGCATTCAAGTAAAATACACTCTTAAAATAAAATCTCAGACTGAATGGGAGTTTGCTAAAACAGTGCCTAAATATTATCCAATAGCAACCAGCCTAAGTAATGATGTCAGCAGAAAAGGAAAGTTGTTTTTATAAGGAATAGCAAGTTATTGTATTTCAATTAAATATCATGAAAACAAACATTTTGTCTTTGGAATAACATGTACTGATGAACTCCTCACAATAACAACAGTAATAACATGCACCAAGATCATAAATAGGGTCATTTTTTTATTTCATGTTGACTTTATTAATATATAATAATACTAATAAAAATATAAGCTACATTTGGCAAAAAATTGCATTTATAAAATATTCAAATCCATTACCTCTGGGGAAAGTGTGTGTTTGACAGTCAACTGAACTCACCCACTCATAACACATAACACAATCAACACCTACACATACCCACAGCTCACAGACTGACCGTGGGCACTGGATATCAGCAAATTATTACACAAATCCTCTGTTTGCATGAGCACAAAGACACATTTACATTATTTTCTGTCAACATATCTGGGATGTTTTGATGTAATAGCTGTGCTGCCAGGTCCATAAGGCATTTCCCTCTTCGAATAGAGCACAGATGATCTGATCCCTAGAAATACATTTGTTGCACATTTCCTTGATCGAGTAGCCATGTTTTTTTTTTTTTAAAGGCATTTGTTTTCTGGTGAGGATCACATATGCTGCATTTTGTGGATGTCGCCATGAGCAAAGGCAGTACAGAAGAATCAGAAACAAAAGCAGCCATATTCATGTCCGAAATCTACAGCTAGACAAATGTAAAATCCAGCATGCTAATGCTATAAATACCAGTGAACATTACTGGTAATGGAAGATAAGCCCGGGATGATGATACAATCACCACAAAAGATAAATCAGGACTGGTATGCAGGGGTTGGGAGGAGATTGAGTTTGGGACACTCTGAGTTGTAGATGGAGTCGTCTGCGCTTTTAATTACTCTTACGTCTCTTCTCATAGCCTCAAAATTAGCCGTGCTGAAATGATCTGTATTTGTGGAAAAGTGAAAGGAATCAATTTGCATGCTAAATATAACCCTGCAAATTCAATAAAAGGCCAATGTTAATATTTCCAGCGGTTAAGATAATGGTGGGCACCACTGCTAAATTTAGTCCTAATGAATCCTTTAAAGAGAAATTACATTTTAAGCTAAAAGATTACAATACACCACACTGCTTCCACTTCACTTCAGCCTGTAAAATAGTGTGAAAAGTACAATTATGCATTACCGCTGCATCTTCTGTTTTGAATTACGCAGTCTTCATTTATCTTAGTGAAGCAGTTGTTGTCTTGCCGTGGTGGTTTGGGGAAACAAAGAAAAACTCGGCACAATTCATAGTTCCAATTATAGTCAAGTTTGAACTGAAAGTTTCAAGACACGAACACAGCCATTGTTCCTATTTCAGTCTGCTAGCTACCATAGTTGATTTTTCAGGGCTCAACGCAACATAAACAGCATCCTTTTTTTTTTATTATTATTATTATTTAGTGTGCACCCAGGTTTCAGGCACTACTACCTCAGCTTTTCAATCCACAGAGTCACCTGTGGACCCACAGGCACGGCTAAAGACCCCGATCAGGCTTTAGGCAGGCTGGGGAGAATCATGGCAAAACCTCCATCCTCCTGCTCCACTGGGCCACGGCAGACGGATGATTCCTCAAGGTGAGATTTTTTTTTTTCCTCCGTTCAGTTGAGCTGCATTGATTCGACGGCAGCAGGCGGATGTCACACATGCGCTGAACAGTGCTCAATGACTTTGCTATCCCATTCCCATTTAAATTGCCTCTACTTTCCCTCTCTGACACCTGTTTAAATCAATGTCTTCCTCTGCAGGTCATGGGCTGAATGTACTGAGGCGCTCACCAACCGCCTCTCAAATCCACTAAAATCAACACAATAATTGAAATATTTTCAAGCTGATTACACTGAGGCCCGAGGCTCGGCTGGTTGCTATGAGTGTGCTCCTCGGTTGCTAGGGGGAGTAAATCATCTTGCATTATTTGATTTTTGTTACTGATATGAAAGCGCTAGTCCCACGATTAAATGTCTCACAGTCAAACACCTAGGGGACAGAGAGGAGAGACAAAATAAAACAGTCGACGTGAACCTGTCAAATAGCATTTCAAAACTTTTCCTGTCCTGAGGGCTCGGGCGCAAATCTGCCTGCTTATTTGTGTTTGTTCCAGCTGAAATGACAAAGCGAAGAGCACAGGCTGATTGAAGGAGAGCAGAGCAAGCATGGTTGAAATGTCAGGGAATCACACATCAATCTGAGCCCTGGTCACATCATCAGCCTCTCTTAGCGCTTTGTCCTGCTCCTAAACTAACTCTGATTGAGTAATTCAGGAGTGTGATCCAGGTGGTAAGTGAAGTGGGATGAGAACAATTTAGGCAGTGCTTGAACTGCTTTTTTTTAACCTCACACTGAAAGAAGGAACATGTGGCTCATTGTAGGGCCCATGCACACACACACACACACACACACACACACACACACATATATATATATATATATATACACACACACACACACACATTTTTTTATATAAAATGTATATACTTTTATATTTTTATATAAAATTTGACACAAAGAAATGGATGATAAAATTATATTGAAAATCTTTTTTTCTAAATCAAAATTTGAAATGTGGATGAAGATGGGAAAATTGCAATAAAACAATGATAGCTGATTAGTTAGTTATATCAAGACCAATTTCATTTCAAATTGTGTTTAACCTGCAAATTCTCATTATGTTACTATATAAGACACACTCACATATGGCAAAATTCAGTCATGTCATAAACAATGCTTTATTTAACATGGTGGCAGATATGTTGAAATCACACGACGAGCCAAACAACTTATGTGGTTGGGTTAAATGTTTGACCCAACCTGCTGGGTAGTTTTATTTAACTCAACTATTCTTTAAAAATGACTGTATTGCTTGCTTAAAATGAATCCAAAATATGTTGGAAATTAACATTTGTTAATATGTTTAATAAATGAAAAGTTTAATGAATAATAATTAAACAATTAAACACATATTAAATTGCTCATTAAAAATGCTTACCATTTAATTATTATTGTTGCCTCTAGTAATTAGTTGTCTGATTTTTAATTTCCAACCCATTTTGGGTTCATTTTAAGCCAGCCATATAGTAAATTTTAAATAAAACTGCCCAGCACATTTAACCCAAACGCTGGGTTTGTCCATTTTCAACCCACCTTGGGTTGTTTTTAACCCAGCATTTTTTAGAGTGTGAATAACACATTTCTACATCTACTGCTTCCATGCCCCTATAGATTGTTATATTGGCCCTTGCCACATAAACAGAAAATACTGAATGCCCCTCTAACACTCTTAAAACAAATAAGAATATGTTTTATACAACT
Organism: Elopichthys bambusa; assembly: GCA_037101425.1. Lineage (NCBI taxonomy): Eukaryota > Metazoa > Chordata > Actinopteri > Cypriniformes > Xenocyprididae > Elopichthys > Elopichthys bambusa. The sequence goes on from CM074435.1 coordinate 25,295,240, forward strand.
AGGATTTGTATAATCTAAACCAAACACTATTCGTTTGCATTATTTTACAAATTAAGCTGCACACCCTGCTAAGATGAGCTACATCTTAGGATCCCTATTCTATCGTTTCCAGCTCTACTGGATATTTTAGTTTGTGTAGTAATAAAAGAAGTATCCAAAATACACTTATTTTAACAATCTACTGACAATTAACATTAATTTGTTTAATTAGGTTTTAATTGTAAAATAAAATCAAAAGCGACCTGACCTCTTCAGAATAATGTTCATATATTTCTTTAAATAATAAACACTAAATCACGATTTTCACAGTTTTATTTCATAAATAGTGTTTTGTTCTCCTCATCAGCTGGCATTTAGCAGAATTTGCTTTGAAGGCATGTGAAACACATCGGAAGCTGCTGGTGTCTGCCTTGCCAAATGAGATCAGTGTTCGTAATAATAGGGAGGTCAAGTGGAAGGGCCACTTTTCAATTCTAATCCACAGAGTGAACATTAAAATGTGCCTGCTGGATTTACAGTGTGATAAACACTGCAGCTAAGTGATATACTAGGTGAAATCCAGGTGTAGAATCCTTCTATTAAAAAAATAAATAAATAAATAAAAATAAAAACTAACAGCAGATGTGTCTTAACACTGGCGGCGTTTTGCTTCCATTTAGTACCCAGATTGCAGGTTCAGCTGTACAGTAATTATGAAGCATTATGTTTGCAGAAATCACAACACAGTGTGATGTCTACTGACAAATTAACAAAGAGTATAAAAGCAAAACTGTTACACTGTTATCTAAATACTGCGGTAATAAAAAGTATAATGGGTAATCATGTTGACGGTATCAATTAGGGTGGAAACAGGAAAGGAATAATTACTATAATGATTGTTGTGAGGTAATCACTCCTTTTGTATCTTGAATAAAACATGCACAGAGAATCCGAATAAATCAATCCAATAATATCATGCGAATGAAAAGCGCCACACTGTGTGCGTTAAGAGTTTCCCTCTCGCCGTCTCTCTTTCTCGTGCTCCACCGAGGGGGGAAGGCCGGCTGATCTGAGGCCTGCCCCTAAATAAACATGACGCCCGCCGTCCAGAGGCCTTTCATTAGCCTGCAGTCAGCCCGGCGCGTGGCAGTCAGATCGATAAGGCAGTCCGGCTCCCTTATTTACCAAGCAACACATTTCTTGTGGTGGAGTTGTCTTTTTTTAATAACCAGCCTCTGTTTAACCGCTTTAGTCAGACTCTGTGTGAGACCATCTGGTCCCCAGTCCTGTAAGACTCTCCTAAAGCCCAGGCCTGACAAGCAAGAGATATGTCAATGCAGTCCTCAGCACAAAGCAACATCTGCCGTGCCTGACACCCACCATTGTATGGCCATTTAATCTGTCCCCCTCCTCCCCTTAACGGCACACAACAGCTCTCGGTATTATGTTTTGCCACTCAATTAGCATTATCATCCCGCTGAAATAGAGGCCAATTTACCTTTAATGACATCATTGTTAGATGAGTGACAGCGGTCCGGGTCGCGGCTATCGCTAGATAAACGAAGGCCGGTCCCCGTCTTCCCAACTGGCCGGCACGGCGGCAGCGCGGTCGCCGCCAGCCAATCACGGCGGACTTCCCTCAACCCTTCACCAGCGGCATTGTTTCCTCCAGTTCACAGAGGCAGTGTGGTGGAAAATTGAGTCCAGATTCATTAGGTTTCCAGTGTGCCGCTCGAGTCAGTTAAATTGATACATTTCCTAACAAAATTGAAGTGCTTTTGTGCCGCCCGCGGATGGCTGGTGACCTCACTCGGCCCACTGAGCAGCCGAAGCGAGCTGATGGATCCATTAGACCGCTTAGACTGCTTATTCCTTCCCCTCCATCTCTGACTGACACTGTAAATCTGAACCAATTTCAGACTCTAATCACCATTACAAACCCCTTCCACTGTCCATTTGTTACTCTGCAATTCGAATACACTGCACAGATTGGTCCAAAAATCCCAGTTTAAAGGAGCAGCCCTTCGGTTTCCTCTGGCTAAATGGTTCATGACTGCCGAGACCCTTTTTCTTCCGCCGAGGGAACGGGCCGACGTCGCCAAGCGAGATGTAAGGTAAAGATAGACTCTGAAACACAAGGCCTTGGCTCGAGTCCCAGCAGATAGGCAGGAAATTAAAATGGAAAAACAAACTAAATGGAAAAAAATGAAAGAAATATATGGGTGAAACAGATGTGTGTGAAATTCGAGGGGATGACGGGCAGGGCTCAAGGCTGCACTGCCGGCGGTGACAAAGCAATGTCCTCTGAATAACAATCACTTTACACCTCCAAAACATTTCTTCATCCACTACCCATTTTTACACCAGCTTTTATCTGCCCACTCAAGCGCACCGCTCCGCAGAAGCTGGAGGATATTATTTCCCTGTTGGCCCAAGTCATATAACTCTGCTTAATATGCACTCTATAATTTAAGACACTTCAATAATAACCAGAATGTGCTTTGCCATATTTTTTCCCGAGTTTCGACTTTGCTCAACTTCGAGAAGGCCACTCTCAGCGCTCGTGCATAACTGGTAGGAAACAGGTTTGGCGCATTCATAATTTATTCCCCATTAATTCTCGCCGCTCAATCAGAGGGCTTACGCACAAACCCGTCGAGTTGTCTTGACAGTCTCGATATCTAATTACGGCTGCTCCTCATATCCTCCAAGTGCGGTGGAAATACGTTTTAATTGATATTGAGATGTTTATGCCCTCAGAAAGTAATTAAGATTTTCAATTAATCCCGTCTAATTTCTGGACATCTTGCCTGCGTGTCCTTGAGCATCCGCCGATGAATTCCCCAAACCTTTGCAGAAAAGAAAGAACTTCAATTACGGCGCATTGAATCGCAGCCCTGTAAATGACCTCATCTGAGGCTACATCAACATTTAAATTAAAGCCAATGCAAACTCAATTAAATAAAATCAAGGTGGCACAATCACCCACATCCAATGGGTCACCAGAGATGCAGCTCATCCTGCCTTATTACGGCAACTACAGTTCTACCGGCACAATAAAAGCCCGCAGAGCGAGGACTCTGCCTTATGAAGGTGTGAGCGAGATGGTGAGCTAGGCATTAAGACCAGAGGCTCTTAAGTAATCAATACCACAGTTCCATAAGAATCAATTAAACAGCCCACTCACAGAAAGTTCAGCTTCCACTGGGCTGGGAGAAATAATGAGTGCTCTGACCTCTCTTCTCCCACCTTGCTCTCATTCAGTTACCGCTTTTATTTGTTCAGAAACACTGTAGCAAGCGCTGAGAGAGGAAAATCTGGGGGAGATGCTTTGTCTCCCACCACTTGTGTGGGCATCCGGTGTTCCTGACTTGGCCACGAGTGTATTCTGCGTGCATTTCTTTGTAGAGTCCCTGTATCATCTCTCCCAGTAAGGCTATTCAATCCAGGAGCTTCCAAGAGTATATGAGCGCGATATGACAACACCTCTATTGGCATAGGAAGAAAACAGAACAATTACCTCAGCACTGCTTGGAATCACCTGCCCATCTAGGCCACAAAAACGCCTGCATTAGGGATTAGGGTGACATAATCTTAGCAATGGCTTGAGAGTGGGGGGCTGAATAGGTTTCAACCCTCTATGCCACGCCGAGATAACATTTGTCACAGGGGTGCCCTGGCTTTCCCATTCATAGATTAGCGGACTGCCTCTTTTCAGCATGTGAAATAGCCCTGGCACTGCAGCATGTTTATTTCCAAAAGCTAACCTCCCCCCGGGACAGTGGAAACATCTTGTCTTTCTTCAGACAGGCTTCTGTCGGACCTCTTCGGGCAGGGTGGAGCGCCTCCCCTTTGTCTGAGAAAGCGGAAACGGGACTTGGACACAAACGGAAGGCTGACTCCGTGGCCTAACAAAATGAGCGCTAAGATCCAGTTAAGACCTTCCCATCAGCTTACATGGCTGTGCGACTGCTGATTCTGAGTGGAAGGAGCCCTTGATATTGTGACAACACTAATTTATCAATTTTAATCCTCTAAAATGGCTTCATAAGAAATATGCTTTAACAAAAAAGTCACCCCATAGCCGGGGATCAAACAGAGCGGAGTGGATTGCTTACTTAAACTCATTTTCTTGGTGGGAGTGCGAGTGTGTTAACGCTCTTATTTTCAATTGTCCTCGTACTAAACTGCGGCGTGTGTCATCAAGGCCCCTTTCAGTGAGCTTTAATCAGACGGAGCAACTACACACTTCTGATTTAAAGAGATTCTGTGCATCTCCAAAGGGCAAGAGTGTAAATGAGATGTGACATTTTATTTGTGCAGTGCTGTTCGGTAAATAAATAAATATCAGTCCATGACAGACAGAGGCTTCCTGGCACAATCTCACTACATTGCACTCTCTGGTTAACTGTCACACCATTAAATTGTCTCTTTCTCTGACATGCTGCCCTTCTGATTGGTTACCAGATGTAAAGTGAGGGAGCACTTGCCAAACAGTTTTCGAAAGCATGAAATTGACATTGTGAATCACATGTGACACCCAGGCTTCTGTGGCTTGTAATTGATCTGCATTTAGACGATGGTGAGAAAACGCGAAGAGGAAAGAGATGATACGAGCATTAAGGCCTGGAAGTCTCTTCTCCTCTTTTTTGTCTCATTGGCTCTGATTTCATCTTCAATTTTACCTGTAGTGTGGAGAACTCAGCGGGGCCTGAGCTATCTTTCGTTAGTGAGACTGTAGTTATTACGCTTTCATGTGAAGGATCTATTCATTCATCCTAATTAAATTGAGCTTTTTAATCTGGTTCTTTTAATCCCAAGTCTTCTGCGTAGGGACCGGGGTGATGGGATTTTGAAAGGCACTACTCCTGATCCACAGACGCATTCTTATCTCTCATTTGCCTCTGAAATACAACTTGAGGTTTGTGCACTTAAGAGCACCACAATTAGATCTTTGAGCCTGGTGCCTTTGGGTACGGAGGAATTGAAAAACTAGCCAAACCTGGAATGGAGCTGGGAATTCACTACTTATTTTGATTATTTTCTTATATTCTTTATTTTACATAATTGGGTTTAAGACTCACGTGGGTTCATAATCAATTCGATAAAAGATCAACATGCCCAAATAAGATTTTTCATTTAAAAAACAGATTATTTCTTTTTTTGTGAGGCGTGTGATTAGATTAGGACATTATTATTATTACCATCAAAGCAAAATTGGATTTATAGATCCAATTTGGACTTAATAGAAAGTTTTTTTTAGATATTATTTTTTAAAATGATTTCCCATCTTGTTCGTGTGTCGATTAGACAAAGATGTGCTCGAAAGTTTAGTAGGCCATAAACGAATCCAGCAAATACAATAACTGTCAACCACCTCCACAGTCTTATTGCTCTACAGAGGGAAGTCATGCAGTTTTCTCTTTAAGATCGTGATCAGGACCACACTAGATAAGGCTTGTTCTAGCTGGGTATCCAGAGATAGAGGTCTTACCTGGGAGTCATTTTCAGCATGATCGCCCTTATCTAAGCTGAGCTCTCTCAGTCACTCATAGTCTCTGTTTAACTGCGGCCCTCACTTTACCATGCCACCAGTCAGCTTCCAGCCAAAGATGCTTGTTTGCAAGGGATTATGCTCTTTCTGCTTCTATTGCACAAACTATGCACAATGCCATTGCTGTACAAAAAAAAGTAACCTATTGCAATCACCCTAATCAACAGAGCCAAACGCCAAAGCGTATTAGCACACGCAAACCTGTGCAAACCAGGGAAAGTGGCCATGCGAGAGGATTGGGAAAATATGTTTGAGGTCAAATCGTATGTTTTTATGCAAACGTATGCCATGGGAGAGGGAAAAGGGGGAAAAAAATAAATTGATAGGACGAAATGATAGCCTTGAGAGTTCTGTTGCTAGGATGGCTCTGGAAATGAAAGGAACAATGAATCTTTTAGGCAATTACCTCATTAGATTGAGAGCAGAGCTCTATAATTTATCGGGCTGTCGAGATTAAAGTAATCCACAATGCAGAAACTCAAGAGCTGATCTTATAATGGATATTTTAATCATGTCCCTCAAAAATGTGGAGCCTATTAACTTGCAATTTCAATTTATAAATAAAGAAATGATTTTGCACCTTTTTGAAATTACCAACGCATCCCAGAAGATGTTTTTGTGCATTATATTGATGCGCTGAACACATTTACCAAGGAGCGTTTTGAATCATATTCACAACATTTACCTAGTAAACAGTTTAAAAAATGGCAGGCAGAGGCACATTTATTCATTGTTGAACCAAAATAAAACACCATGCAACAGTAGTAAGGATATTTAAAAAAGCAAATGTTTTTTGGAAATGATTTTATTAACCTAGCCTAGAAATGGGAAGGCACGTCGGGGGACGCAATAAGGTTAAAAGTCTGCTGAGAATAGTTTCTATGGTAACGATACAAGTTTATCAAGTATATTTACAACCTCCTCTCCTGAGAGGGGCATTAATGTAGGACTGAGTCCCCAAACGCAAAAGTGAAGAAATACGGGCTCTAATCTCCACTACAAGCTTCCTACCATCAAACATGCAATTAAACGGCCACACTCACAGCGGTGGGGGAAAAACAAGTCTTGATGGTGGTTGAACGGACCCATCGCCACCCCCTTTTTTTAAAAGGCTGATAGCGTCAAGCCTGATTCAGCTTTTCACAACAGCCAATACTGTGCGTGTAATCCATCGGTTTGAATTGAAGCACATTATCAACACAAATAGCCCGAATTAGCGAGTCTATGTTCACCCAAACAGTCAAAAGAGAGGAAAACAAACAGCAGCAGGGTGGGAATAGACTGTGCCTGGCCCCTCGGTGACTCTCTTCAGGGGCTCTCAGAGGAGATGCTCTCTATAGTTACCACACTGAAGACTGCTGCAGGGACACTTTCAATATAGCAACATTAAAAAAAGAGACTGACAACAAAACAAAAATATCACACTTGCTAAAAGCCTCTATTGGATGAGAAATCAAGCCTAATTGCTTCGCTTGATCTGATGTTCTTTCATCTGAATTAATAGTCATTTACAGGCAAGAAATATGCTTTTAATTGTGACATTTCCATTTTTCTAGGGCTGTTGTGTAGACCAAATAAGAAGCGCTAAGCAGCTCTTGGCTGTTCACAGGTACAAATGTGACATCACCCAGATAACATTCTCCTCAATGAGCGAAAAAAGCCCTCAAAAGCCCTTTATCTTCAACTAAGGATAGTTTTCATCCCAGCAAGTAATTCATCTTTAACCCTCTACTGAGAAAAGAAAGGTTTTAAGCTGACAAAAAAAATAAAGCCCGCAGAGGATATGAGTGTGTTGGATAGAAGAGGAGGGGTGAGGTTATACTGGTCAGTGCTGTACCGAGGTATAAATGGAGCGATCTGGTCCTTAAAAGGCTATTGTGAATTTATATTGGAGAGAATAGCCATATTATCATCTAGTTGCTCTACGGTTTGGAAGTCAAAATCATATCCGATGATGATTGGCTTGCTGGAATGTCCTGATGGAAAGGTAGAGCCCATCGCATCGCCATCTCCATCTCACGTCGCATTGGCATATGCGGCTCACTGAACCCTAGTTGTGGCCAAAATTGAAGAGCTTACACAGAGGAAAATAAATAGATGGTTGAATAGCAATCGCCCGTGCCCCTGCACCTTTTATCAGTGGGAATCTAACAGCCGTGCTGTTTCAGAATTTCAGTTTAGCTTCCGATTAAGGTATGTCCCGGCATTTTATTCCCTACATCTCTATGCTTCATAGCTCCCAAAGACTTGTGGGTAACTGCCTATTATCCAACAGTTCCACTCCACTGACCCTGCCAATAAAACTTTTCATATCCCAATAAATGAACTCGATTGCGGCGTTCTAAACATTTACACTGCGCTAACAGATCATCTCCAGACCTTGGAATTGGCTAAATTCCCTTTTCCTGATGAATATATAGAAGGAGATTAGAGATATGATAGCTTTTCAGATTGCTGCACCCAGAGAAATTAGTTTAGTGAGCGTTTACAGAGGCTAAATTGGAACCATTAAATAGCGGATTGAATTGATGGCACATTCATTGTCTCTCCATCGGTATCACTGTAAAATCAATTAGCCGTCACTTTTCCATTCCCAATAAAGTATGATTGTCAGCCACGGATGGCTACAGAAAGCCTGACAGCCACTCGGAGCGAAACACCCATTGCAAAACAAATTTGCGCGCTGGGCGACTGCTAGTAAATGTGACCTGTAATTGTGTGGGGAAGCGCGCTAGTCTTCATCAAAAAGCCAAATGTGCATGCTATGGATTATTAGTCTGAAATACCGCTCTGGCCATCTGGAGAGAAGCTCATGAATTCTTTAAAGTGTTGCACTGCTCAGACAAGTCAAAAAATGTTTATTGATTTTTTCTTAATAGTTGTGCTTTGATATACGCAGCATACGCATATGGCGGCTGTGTTTAATGATCACCACAAATGAATGAGTTATGCAGCCAGGGTCCCTTCTCATATATAAGGAAGGACAGTTAGCAAAGCAGCTATGTTCACCACTATTTTAGATAATCATGTCCTCGGAGAACTATAAATTACATGTAACCATGGAAATAACAGAAATACTGTGTACAAAATGCATAGTGTTGAAACAGTACTGGAACCACAATTATGTTATGTGGGCGAGGAAAGAAATCCTGTGCAAATATCAAAGCTTTGAGAAACATAATATCTATGATTCTAAATCATTCTGCATGAATGTTCTCAAGGACTATATAAAGCAGCAGGCATCACCCATACAATAATAAAAAGATTTCAGAGATATATTATTTCAACCCAAAGAAATAAATTATAATTTATTTAAAATTGTAACAAAATTTTTTAATTATTTATTCAGTTGTCTGTTTGCGTTGGCTTCATATACCTATATTTCTGTTATTATTTAGTTTGATTACCAGCACTTTCACTACTTAGTGTTAAGGCCTGTTCACACCAAGAACAATAACTATAAAGATATCGATAAAGATATAGTTCTAAAAATAATAATAAAGAATAGCAGAGTTCACACCACAGCTATAACGATAACAGCACAGAGAAACAACATTGTTGAAATCACTTTTTAGAACGATTTTATCCAGCTGATGAACGATAAAAACATTGACAGCCAATCAGAATCCATCCTGCTGTAACAAGCTTGAGCATTTAAAGTGACAGACAATAAACAGAACAATATCATCCGTTGGTGTGGACGCTAAATAGTTAATGTTCTTGGTGTAAACGGGCCTTTAGCGTCAGTTTAAATGCATTAAAACAAGAAATTTGTTGAACAAGAATACAAAAATGCCATAAGTGCTTCGGGGAAAGAAACAAACGAGATTTTGTTAGCAGTCCAACATTTATACTGCTGCATTACATACTCTAGCCAATTTATTTATCCATTTCATCATAACCTCTTGGAGCCATCTTCTGTCTTTCAGCATCATGAGCGCATCAGTATCTGCGAGACAGATTCAGTCTGGTCAGCTGCCTGTATCGGAGACAAATCAAACTGCATTATGCTTGTCAATTTGCCAAAGGCGTTACTGGATGTCCTCGGAGATCAAGACTCTTATTTTGCCTTCTAATAAAATCAAATGGGAGTCCTGCAGTCCTTTTCCTTTGTGCGTGGAACGCTATTATCTTTGCATTGAATGAGGTTTGTTACCAGATTGTTGAGCCTAATGCCACTATTTCTGTAAGCAACACATTAGGATGTGCCAATGCTCTGAGTGGCTACAGTATCACATATGTTGAGATATTTTTTTTGGGGGGGGGGGGCACAGATTTCATTAAGCAGCCCATAACAGATGAAGACTCAGTGAGGACCAAGGCATCCAACACCAGCAAACACAGTCTGGATGAAGGAGGAGGTTATTAATTGGGGTTAATAAAACATTTGTGTAAAGAGTTGCCAGGACACAGTCTGGAGTAACGCATGTCTGTCCACACTCAAACACACCACTAATGCACTGTAAAACCCAACCCTAACTGAATATTTATAAGTACTGTGAACTTATTTCACAAAAAAAGTTCACACATATACATACATATATACACACATATATATATATATATATATATATATATATATTTTTTTTTTTTTTTTTTTTTTTTGTTAGAAAATGAGCTAATTTTTTGGAGTTATGCATGTGCAAAACTAAAGCAGTTAGCAAAGACACGTGCACGTGCACAATTATTGCATTTCAAATAAAGCAACATGCAGCACATACAGTGTTGGGCCATTCTCGTCCACAGGCTTTACTCTTCAGCACAATCCCTAAAACTCTAACATAACAGAAATCCCTTTACGTATTTAACATAGCAGAACATTAGACATTAACAAATCTCCCCCTTTGTTAATTGTGTGCAAAAACACATTTTATAACACTTAATTCCAACAATTTTTAATATAGACTGAAGCAAAGCATCATGGGAACTAGAAATCTGCTGTAACTCATTCAGTTTGAGTTCTGTGTAATATAATCAGTAATTGAGTTTACATAACTATTATCTGTTAACTGCAATGAACTTTCAGTCATATTTGAGAGAAATTAACTTATAATATAATATAATATAAAGCTGCATTAAAGAGAAACAAATGGTAGAGAATAAATAGTAAGCCAATTTATTTGTTTATTTATTTTTTATTTTTTTGTATTTCATAACTCCAGATATACAGGGACATTTGGCCAAAGGAAAAAAATGTTTTTCACTATTAGGTATAATTAAAGTAATATATAATATAATATAATATAAAATAAACGTATTGTATAACTAATAAATTTATGCAAAATACTGTTTAATGGCCTGTAAGAAATAACGTCAGCTATTCAATTTTCTGAAATCTCTGTGTAGTTAATATTCACTGAGATCCATCAAAAGCCTGGTTTAGTTATTTCTTTTGAAGGAAATCGTGTTGTTTTCACTGCCAGGCCGAGCACCTCTTTTGGGGTTCGGGTTGCGTGTGAGATTGACATGGGGTCGGGGTCGTGGTCAGGTTGGCCCCAGGTCGCGGGACGTCCAGGCAGATAACCAGCTGAGGAAGCCTTTAAAGTGAGGGAGGCAGTTGAGGTGGGGAAGGTGAGAAGGTCTACAGGAGTGTTTTCTCATGATCCTGCCTGACCTGGGGCGGCACTTTCTGTGGCACATCGAGTGCAGACTTTGAGCGAAGAGGCAGAGTGGAAGCGAGCCCACAGGTGCTGCACAGATGCCTCCGGAGCACAGGCTTTGGGACACAGAACCAACAGCAGCGGCGGCAGCAGACTGGAGGAGGCTCCCGGCTCCCTCCTCTAAGCGAGACCCTCACATCTGCTTCACCATTCTCCTGCAGTAATTACCTCTCACACCCACTGAGCAGATGACTCGCCCCTTACCGGTCACACCCCGGCTCATCTCCAACCTAGTACTAGCTCTGACAAGAGAGGGCTTTCAATGGAAAAATGTGCCTAAATGATCTTGAAAATGCTGAATCGAGATGCAAACATTCTTTTTCTTTAGGCTTTTTGAATGATGCCCCATTATGCTGCTCTTAAGTTCTGTAATTACAGCACCCTGCACTGCATCAGATACAGAGAGCAAGATAAAAAGCAGAGGAGCTGGTAATGGAAATCTGTTTGGAGAGGTGCGGATTCTAATATCTAATTTCCCCTAATAAACTATAACCGATTTAATCTCCACCTTATCAGGCCAAGATTTCAACACTTTCCTTTTTAATTGGCTATTTTGTAATCTTGATTCCCAGTGGAGCTGATGGTCTGTCTCTCCCTCCAGAGGGCTTGCATGAAATCAGTTTGAAACGGTGTGTCAATCTCATTCTGAAGTGACCATCTGGCCGGCATACAGGAGTCGGGGATGGCATGCGCGAACCCTGGGGTCTCGGGGAGGCAATCAGCAGCAGCTTTACACAATGTGTTAATGCAAATTTATTAGAGATTTCCTATTGGCCGCTTTAATCTGCTTTGTGTTGTCTCCAGTCTTGAGCTAAGGACCTAACAGAGGACAGAACACACGGAGCATGCAAGCACACACACACACACACACACACACACAGATCACAACAGGGCTCTGGGCATGTCAGTACCGTTGCTTCAAGCGCACAAGTTAATTTCTTTGGGGATGAATAAAACATTAAAAACAACAATAAGCTCGATCTGAACATTGGGCTCAGCGTTCACGTATTCTTTTGCAATAAAGCACATTTGCTTCCCAGACCGTCAAATTCAAATGACGACGCTTGTGTACATGTGCCGTTGACCTATAGTGTTTTAAGACTCACAGTGTAATGCTGCATTGAAGTCCAGTCATGATAGTATGGAAATAAACAACAACAGATAACTAATTCAAGAGATAGCGCATTGTTTTTTTGTCTGCAGCATATAAAACAATTCAAACTCCAAAACGGTTCACTTGAAGACAAGCCGACCACATTACACAGTTTCAAGGTTATTTATCACAGCAATAACAGTCCGGCGGTTGTGCGAAGACTGCACTTGTTTGTGTTGTCTGTTTTTATTACGATAACTGCAAGCGCAAGTTTAATTTGCTCAATTTTGGATTCTATTGAGATGGCACTGTAATACTATCAGTCTCACTTAATTTTGAAGTAATTAAACATATGTGCAGGGCAGCGGTATTCTCAAAGTTACATTATCATATCTGTGCGAGACAGGAAGAGGGATTTGTGAAAGTATGGGCACCGAACAGGAGTTCTATGCAAACCTTTGATTTCATTTTAACTTGAAATGTTCTTTAACAAAAGCAGAGAAGTATAAGAGATAAAGAAATGGAGAAAAATACATTCCCATTATTTTTAATTGGACAAGCACTTTCACTTGACACTGTGGAGAGAGCCTTTACGAGATAAGTTAAGTGAGTTGTTCCACAGAGACGGAAAAAATAACTATTTCTAATTCGGTTCAAAAGGCTAGGGCTTTAGAGTTTTTTTTTTCTGGACGATGGGACAGAATCGCTGTAAACAATTGCCTTTCTCTGCCAGGGAAACTTGTTCATTTGCGCCTTAGCATGCTCACGTGCATCTGCATACAAGCTGCTTATTTAGCGGTAAGTTATTACTGCGAGCGCTCCGTCGCACCGATAAAGGTTGAAAAAGATCAAATAATCCTTATCGCCGAGCTGACCCCAGAAACATTACGGCGAGATTGCACGTAAGAAGCGCAATATGACATTTATCAATACGAGAGACATTTTAAACAGCGTACAGTTACAATCTGGTCATCATCGCTGACTGACATCTGAGCAAATGTGTTCATTCTGTATCGGCTGAGAATAATGGGAAAGCCCTTGCATTATTGCCAGCTCTTCCTGGAAGCTATAGAGCCTGTCATTAATCCCAACTGTCTGTAAAATTGAAGCAATAAAAACCACTCGCTGTACATCAAATATCTCAGCAGTGATGCTCAAGAAAAAATATAGATCCGCAGACAAATAAAGAGATTTATCCGTGATCGTTTCAGTTAAGATTCCTGGGCTCCCCGCGTTCCCTTTGTTGTACATGAGAGAGACATTACACCCATGGCAGCCCATGACCTCATTTGCTGAGAAGAAATTTAATTAACAAGGCAAACATTGTCTGTGACAATGCCTCTGCTGAGACTCCAGCAGATAGAAGCTACTGCCCAAACCGGCATCGTAACAGTGTGACAGGCGGCCTTAAAAAACACACACGTTCGCTCCCACAAACATGGGTGGTATTAAAGCGCTGCTTTGAAACAGCACGTTTTTCTAATAAGAAAATAAACACACTGCAATAATTGCTCCAGACCCTGCGCAGCAGTCAGCCGTCCACGTGCTCATGAAAAAAAGATGTGTGGAGTTTTGACTGCAGATGCCAGCTGAGCTGACAATATGCTCTTGGTTCTCAGCCACATAAAGAGAGGGTGGGACCCTTCGGCCTTTTGCATCATAAAGCCATTCAAATCTCTTTGTAGCCCACTGTAAAGTGATTGAACGGAAAAGGGAGGGCACCGATTTGGCAGCACATGGCATGAGAGGCATCAGACGGCTGTCATTCATAAGGAGTGTCTGTACCTCTGTGTAGCTGCCCTAGGAATGGGTGTTAGTCATTTAGCCCAGGGAGGCTGATTACAGAGCTGTGTTGGCTGAGATCATGTGGACAGAATGGGGACAAAATAGAAATCAGTGGGCAGTGGATGCTCAGGCCTTGCACAGAATACACTGCTGTGACACGATAAACAGCCCATCATTTAGCCACACGTCTGCTGAGGCTACAACCTCCGTTCAAGCATCAGCACGCAGCATCTTTGAACACAAACGATGGTTGTAAGCCATTGAGATAATGCCTTTTACGTTTTTTACATTTTAAACTTAATAGATAGACAGATAGATAGATAAATAGATAGAACGACAGACACACACACACACAGATAGATAGATAGATAGATAGAACGACAGACAGACACACACAGACAGACAGACAGACAGACAGACAGATAGATAGATAGATAGATAGATAGATAGATAGAACAACTGATGGACAGATAACTTTTGTGGGTCAGGGATGAAGAATACTTGAAATGCTGGTAGAGATACAAACAATTCAGAAACTGTTGACCTGCAGTCCAACTCCTTTTATTTCTAAAGGTTTTTTTTGTTGTTTTTTTTTTTTTTTTACATTTGTGACTTGCCTGATACCCATTCAAGGTTTGGATGAATTGGATAGTTAAACTCTGTTGTGTCTTCATGTGGTTGGAAATGCCTTCCGTGCTTTGTAAATGCATTCCATAATGTACACACAGGGTTTATTCCACCCATTATTGTAAGAGCAATGCTTGAACAAGCAGAACAATAACAGAGCTAGTGCTCCATTACCCCAGCTTCCATTCATGCTAATGATGTGCACCATTACTCTTCTTCCTGCTTTGGCTCCTGTGCTATTTCCCTGACTTATGGTGCCATATATAACCAGCAGAATCATACAGGATGTAGAGGTTCTTTATGATGATGTAGAGCACAAGCCGAATCGACACCAAAATAACACCAAGGTGTTGCCACGTCGGCTTCGCTCCTCCTTTTCCTTGGGATTATCCAGTGTGAAAGCATGTAATTGGGTCTGTGAGGATATTAAACTTATAGCTAAAGAGGCTGCATCAAAAGCAAAAAGCACGGCAAAACAATTTTAAGCCTAATTTGATATGAGACACGACTGGCCCAGTGGCAGCATGCAACAGAGTCATTTACGATAAGGATTAAGCTTGCGCAATCAAAAGATAGAACAAGATAATGTGGCGAGATACATTTGGAACACAAGCAATTAATGGAGGAAGCATGACACGAGCTGCTAAAGATGAAGGAGGAGAGAAGCTCTCAGCACTTCATCATTATTAATGACAAAGACGCCTGCGTCCCGCCCGTCTCCGGGTGCCTGCCGCTGAGGCTGCCGTATGGTTTGGGGAAGCCAGACGGAGCTGTCAGAGGCCCGTCCGGGCGCCGTGGCTGCTGTCTATTACTCATGTGACTAGTGAACCCACCAGGCAGAAAATGACTGGGTTCACAAGGTGATTAATGAGCTCTCGACCGCCACACGTCAAAATATGACGCCAATTGTTAAGCTGCCGGCCCTCTCCCAGGACAGGCCCTATAACGCACTTTCATTGAAAATCAATTTGGTGTTTCCCTCAAAACGGGAATCGCAGTGTCTTTATTCATTAACACAGTGACATTATGTTTAAACGGTGCAGTTCGTCTCAGTCCCACAGGCAGGATGTGCGATTGTTTTTCATCTCAAAGCACTTCCAGCCAGATATTCAGTTGCTGGCAACATATAGTGCTGAATGATTGTATCATATACACTCTTTAAAAAAGGTTCTATATAGGAAACTATGGTTCCATTAAGAACATTTAAAGGGATAGTTCACCCAAAATTGTAAATTTTACTCATCCTCAAGCCATCCTAGGTGTATATGACTATCTTCTTTCAGACAAACACAGTCAGAGATATATATAAAAATATCCTGGCTCTACCAAGATTTATAATGGTAGTGAACGGGGGGCGTGTTTTTAAACATATGGCTCCAGGGGTTAATAAAGGCCTTCTGAAGTGAAGCGATGGGTTTCTGTAAGAAAAAATATCCATATTTAAAACTTTATTAAGTAAAATAACTATATTTGCAGCAGAAGAGTGAGCTCTGACTTGATGCATAACGTAATGATGAACACGGAAGCGCAGAGGAAAGAGCAAAACAAAACACAGATCACAAATTAGAAGTCTAAAACAAGAAATTTTAAAGAGAAATGTCGGAGGATTTCAATATAAGAGAAGAGAGCTTGAGTTTGTTGCCCAATCATATTTGTTTGAACCATGAGAGGCATCAAAGTTTATGCTACTCCTACATCCTGTGTCATACATCGCGTCAGGCGGTGACTCTTGTGGCACAAGTCGACTTGTGCAGTATGCGTACGGTTGTCTGGTGGAAGCTAGTTATTTTAGTTTATAAAGTTTTAAATATGGATATTTTTCTTACAAAACCCCATCACTTCGCTTCAGAAGGCCTTTATTAACCCCCTGGAGACATATGGATTACTTTTATGATGGATGGATGCATTTATTTTGGGCTTCAAAATGCCCCCCGTTCACTACCATTATAAAGCTGGGAAGAGGCAGGATATTTTTAAATATATCTCCAATTGTGTTCGTCTGAAAGAAGACAGTCATATACACCTAGGATGGCTTGAGGGCGAGTAAATCATGAGATGATTTTCATTTTTGGGTGAACTATCCCTTTAACATCCATGGAACCATTCAATTCCACAAAAGTTTTTTGTTTCTTTGTTTTTATAGAGGAAAAAGTTCTTTAGATTTTGAAAACGCTCTTCACAAACAGAAAAAGGCTCTTCTAAGAACCTGTCACTGAAAGGAGAATCAAAAATGGTTCTTCTATGGCATGACTGCAAAAAGTCCCTTTTGCAGCCTTTATTTTTAAGAGTGTAGGGTGGTAAAAGAAGCGTACGGGAGTCCACGGAGAGCATTTCCCACATAGATGTACAGTAACACATGGAATGAACATCCAACCGAAGGGAAAATGTAATGACACATTAAATGAATTAGCTTTCCGATGGGCCCGCAATAAAAACCAATGATCCAGCGATCACCTTGCGCTAATATTAGAAATGAGAGAGAAATGTCAGGCTATGAGGAAAATGACCTCTCATCTAGTGTTGCCTATATTTTCCCGGAGCTTCCAGCACAAACACGGCGCGCAAGCTAGGCCATTCGGAGATCAGCGGGTTAGTTCGCAGGAGACTGCGCGCTAGATGGAGACGTGCATTTGATCTGCGCATCATCGTTGAGGAAGTGAACGTGACAGAGCAAAGGGTGCTTGATAAACAGACGCTATCTGGGGCACACACTTCAGAAGAGGCCTCTCTAGGGGAAGCCTAAAACCCAAGGTATAACAAAGAAACCCAAAGCAAATTACCCTGACAGGGATGAAACAATAGCAAATTGGACAAATGATATAATGTAAGTCCTATAGTCCCCAGCAGAGCGTGGTTGTTGGCGGTGCTCAGAGGGAATTGGAAATAAGAATAGGCTTTGATGGTAAAGGTCAGGCAAGACAGTAGCTCTCAGCATGGCCTCCTCGTCGAAACATCTCACATAAAATCCCTCAGAAACAATCTCTTACCCAGTGTGCCCATTGTAATGTTGTTGTTAATAATGCATTGTATATAAAAGGACCCAGTTTTTATTTCTCAAGAGAGAAGCTTGTGTGCTTGTGGCTTGCAAGGGAAGATTTGAGGAACAATTGTGACAAGCTCACAGACGGATTTTCTAAACTCAATAAATCAAAGTGCTGGTATTTCACTGTCATAAAGCTCTTGGTGGCTTGGTGATAAATAGCCTTGGTGTTAGACAACTCTTGCAAATGAGTCCATGGCAGAGAGGAGGAACAGGATAACTATTACGAGTGGTGAGAGGCCAAGCGCCTGATTTTATGACCCGCCTGTGCCGTTTAATATATTCTGACAAATTCCCATTAAAAATGTATTCATTATTTTGTCTACATGGAAGGGGAGGACAGAGGTTGTCTAAGCAATTTCACAATGAACCGAGCCCCTTTCAGTACAGTGATGAGGCAAAATAAAAGTCACAGGATTTGGGAATGAGAGTGGAAGTTTTGACTCAGATATTAGCATAGTGACATAACACACACACATTTTTTCCAATCCATATTCTAGCTAAGTCTGTATTATGGAAAAGATGTCTTTGGGTGATCATCAACTATGGACTCTTTTGGCCCTGTGGACTTTAAGGAGATAATCTCTCTTAATGCACACTTTTCACACTCTCACTAGTTTATCTACTTTGTTATTAATTCTGGTTTTGTTTTCTTTTACTTCTCTTTTTTTCTGAAAGTAATAATTATTCCCATAACAATGTCATTTCCATCAAATCTCAAATGATGTTGTGTGTTTGAAGGGATAGCTCACCCTAAAATTAAAATTAAGTCATTCATTCTTTCATGGACCACAAAAAGAGAATTCTTAAAGAAATGACAGTGAATAGCAACCAGCATCAAGGTTTTTTTTTTTTTTTTTTTTTTTTAAAGACGCAAAAGTATCACAGAATAAGCCCATGCCCATGTGTCGTATATTTCAAGTGTTCTGGAGGTATATGATATGAAATCCTGACCATGGCAATTAAATATCTCCAGACCAGAACTCAGTTTGTCTGATGACAGTCAGAATGACTGATAACTTCATGTTACGATGAACGCAATGAATATATTTACGTCAGGGAAGAAGGTACATGGATTGTTGATAGCTTTTGTTAATCTTGATTTCTTACATCTTGTGTGCTTTTTCTGGGCAAGACGGAGTGAACTGCGGCGCTAATAGAGTCACACGAACGCACAAGTCGTGCAGCCGTGCACTGAAGACCAACGGCCAAGGTCAGGATTTTCGTTAAATAATACATTAAATTTCATATCATCATTCTGAGATACTTTTGCGTCTTTTTTTAAAAGCTTGATGCTGGTCACTATTCACTGCCATTATATGGACGAGCACGTGTGCAACATTTAAAAAAAATTCTCCTAGTCCACAAAAGAAAGAATGGCATACTGCATTAGAACAACCCCAGGGTGAGTAAATGATAACTTAATTTTCATTTTAGGTGAACTATCCCTTTAACACCCTGTGATGGAAATTACATTTGTAATAAAATGGTAGATTCCATTGTCTTGCTAAAGCTAATTTCATAGCTATTATTTTATGTAACCTTAATACATACAATTATGTACAATTTTAAATAATAATTAAATAATTCAATGAAATAATCGCCTTGCATAAATGTATACAGTGTGACTAGAAACGATGCACAATAAAAAATATTCTGCTAAAAAGTGATATTTTTATCTAGTGATACTTTTCTGTTATATGTATCTTATTTCATCTCAGACAAGGGGGGGGGGGGGGATAGTTTATAATGAAATAGTTTATAATTTAAATCATAGTTTATATTAAAAGTTTTACATATAATAATTCATATTTTTAGAATGGATTTTCATATTTTAAGATAAAACATTGCATCTGGCTCTGGGAAATAAATTAATTAATTAATCAATTAATCAATTAATTAATTATTCCCTTGAATATAAAAGTACCCAAAGTTAAAGAAACACGCTTACAGCTATTGGAATATTACATGTAATCAAATCATCTAAATCCAATCAACTAAGACATGCATCTTATTTTCCGCTGCGCTCTTCTAAAATACTGGAAATGCCCCTTTTGCCATTTATTACGCTGCATTTTATTAATTTTAAACAATAATTTAATTAGCTCATTAATTCTCATTCATGTTGACTCACAGAAGAGCCAGATAAATTGCAAAATGTCTGTCATGAGACTTAAAAACACAGACCATCATGTTTCTTTTAATGTTTGCAAAAAGGTCTTAAAAAATGTGTTTCTCAATAGCTTGACCTCTGGATGCTGGATATTCTGATTTAGGTGTTTACATTAAAAAAAATCTGATTAATATAGGGATATGCCAGCTGTTTTATTCAGATCTAAAAAAAAAAAAAACGTCTGAAAATTGGCTTAATCTGGTTCTGGGAATCAGGTCAATGGCGCTTACATATTCAGAATATAACCAAATTCTGATTAATGTCGGAATACTCTTGTGCAAGTAAATTCTTTCATTGATTCCATGTTGACAAATCAATTACAGCTTTGTTGAAAAAGCCTAAATGTCTAAGTTATTCCACAGGCCAGAGGCCACCACTGTGTGAGTTCAGCAGAAGCCTTTCCCATGGCGGGGAGGAGGGCTGCTCTAGTAATCTCAGTCTAGACCGTGTGCTCCACGGCAGCAGGAGGCAGCCATTCCCGCTCATTAATCACCCGCCGCCGACACCAGAGACATCCTGCCCTCTCGTAAGGACTAAATAACTCCTGCCATCATGAGCAACAGCGCGCTTAAGCACCTGGAAAACTCGCAGAGATGCTGCGTTTTTTGCCTTTGTTTATGTGGCCACTCATCAGCACGGCGAGAGGCCTGGGTGTTGGGAATGGCCGGCCATTTGGACAAGCTCCCTGCCTCCCTTGACCAGCAGGGTGCCTTCTGCCCAGGCCAGATCAGGCTGAACGGAGAGAGAGAAGGGAGGGTATTGTCTGCTAGCCACCTCTGCCTCATTACAGACTCATTCCAACACTCTGGCACTTTTGCTGGCGGCAAGACACATTCGGCAGCACTTTTCCATAAAGACCAGTCCAGGATGTGCTCTCCGGCCATCACGACAACAGAAAGAACATGCACAGATCGTGAGCGAGTGGAAAACAGAGAGGAATGATCCAGGATGGAGGAGGGGGCATTACCATGCATTTGCATCTCTGCTCTCCAGACACGGAGTCAGATTGATTAATGGAGACAGGGCTTGCAAAGTCATAACAGGGCTTCTGCTCAGGTTAAGTGGTGCTTAGATTGTTTTATATTGCCTGTGATTAGAGGATGAAGCTGAAGAGTTTGATCGCTAAGAGTTCACACCCTTTCTAATCAGTGGGGGCCTTTCGATCCAACCTGCCCTGGCAACTTCAATCAGACATGCTTGAGCCATTTCCCTGAGCCTGACAGCCCATTCAGGAATAGAATAGAAAAAAAAAAAACAATGTAGGGATAGCAGAGAACAAATGAACATTTAGTGTCAACTATCATTCTGAACAAAATGAATAGGGGTAATGTATTTATTTTAGTCAGAATGACCACTCTTAAATTGGTGGAAGATACCATTTTGAGCCCAGACAGGAAACTGTCAGATGTGACTATGCTGAGGAAATTTAAGGGGGATGCATTCGTATCATGCAGGTTTATATTAAATGATAGGAACAAAATTTCCATTGCTGCAAAAGGTGATTTGGATCTAATATGTTTGAGAACGTTTTTTTGTCGTTGTTGTTTAGAAGATCACATGAAGAAAACAAATATTTCATATTTCAACTAGATTTCTTAAGATAATGTTTTTCCCATTCACCGGGAAAATCGCAAGTGCAGTTTCTTATAAAAGTAATTTCACACTTGCCTTAACATAGTGTACAGGTTTGAATCCTGCTTGCAAAATTTCCTTATGGTGTTCACCTTCTTGCGACTTTTGTACCTATAATAAAAAGTAAAAATAAATTAAATGAACTAATAATCAAAACAGTTTTTATCATAGTACATAAACACAGTACAGGGACTCATATAAAAGGACCTCACTGCTACTTAACCTGTACATGATACCCAACTTCAACAACAATCTCTGCTGCACAATGACGTTTGAAAGACTGTCAACTGCACAATGTCTATGACTGTCTAAAACCTGAAAAATGGCAGTATATGATACAGGAAAACATCAAGACATGTCCAAATTCTGTTTGCATAACATTCTGTCCTATAAGATGCTTCCATCTGATCGATTTTAAAATGCCATCTGATGTAGCACTTTTCTTAGGAGGTACTATCATAGAAAAGAAAAAGAAAAATCACACTACAGAAATGTTGATTACACACCTAATTTACAATATAACACAATTCTTATTCAATACTGAAAAGTTTTCTTTAAATAATATTATTATAGTAATACAATAATTAAAAACAAAAAAAAACAAACTAATAACACAAATGTAGATGTGCTATACTGTACACTTTACTGTGCGTTTATATAAAATTTATATATATTAGGCCTGTCAAGCAATTAAAATTTTTAATCTAATTAATTACATAATGTGGCGATTAATTAATCTAATTTATCACAATTTAATCGCACATCAATTTTGGCTGAGAAATTACCCCAAAAAGATAATTTGAAGCCATTATTATGTAAAATGTCAAATAGATATTACAGAAAAGTAGCTTCAAAAAGAAATATTTTATTTTATTCAACATAGAATTTATTACACATGAACTTTTGACACATGAACTGACTGAATAAAGGTATGACTGAATCATACTAATAATGTGGAAAAATGAATAAATAAAATAGAAACTAAATAAGAAACTAAAACTGCCAGTAGGTGGCGGTAAATGTCTTAATGATGAAGTCATTCGTTTATTCATTCATTCGATTAATTTAAACAGCTTTGGTATTGCGCGGAGACGCTTTGTCTTTATATTTTCATTGGCAAAATTGAACAAAACTGTATTGTGTCTAAAATAACAAAATATTAACTTCTTATTTACTGAACTGTTGTATAAAATCAGTAGGCTATTACATTTGCACTCGTTATATAAAGGACAAAAACACCACTAGCGTAATATTGCACTCGTTACTCATGTGACATTACTTAACTCGTATGATCTAAATATGAGATAAACATTTTTGCCCCCATATCTTGAATTTTAGGGACATTCTATCTGCATTCTATAGACCTCATCACACAGGGAGTTGTTGCCCTGCATCAATATTCATCATCAGGCATAACATTATGACAACCTTCCTAATATTGTGTTTGTCCCCCTTTTGCTGCCATAACAGCCCTGACCCGTCGACCATGGTCTCCACTAGACCCCTGAAGGTGTGCTGTGGGATCTGGCACCAAGATGTTAGCAGCAGATCCTTTAAGTCCTGTAAGTTGTGAGGTGGGGCCTCCATGGATCGGACTTGTTTGTTCAGCACATCCCACAGATGCTCGATTGGATTGAGATCTGGGGGATTTGGAGGCCAAGTCAACACCTCAAACTCATTGTTGTGCTCCTCAAACCATTCCTGAACCATTTTTGCTCTATGGTGCATTATCCTGCTGAAAGAGGCCACAGCCACCAAGTAATACCGTTTCCATGAAAGGGTGTACATGGTCTGCAACAATGCTTAGGTAGGAGGTCAAAGCAACATCCACATGGATGGCAGGACCCAAGGTTTCCCAGCAGAACATTGTCCAAAGCATCACACTGCCTCCGCCAGCTTGCCTTCTTCCCATAGTGCATCCTGGTGCCATGTGTTCCCCAGGTAAGCGACACACACGCACCCGGCCATCCACGTGATGTAAAAGAAAACGTGATTCATCAGACCAGGCCACCTTCTTCCATTGCTCCGTGGTCCAGTTCTGATGCCCACGTTTCCACTGTTGGAGCTTTTGGTGGTGGACAGGGGTCAGCATGGGCATCCTGACTGGTCTGCGGCTATGCAGCCCCATACGCAACAAACTGTGATGCACTGTGTATTCTGACACCTTTCTATCAGAACCAGCATTAACTAAAATTTGAGCTACACAAGCTCGTCTGTTGGATCGGACCACACAGGCCAGCCTTCGCTCCCCATGTGCATCAATGAGCCTTGGCCACCCATGACCCTGTCACCGGTTCACCACTGTTCCTTCCTTGGAACACTTTTGTTAGATACTAACCACTGCAGACCGGAAACACCCCACAAGAGCTGCAGTTTTGGAGATGCTCTGACCCAGTCATCTAGCCATCACAATCTGGCCTTTGTTAAACTCACTCAAATCCTTATGCTTGCCCATTTTTCCTGCTTCTAACACACCAACTTTGAGGACAAAATGTTCAATTGCTGCCTAACATATCCCATCCACTAACAGGTGCCGTGATGAAGAGATAATCAGTGTTATTCACTTCACCTGTCAGTGGTCAATATGTTACGCCTGATCAGTGTATATTGTATATATATATATAAATTAATTACTAAGTATTTAATTACTGTAATTTAATTAGGCCTACTTTTCCCTTGAAAAAGTAGAGTATGGGATTACACATTTTTCTGTAATTGAATTAATTTAATAGTAATTTAATTAGTCACCATTTTAATGACATTTTAGCTTTTGTATAGTAAACCTATATATTTACACTCTGTTTAACTCCATATATAGTAATATTGAAGTGATTTTACTATAAATGTCATGGCAACCAGATACATCGCAGGCATACGGGCTGCGCTGAGTCTGTTTTGCCGCGCTAAACATAAACACGTTGAAAATGCACTATAAACACGATATTTTAAAGTAGTCTTTTATTAAGCAAATAAAGGAGTAAAAAAATACTCACCCTCTGCTTTAAAACAGACATCTGTCGGGCTGTTATCCATAGATGGGCTACTGTACATGTTTATATATCTATGCAGTTATCCGCCAAATGCAGATTCATCACGTGACAACACGTGACGCTAGTAAGTTTGATGGGATTTATTAATTTATTTGCAAGATAACAATTCAAAAATGATTACCTACATTATACGCATATTAATTTTCGAGTTGAAAATATAACTCATTTGTAAAACTATATAGGAGCACACAGCCTGTATAAAAATCAATTGTGAATAAAATAAAATAATTAAATTAAATTACATTAATTATAATAAAACAAATACATTAATACAAATATTTATTTATACAAATATTACTATATTAATAAAATAAATAACATAATAAAACGTGTGTGCTATGTGCATACTGCTCTTGTGTTGCTTGTATAGAAATCAATCATGTGCTTCACATACAGAGGGCTATTTTTATGACACACATAGATCCTAGTGTTCCGATTCAATTACAAATGCAGTTCCATTTCAATTAGAATGCTGCCTTAGTAAACAGCGAGAGCTTGCATCTCCCTCACTAACCTGCTAGCGCTAGCCACAGTGTGGTAAATAAACACATCATGGCCCTCTTTTGACTTCTGTCTTTATAAGAATCCCAGGCAGCTCATCTGTCAGGGGAGCTTCTCATAGCGCCGCTCCTCTTCCTTTTCAAATGCACTGGGTAAGTATTTTAATTAGTTGGCTAATTGTCTAAGTAATTGGTAGACAACTTAGCTCTAACAGTAATCAATCTCAACAGGGCTGTGCTCTATCACATCAAAGGATCTGTAATTAAGACGGCTAACTGTGGGACGGTCTTTAGCCTGATGCTATGGCATGGGGGTGGATGATCCCTGATAAAACACGGCTGAGCAGATGAGGCCTCCAGTGAGCTCAGGGGAGGAGAGAAGAGCTTATCGAGATGTGAAGAATATTCCAGTGTTCAGATAAATAAAAAGCACCTGGGACATCGTTTATGAAAGCTGGTCAACGAGTGGACACATTTTCCTCTCTTACCTTTGTTTAATTCTTTAGCAAACTTCCACAACAGTAGCTATAATCGGCGCATTAAACCACAACTCTGAATATTTACTGGTGAAATCTCTTCCTTTGTCCTTAATAGGGAACAATGTCTCATTATAAGTGTGGAGAAGCAATTTGCAGAATCCATATTTTGCTGTATCAGATTTCATTTTTGGTTTTGTCTAGGCACAGCTATCAATATCTTTAATTTATTCTCATTTCACAATGCCTTTGCTCTTGGAGCAGGCAATTATATATTTGGGATGAAAAGACTAATCATTTCTTAAATTCTTCTATTTAGGGGAATTTTAATCTACCCATTCAGGAAAACAAGACCCATAATGAACAATTATACAAACAGTCAATTTCTATGTTGTGCAGACGACTTAATTAAAATTAGTAATGAAAAATGAGCGAGTCTTTGCAAGGAGCTGTACTTATCAATTTTCAAATAAGGGAATTGAAATGTTTTGCCTTCCTACTTCGGCAAGGTAATGAAAATGACCTTACTTGCAATAAAGCATGATTTATTTACAAATAAATGGAAACATTAAAGGTATTATTAATTATAGAACCCACAGGCCCAATTCAAATATATCAGAACTATATAATGAGTGAAAATGAAAACTATTATTCATTACGCTACACAAACACTTGGTATTCCTTCCCATGACACAATTGCACCAGTCCTGATATCCAACACAAGCTGTTTGATGTCTCTATGATCAGATACGGAGGTAAAGTTGTTGGCTCTTGAATATTACTACTCTAGTAGTAATACTCTAGAGTACTCTAATACCCCACTACTCTAGACAGTGGGGCGCTCGGGTCTCGGAGGCTGTTTTCCGTGTGTGGGCTGAGGATTTCCTCATTAGTCTGGATCAATGTGTATTCACTCCACATCACTTTGATCCAATGTGGAAGAAATGGTGTGTATACCACACAACAACTCTGAAAACTGTTAGAGGCCGAGTCCCTGGAGAGAGTTTCATTTGTTCTGATACTGACTCGTACTATACCATCCATATGAAAAACTAGAACATTCAGATTTCATTTTTTTCATATACCCAAAAACGCCTTTGGTTTTGCACCAAGCACCATGTCTGTTACCGGTGCATAATTACGCGTACATCTAATTTGTTGATCTCAAACACCACAGCAGGCAAGCTGCTTTAAAAGATCAGATTACAGTCATGGAAAACTGATAGCAAATGCATGCATGTTCAAGCCTAAGTGGCTAATTATGGTGGCGCTGCCCTGTGAGATACCTGTGAGCTACCCTGCGAGCCATCAGAGGAAATTAAAACGGTCCTCCTCCTGTTCCCTATTCCTCTGCCTGCAGCAAGGGCCAATACACAGAGTGGCACTGACAGATTGACAAATAAGGTTAATAAGTACTTTCCACTTCTCCTAAAGGCTAATCAAATATTAATCCTTGCAGTGTGGTCAGCAGAAAAATAACAAACAATTGGTGGAGAGGAATTGATTGAATTGATTTGCCGGCAAGGCTTTCGAAACCAAATTCCCTGAACATCTTTGAAAACATTTGCACATTCAAGGGAAACACAGCTCAGTTTGCTCGATTCTTTTGAAAACTTTAAACTGAAATTACCAAAGGTTCATTAAATTGAGATAGAAGAAGAAATCAAAAGCCATTAAACATTGTCACATGTTGGTGTGTGTTGGTGTGTATGTATATGTATATGTATATATATATATATATATATATACATATATATATATATATATGTTATGTTAATTGTATGTTAATTAGGCCGAGGCAGTAGCCCCATAACTGTATAAAACATTTATTACATGTGTATAAACACACACACATTATATACAAGATACACGTATATATAAATATATATGCATAGTGTGTGTTTATACACACATTTAAAATAACTGTTTTCTATTTGAATATATTTTAAAATGTAATTTATTCTTGTGATGTCAAAGCTGAATTCTCAGCATCATTACTCCAGTCTTCAGTGTCACATGATCCTTCAGAAATCATTCTGATATGAATACAGAATACATTTCTGATTATTATCAATGTTGAAAACAATTGCTTTTTTTTTTTTTTTGTGGAAACAGAGATACATTTTTTCAGGATTTTTTGATGAACAGAAGAATGGCATTTATTTGAAATAGAAATCTTTTGTAACGTCTTTAACACGTACTTTATGTCAACTGTAAAATTATAAATAAATATATATATGTGTGTGCGTGTGTATACATACTGTTTATATATAATAATTTATATATATACATTTGCAGAGATTAAACAATACGTAAAATAATAGTTTATTTCTTACTGTATATTACATTAAAGTTTTCTTATTTTTGTAAGTATAACATGTATAGCTTATAAGATTTAAAATATTTTTATTATCTGTACTTTTATAGTATAATTCTATTTTTTTTAAAAAAGAGACTAAGAGACTAATTACATACATAAATAATGATTATTTCTTAGCAAGTGTGAATCGATTGAACACAAACAGCAGAAATAGCAGATCAATGCAATAACCTCCCAAGGGTAAATAAAAACAGAAACACAAGATAGCAGACGGCCTGATGAAATACAAAAAAATATACGCAGATATTGAAAGGAAATTGGAAATCAAGCACTCGACAGCAATAGGGGAACATTACTGTGACAGCTGATAGCAGTTGTGATAGGACAGTTTCGTGGGCTCTGTTTTTCAAGTCCCTTGCTGATTCCGCCTCACGCTTTTTTTTCCTCAGCACTGCTTTCACTAATCACAAGCCCCAGGACATCTCAGGGCCTAGTGGACTATGTCTGCAGCCCTACACACACGCACTGATAGGACAAAATTGGATCCAGTGTGAATGCAAAGAAGCTTATCATCCAACATTTCCAGGCTCTGCTCCCTCCTAGAGCATATGTCAACATCATTTATTAGATGTGGCACGGGACTAAATAATGTATGATCACAAAACGAAAGAAAAAAAAAATGAATCTCACCCAGCAGGTGGGTGGAATAATATTTGGAAAGAATATGAAAATTATTAATAGAACCCCTCGAGGGAGAATTATTTGTTAACATTATCCGGTAAGTCATTGGGGGTGCTTCAAATCTATGATTAATCATATAGAACATTTTCAATAATAACGATATTAAGGAGTGAAGGCTTTCTATTTACTGCTGGGTCTAAACAAAGTAGACCCTCGTTTAGCGAATAAGTGCCTTGATTCTGATGGTGATTCATGCACATTCCTCAGGCTCATTTTCTCTCTCTGGACGGAGCTCAAATGCGTGGCTTTTACGGCTCTTTTCCCGTTTTGTTTTGGAAAATTGAATAATCCATTTAAAAAAATCTAAACATATATTTACATTTTAAGTACATTTGCATTTTAACAGAATGCGTAAAATACTGCATAAAACATGATGCATGGAACAACATTACACACTAATTTTAATGAAAATATGGACACAAGGACGATTTGATATCACATAATGCGTGTATACACCTCCATCTGAATGTGAGCCTGCATGCTTGTAGTGCTCCCCACTGATATGGCCTCTAGCTTACAAACAAACAATAGCTGAGTCTGCACAAGCAGTTTATACATTAATGTATGGAGCTCCAGCTGGGGGTGTAAGATGTGTGTGATATAACACTTAGGGCACTAGGGAACCTCTTCTCCGCAACACAAACACACAGGCAGAACGTTTTACAGGGCATGCACTTGCTGAGAAGATAAACAGCACAATCAAAAAGCCAAAACACAAAATAACACCATCACACTTTACAGTGTTCAACATATAGGCCTATAAACAACATATAGCCATGTATACAATTATGTTGCAGAGCAGCACTATTCATTGTTATTGTAATTTACTATATTGTTTATATTAATTATATTCATGTGTACATATAGAAAACAGTTCTGAGCAGCGTTTCAGAAGTGTTTATTTAATTATTCTGCATTAGTGATGGGGATTTTACAGTAACTCTTTCTGCAGATTACATTACGCCAGAAGGTCACGACAAGTAACTTAAGTAAACCATTGAATCATTCTTTCAACTTATTCGGTCAAAACACTGATTCATTCAAGTGTCAAAACAAGAGTCTTTTGGGGTGTATCATTGAATTAATCACTCAGCTGATTTGTTTGAAAATACAGAATTAATCGGGAATGAATTTGAAGTCTTTATAAGTGAGTCAGTGAATCTTTCACTCCGGTTCATTCAAAAACACATCATTCAGGAACGAAACAGCACTACATGTGTTGCAGTGGATCTTTAGTGGCTTGGTTTGGAATAATTTTCATTGGTGGACCAAAAACAACCAAACTGGCAATATTGTGTCTAAAATGTAAGTTACTGAATATAAAATGTTTGCTTGTTACACAGATTAATGAATATGCAAATTAGTCCCACCTCCACTCACTCACGCCAGCTCAGAGATCCACTCGGTCAACTTACTGAGGTAAACGCTGCACAATGGTATCGCTTTTTACAACGTCGGACACATAATGGTAATTAATATGATTAGCCTTTTGCTTGAAACAGCTAATAATGTGTTGCTAATGTTACACAAACTATCTTCCCATTCGCCATGTCAGAGTCAGACAGCTGTCTTCTAACAATCAGTATCCTTACAAACGATTTGAACAACTCAGAACGTCAGTGAAGAAAGACATATAGTTCATCATAACATCGTAATATGCATCATACACCCGCCATATTACATAATCTACATGATTTTTCATATCAACAGAAAAATATACCTGGATAACCTGACTTCTCTCGAGATTCCCCTGCTAGTTCGCCGTTAATGATATGTTAAAGCCCACCAGTACGTTGACGTGATTGGTTACAAGGTAGTTTGTGACATCAGAAACACCAGCGATTTCAAACCGTGGGTTTGAGACTAGCTGCGTCCAAAATTGAATACTTCTCTACTTTATAGTATGCACAGTATCACTTTGTATCACTTTGGAATTCACACTTGTCTTTAGTGAACAGTAAGCCCCACCTTCTCTGATCTGATTGGCCATCTCGATCATTTTGACACTGACGAGGGCTGTTAGATCCAGGCAGACCAGCTTATATATATATATATATATATATATATATATATATATATATATATATATATATATATATATTAAAGACCCCCCTGTGGTGAAAATCAAGTTTTTAATGTTTTGTGTTTTTGACATGTTTGACATAAATAAGAGTGAATGTGTGCATATTTTTAAATAAAATATTATTTGCAAAAACTTTAAATGGATGACTTCACAACTAGGCTACAGTTAGATAACTTCTTTAACCATTCTTATTTCTTTTTCTTTATTCCTGAAATCCCTTTTAAATCATTTATTATTTAAACCTCAAGGTTACGTCCTTTATGTTTGATATTTTGAACTTTAATTTTTTTTTTTCAATTTAATAAGGATGGGTGGTGGTGATGGGTGATGGTCTAAGTATAAGTAAGTTTGATCACTAAATTCATGCACAAAATTTAAACTGAAGTTCATGTGTTTCTGACATTAATTTACACAGTTTAGGAAGACATAGTAGATTCCTAATCTACTTAAATTTTTTAGCAGACAGATATAAGAATATTATATTGAGTTTATATAATATTCTTATATTATTCATACCGCAAAAAACAGATGCTGAAAAAGATGAAGTGTTACAACAGTCCCCGTCTCCCCTACAAATAGTTTGAAGTAGAGACTTCAAACTGTCATGCCAAGCTCACATATTCAATACTAGTCATAAGTATCTTTATAGCTAGATGAGCAATTCCTCTAAATTCACTCCAGAGATACTGTGTAATTGACTCCACATCTAACAGTATGGAACAAATCCTACTAGCAGAGGCTAGTCCACAAATTGCATTAAAAACACTCAATTGGCCTGGGATTGAAGTGAGCCACATGTCCCTCCTTATCCCATTAAACACGGAGCTGCTAAACTTGCTGACGCACAGGAAAGCAAGCCCTAACCTGTTAGTATGTAAAGAAATTGAAGCAAAGAGTTTAAGAAAAAGTGTGAAAACTAAAAACAGGAGCTTGAATTTGTTTAGACAATCTGGATAAAATGAGAACAAAATGAGCTCTGTCAGCACTGTCAGTCCAACCCATCCAGAAACAAAGAGAGTCGAACTGTCACATCATCCCATGTGTGGCACAGCAGAACATGTTACAGTCCTTTTGATTACATGTAAACAGGTTTTGAGATGGGTCTGCTTTAATGTGTAAGACATGCAGAAAATGGGGGGGTGCACAACTGAACCTGTCAACAACCGGTACCTGCTTTAAATCTGTAACCCCCGTTTCAGGCAATCTGTGGGAACCAGGCCTGCGGAGTCTAATCCTGTATTTATCCACACCCCCCTCTTCTGTATCACACTTTCAATTCCACTTGCTGCCTCCTTTGTGCGATTTTCATTTGATCTTGACTTTAAAATTCACAATCTATTCAAGGTTTTTTAGTTGGTTTCACGCCGTGGCCGTGAAGCTCTATTTATGTACAAGATTTTTTGGAATTGCAAATCAAGGAGTGTGTGATTTGGGGAAATGCTAGTGCAACGTTTCCCTGCACTCACCTTTTATGAGCCCGTAGATTTAAAATGTTAACACAGGACTTTAAGCAGGCTGATCGGGGTTGTATTAGTCAGTCATTGGTTGTGCTATGGAGACTTGTTCTGGTTATCTATCGGTAGCCTGTGTAGTTAGATGCGTCTCTGCTTTAACGCAATTCTGATTAATGGCTCAGGTGATGTCTAGACAGCTTGCCAGACATCAACGAGTGGCCGTATTAATATTGAGTGACAGAGTGAGTGATGGGGACAGAGTTGTCCTCAGTTAGTAATTAGCACTCTCAAAGGGAGAAATCCCTCCCTGTGTTAAATATTCCCACCTCTGACCATTCACGCCACAGGGGCTCCATGATAAATCCAACATGTCCAGAAGCTGAAAACTTTACTGCAGTGGTTCTCAAAGTTTTTCAGGTGGTGGGCCACTTCAACATTAAAATTAAAGAGTGGACCACCTGACACCCCAAATGTCATTAGATCCACTGACACATAATAATTAGGCAAGACTGCTGTTTTGCTGTTTAACTGTTTTAAGAAAATTTGCTAGACTTTTTAGCTAATTAACCTAAATTAGCCAACTGTTTATTGATCTAAATACTGAATGCACCAGGAGCTGAACTATCAACATTACTGAAAAGATTATCATTCAGTTCATTTTTTTTACATGTTTAAAAAAAAAGTTAATCAATTAGTGGATTGTTACAATGCTAGTGCTTTTTGTATATAACAACTGATTATACTGTTTTATTCACTTTGTTCTTCAGATGAAAAAAATTAACTGTGGTGGTAGACAACAATTTCTCTCATATTAAAAATATAATAAAAAAATTACCAGCATTCTTTTATTTTAATCAACAGAACAAATCAAATTTAGAAAAATATGCGCACCTGTTTTAATTCCTGGGTAACGTAAGCATTATTATTTATCATCTGAGGGTACGTTTACACGACAATGATATGCTTAGAACGGAGTTGTTTTTATCTTTGAGTTTTCTGAGTATGATACCATTGTCAAAACGATCCCCATTCAGGCCATTAGATGGCGATGAAACACTATAGACTGAGCACATAATACGCATGTGCATGACGTCATCGTTTCCACGGATTGACGTTTTTGTTGTTTACACGGTGACCGTTTTCAAAAACGTGCAGTTTTCAAGCACCCAAAACGCCATTGTCGTGTACATGAATGGCCAAAACGCATTAAGTTTTACGTTTTTATTTGAAAACTGTGTCGTGTAAACAGCCCCTGAATCTAACCCTACAGAAAATACTGCTCTGGTCACATGAATATTGATTGATCTAAATAGACTACCTAGATAAAGCAATATTCAGAAACAGGTGCAACGAATAAAAAAAAAAAAAAAAATGATGAATAAGTTCTAACACATAGTTTAATAACAAAAATCCACATAAAAAGCATCCAACCGGGTAGAGAAACACACATTAACGTAA
This sequence comes from Elopichthys bambusa, assembly GCA_037101425.1. NCBI lineage: Eukaryota > Metazoa > Chordata > Actinopteri > Cypriniformes > Xenocyprididae > Elopichthys > Elopichthys bambusa. Next base: position 25,328,865 of record CM074435.1, read on the forward strand.
ACGTGACCAGACACTGACTGACTGTGAAGGAGGAACTTAAATAGGCCTAGTAGACAGAACAAAGCTAATCAAGTTAATTAATCAAACACAGCTGAAACACATAACTAATAATGATGGTGACCATAGTAACTAACGAGTGGTGGGAAATCTAACAAAGGAAAACAGGAACTGAAGAAATACAAACTAAAAGTCCATAACTAAACTAAACTGAACATAACTGTGACAGCTGTAGTTTTGCTGTATAGGAAAAATATAAAAAGTAAAATGTACAAATAACATTTTAGGTTACTTCTATTTCTATTTCTATTTCTCCCAAAAAGTCTGTCATTAATCACTCACCCTGATGTCATTCCAAACCCGTAAGACTTTCATTCATGTTCGGAACACAAATTACTATATTTTGGATGAAATCCGAAAGCTTTCTGTCCCTCCATAGACAGCAATGCAACTACCAAGGCCCAGAAAGGTAGTAAAGATATCGTTAAAAAATAGTCCATGTGACTACAGTGGTTCAACCTTAATTTTATGAAGTGACAAAAATACTTTTTGTGCACACACACACAAAAAAACAATTTCTTCACTTCCATGTCAATCTCTGACACTGTTCACGTTGTAAACACAATGCAGCGCTTCCAGTTTCTACATCAGAACGCTGGCTCATTATTGGCCGGTTCCTGCGTTAGCAGCACATGCATACGTCATGGTGCTCACGTGTACAGCGTCGGAAACTGACACGGAAGAGACCGACATGAGGGTGAGTAATTAATGACAGATATTTCATTTTTGGGTGAACGAACCCTTTAAATGATGTCACCTATTATGCTAAATCCACTTTTACAAGGTGTTTGGATATAAATGTGTGTTAGCAGTGTGTAAACACAACCACCCCACAATGATAAAAAGCTATCCACTCCTTTTTTTAAAAAATCCCCATTAAACCAAAGCAGTCTCAATAGACAAGCGTTTTGATTCTCTGAGTGATGTGACGTCACATTACTCATGCCCCGCCCACGACCGCTGACTGACAGTCCAGCATTACCATAGTTTCCGCCCTCAGCGAGCTGTACTGTCTGCCATTTTCTCCTGTCTTGAGCAGCTGTAGCCACAACAAGGTCTGGTAAGTAATTGAGATGTTTTGTTGTTGGATGTCAGAGTGAACATAACAGTCTTCATTTACTGACATCTGAGCCGCTGAACGCAGTGGATTCGTTTTATTTTTGAAGGGAATGCGCCACAGTTCTAATATACATGTACGATTTCTGTAACCTTGCCTGCTATTTACTTTCACAGACATAACTGACTGTTTTTGTGAACTGTGTGTGTTTTTGACAGAAACTTGTGTGTATTTGACAGTTTAAACAAAACAAAAAATGTGAAAGAGAAGTTACTCACGAGACAGCTGTCTGTGTGCGCGCTTCAGATAAGTGCCCTCAGACAACGACCCATTGGACGTTTAAACTGATATAGCTTTAAAACGCGTGGAAATAATAAACTTTAATGATGAAAGAAAAACTATGTTATCCGTGAGAGTGTTCGCGATATAGATGATTATCAAAACCAAGCAGATGTCTTGTTTGTATTTGGCAGAGAATCCGATTGAGGCAGGAACTGTGATCGTAGAGAGGGGGCGGGGCACAGCAGCTCATTTGCATTTAAAGGAACATGCATGAAAACAGCCTGTTCTTGACTGTAGTCAGAAATGGGTATTTACAACATGGATTTATAAATAATCTGTGAGGTATTTTAAGCTGAAACTTCACAGACACAGTCTGGGGACACTTGAGACTTAAATTACATCTTAAAAATGGGCATAATAGGGGACCTTTAATTGTCAGAATCTATCGTACAACAATAAAATGTCAATGAATAAAAAAATTTAAAAAATCACAATAAATCACATTACCTATAATAACTTAGGCTCTAAGGTAGTAAATAAATAATTCAGTAATAAAATAATTGTATATATACACCGTTTTATTAATGTAATTTTATTTCAAACGAATGAGGAAAATAAAGCGGGTTGAATCCAAAGAGGTCTAAAAGATATTTAATCGTTATCTGAAGCTAAAGGCGGCATCCGCCATGCCGCCCACACTGTGTTGATGGCTCTGTTGCTGTGGACCATTTAAATAGGTTAAATAGCTAAACAAATAACATGTTTAGGTTACAACTGCATCCGTCTCTGCAATTTTTTATCTTCAAGTATTATTAGCACAAACTCTCATTATAAAGCAAATTAATGCTGTTCTGTTCCTTTATTTCCCTAAAATCAGGACGCCCATTCCGGAGCTGGGTAGGGTGGTCGACCAGAGGTGAAGGGGACACAGTGACCGAGGTGGCCGGGCCCCCTCATGGTGTCAATGCTTTTAATCGATCAAAAACACAGTACAAATCACTGTTTTAAAATGTAATTTATTCCTGGTATGTCAAAGCTAAATTTTCAGCATTATTAATTTAGTCTTCAATGTCACATGATCCTTCAGAAATCATTCTAATGTGATGATTTGCTGCTCAAGAAACATTTTTGCTGCTTAATATTTTTCATACATCTTTAGAAAAGGCATTACTGTAAATGTCTTTACTGTCATTTTTGATCAATTTAATGCATCCTTGCTGAATTTATTCCCCCCAACCAGCAAAAAAAAAAACAACTGTTTATTCATTTATTAATTTTTTCATTTTATATTATTTTATTTTATCTTTATTTATGTATTTGTTTGTATGTATTTAATAATAATTATTTTATTTATTTATTTTTTACAAATTAGCTAGTCCACTTGCAGACGATGTGGAATTCTTCATGGAACAGCAGAGAAGCTCTGCTGCTAAAATGTTTTTTGACAACACATGAGCCAAGAGTACAATAAATGGCCAGTGTCTTGTTTGAACATATCAATCAGCCATCTCAAAGTGCAGCCAATGGGAATATGAAAAGCTTGTGTGGTGGTTAGACAACACTCGTCTGGTTTGAGCGCGCGGCCCCTGTGCGGTTCAATGAGCCGAACAACAAGGAAACTAAATAACCTTTCTCATAACAAATAGATTTGTGAAATGTCAGGATGCATTTCACTGCAGTACCAGAGACACTTGTGCAGAGAGAGCTGAATGTAAAACAAGAGAAATAGCACAAATGAGCCTGGCAATGTTTTCTGCACAAGCCCTGTGTCTACATGCAGGAATTAATGGATCTGCTCTAATAATATACTCTTTACTCAAGCTTTAGTAAGTAATATGAAAAGCTTGCCACTGAGATGCTGAGGCACCATTCGCATGGTTTGAAAACATCAAGTATATATTTTCTTTATTTGCCAAATACTCCAAAGAGAATCTTATCATGAGAAGGCAAACAAGTTCGTCAGTGTTATCTACACATGAAAAATGCATACGCATGAGCCAAAGACAACACGGAAACAAGCCGATCCAGGCGAGGCTTTTAAAACACAGGCGCTGGAAGCCTTTTACACCACACAGACGAAACCAATGGGAAGCAAACAATTTGCATGTCTTAGACAATACACACATAAACACACAAATTATGTTGTTCTGGAACAGCTCATCTGTCATAATTCCTTTAAGTGGCTGAGGGAGAGTAAGCCGGTTTGAATGGTGAGGAAGTATATTTTGGCTTGCTGGGTAATACCCTTGAGTAATATATGCAAAAGAATTCTGTATTGCTCAAGAGCTTCACCATCTCCGCAAACAAACACTGAATTTCTCATATGGACTATAATGAAATATAATTCCAAAGAGCATAACACAGCCTCTTCATTTTAAATAGAGACTCATATGTCTTTAATAACTCGGGAAGAGACATATAGAGAAGAAACAAGGGATCAATCTTGAAATGTCACAGAGAAATAAATTTGGAAGTTTGGAGCAGCCCTACATCGAGATGCACAGGCGCAAAAAAAAACAGCAATGAATATATTGAGCATTATGCATCTAAACAAAGCATATATGTACATGCGACCCCTCTATAGGCAGAATGGCCAATGGAGTGGTCTCTAGAAACCCAGCTGGATAATAACAAAGCCGAGCGGCTCAGAAAACGCCAGACCGCCCCATGTCACATTTTACTCAGGCATCCTGGCCGACTTCAGTGTTGACATTTGTGTTGATATTGTCATTGAAGAGAACAGCAGTGACATGGATTCTCTCAAGGCTTATCATCAACACTTCAGTGGCTGTTTTAAGATGACCTGTCATTGGTTGAATCACTGCAGCTTACCAAAAATTTTCGGATCTGGTTTCCAAACGGAGTCACAGTACAACTGCGACAGCACAAACACTGTTGACCTTATCAAAGACTTTGGAGTCATTCAGTTCACAGACACAACACAATATAAACACTTAATGAGACACATGAAACAAGCGCTTATGAATATTAGGACCTTGGTGTGTGACATTACTTTTAATATTAGCTGGATTTCTAAATTACACAATTTCCATAAAATATTCTTGATGGGATAACGCTCTAACCTGATTTATAATAAAGCTTGGCTGGTAAGGTTAACACTGAAGAGATTTGTGCCATTAAAATTATGCAGAGAAACATTAGTTTGCGCATGAATCCCTTTTAATGGATTAGAGGGTGCGCTCGTAAATAGACTCCACGTTAGAGAGGTGTCTGCCACAGTAACGGGCTGAAAGTAGAGGATAACAGCCAAACTTTACACACGTTTCACACGGTGGAAAAACTTTCCCAGTATACGTCCATAACAGAAAGTCACTGCACAGCAAATAATAAAAAATAAAAAAATCATTTTCTTAGTTTGGTCTTGAGAAGCAAACTTGCAAAGCATATTAAATGGATAGTTCATCCGGAAATTAAAATTCTGTCATCATTTACTCAACCTCAGTGTTTTTCCAAACCGGCATGACTTTCTTTTTCTGTGGAGCATGATTGAAGATACTCTGAAGACTGTGCTGGCAGCTCATTGCCATGCAAATTGGACTCAAAAAGGACACAAAAGCAGCATAAAAGTGGTCCACACAACTTTTCTGTCAAAATTAAGTTTGGTTATATAGAGCTTTATTCAATACAAATGAATTCAAAGCAGCTTTACAGCCATTCGAATGTTTTTGCGTTTTTATATTAGCATCCGCAAGAATGCACAATAATGTTCTGTTTATTATAAGCTTATGCTGTTTCATTGCCTGCTGCTTTAAATGCTCAAGCTCTTTGAAGCAAGATGGATTGTGATTTACATTGTTAAAGAGTTGGATTCCCATGCTAAACATGGCCAGAGTATTTCTGTGCCAAATATACAACTTCCGGTTGTGGACGTTTCGCCGATTCGCGGGTGGTGAGTAAAACTGCATCAGATGTCTGTGTTTTGTTGGCAGTCGGCGTGCAAGTGCATATAATGTAAACAACACGAATCCTATTTATTTATAATGATGTCGCAGCTTGCAGACGATCTCTATGCAAAAGCTGCGCACGCTCGTGACTCTTCAGCTTCCCCCACGGCATGCCTCCAAGAGCCTGGAAAGACTCGGTACAGCGTATGTATCTTTTATGAATATGATAAAATTAAAGACTTTTCGGAGATATGAAGGATGCACTACTACTCTATAGGTACTCAAGATTAACATGAGATTGGCAGAAACTGTGTGTGATACCCCCCCCCCCTTTTAAAGTTAACATTAGTTATCATCCTTGGAGTGAACAGACTTTTAAAAACATTTAAACTTGTTAAAAAAAAAAAAAAAAAAACCTTGACCTTGCGTTTTTTCCATTCCACTGGCTGCATTTCACATTTTTAAGGGAAAAACAACACATTCTGTGTGAATGCCCTCTTACAGTGCTTTGTTTAGTTATTTTCCAAGTCTTGCTTTGTGTAAGAATGGCAGTGTTGGGGAAAGTTACTTTTGAAAGAAATGCATTACAATATCATGTTAATTCCTAAAAAAAAAAGTAACTAATTGCATTACTTTTATGAAAGGTAATGTGTTACATTACGTTTGCATTACTTTTTGTCACCTAGGCTGGGCTTGTTTTTTTAATAACAACAAAAAAGTGCTATTTTTGGCAAATGTTAAGGTCCTTTTACACCAAAAGTGAAATGAATAAGCCTCAGGTTGAAGAAAATGCATATTCACACATGTACAGTAGATGGCGCAGCTCAGACAAACCTTTCATCTGTGCTGCCTTTCTGGATTAAAGAAGAAAAGGATACAGGAGAAGGAAGTTCAAACTCTTATTTTTAAATCAAATCTAAAGTAATTTTTGTATATTAGTATGGTTGAATTAGATCATTGAAGGTCAGCAGCAAAGCCATTGGTTAATAAAGTGAGATTAAATACATAAAGTATATTTGTGTAATTTAATATAGTTAATTATTACAGGTTTGCATACAACTCTAAGATTGCATTTCACTGTTTTTATTCATTTTTAGGATTACTGAATGTTTTCATGCAAGTGAGATGAGTAAATGCATGCTTACATTAGTCTAGAACTACAATACCCATCATGTTTACACACACAACACCTCTGCACTTTATTTCTCTTAACATGGGGACCGGAGAGCTGTCAGTCAGTAAATGTGAAAAAGTAACTTAGATATTTTGTTGTAAATTGAAAAATACTTTACTTTAATACGTTACTTTACTAGTTACTTGAAAAACGAATCTGATTACGCAACTCAAGTTACTTGTAACGTACTACCCCCAACACTGAAGAATTGCTTTGTGTAAGTAACAGACTGAAATGTAAGTTGTTAGTTGCTAAAATTGAATATCATTACTATAGCTACTCTGACCATGAGAGTTTGGAATGACATGAAGGTGAGTAAATGACAGAATTTTTTTTTTTTTTTTTTTTTTTTTCCCAGGGTGTACTATCCCTTTAAGACTTATTTTGGGAAAATATAATGAGAGTTAAGTTTAATTTTCTGACTCTATTTGCATATTGTTGTGCATACTATGATTAGTATGATTCTCGTTTTTAAAGATGTCTGGATATTTACTGGAAAACAAGACAAAACGACTGATTGGGGAAACGATTTTGCAGTGCAGCAATAGAAGCTCACACAGAACAAAATCATCGGTGATGCACCAAAGTGATTGTGCTGCTGGTTTTTGCACTTGCTCATAGTTTCATCATGTTGACGTAAGTAATGAAAGCAGCAGTTTCTGGTGCCGTTTATAACACTGGAGGCTGGAAGTCTCTTCTCTGAGGCATTGAAGGGGTCTTTTTTTCTTCTTCTTCCATCTCTGGAGCAACAGTAATATGAGCATTTTCTACCTATCAGTGGATAATGGATTTGGTATTGGGTTTTCCCATGACATTTAGAGGTTAATTTGCACTGGTTTCATGGTTACTTATTGACGGCTAGCCCGGATATTTGCATTCACTACGCTTTTTATTGACACAAATGATTAATATCCTGCCAAATCAAACAGGATAGCCAGTCAGAGGAGCAGAGTGTTGTGCTCATACTCTGTACATTTTGTAATCTGTTTCAGTTTTGTAGGATGCATCAGCCAGATAAAAAAAGAAAGGATTATTTCAACCAAATTCCTTCCATGTTACTGTCATTGTTTTTGGCTTCTCCTCACAGATCCAAACCACTCTGCCAAATTCACAGCTACTGCAACTCACAAACGTATTTCGCAATGAACACATTCATAAATCTCATTTTCTCCCATAAAATCATGACTTTTCATCACGGCTGACATGTACACTCAGCTGACGGAGGACGGCGCAGTCATGGAGCCGCTGCTGCAGCTTTGATCCCTTCCTTGGCAGGAACTGCAGGAGGAAGAGGAAGAGAAGATTCTTCACGCCCCGCCGTACAACTCTGACCCTGGATTTGTTTTCATCCCTACTAATGTGCTGACAGGCTTGAAGAATCAATCATGTTGCTGGTTTTTCCATTCTCTGCACCTACTTTTTAATGGGTCTTTACAGCATAGTAAGTTTAAAAATGAACCCTTTTACTGTCAAGAATAATTTCTTATTGAAGTATTCAATATTCAAAATTCTGTATTCAAGAGTTTTGACTTTGCTATATGGTTCTTAAAAATCTTTTTGACACATTGATGGTCCTTCAGGTCAGTATATTGGTTCTAGTAATCATTTGTTATAGCTCTTAACAATTTTTTTTTTTTTTTGAAGCACTGGTACATGTATATTTTTCTTTTTTAGAACCATAGAACTTTAAATTGTTCTCTACAGCATTGCCTATTGCTTTGTAAGAGATTCAAAGTGTTGTACAATGTCAATGTAGTCCAATGTGGTCACTGACTTGGGAATTTGTGAGCTGTGTTCTTCAGCGACATCACAGGAGCCTAAAATGTCTTTCTACAACATCAATGAAGGGAGTTGTTCTCCCTTCTATGACATCATAGGAGCTTAAAATGTTCTTTTATGATGCCATACATTGTAGGAGCTTAAGTTAAGTTAAGTTACATTATTACGCCATTAGATGGAGGCAAAGACCGTCTTTATGAGTGTGTCAGTCAGCAGCGAAGACTTTTACACTGAAAAGAATGAATTGTTGTGAACACGGAACGGTATTATAGGAGCTTAGAAATGTTTTCTTACAATGCCAGTGTTATTCAATGCTTGAGCTTGAGTTGTTCTCCTATGATGTAATAGGATCCTAAAAATAACACTGGTCCACAATTTTTTTAGAAGTAGTCTGCTTCAGAGATAAAATGTGCTATTAATTATGTATTTTGATGTGCTGAATTCAAATATGACCCTTCGCAGGGAGTTTGACTAACAGGCGATCTTACCGATCATAACGCAGAATCCGCCATTTTGTCCGACAAAGCAGTCAGGGGAGTTAGTAGATTAATGTTGGTGGACTTGAACTTGAAAAATGGTGTGTATTGACGTCTTTCCGCGGTTGAAACAACATTCTTTATGATGTTCATTCATGTGTATTTGATGCTATAAATGAACTAGTAGGAAGAGATGATCGGTTCACAAGAGGCTTGATCTGAGGCGATCTGTCATGACACATTAAAGATCCACAAAAAGGTATTGTTTAAATTTCTTTAAAAATTACGAAATTTGACATTTGAGACTTTGCATCGACAGACAAGACAGAGCAGGTTACTTTTGATATGAAACATTGTCAGTGTCCTCTGTGCTCCGCGAGGATTGCTCCTCTTTCACTCTGTGTGGCGTGAGAGCAGCTTGTCGGACGTAGCAACAGTAACTAAAGGGGGCGGGTCTTTGCAATCGGTCAATTAAAACAAATGATTAGCTACCAAGATATTTAGGTTTTTACATTTTACGTCTATGTATATTGTGTAGATAAACAGGAAAAGTGACAGGTACTATGTAACACTTTAAAAATCAGCTAAAGGGTTATATAAATACAACAAAAGACAAAAATCTATTATGTATGTAGTTTAGTCAGTTCAGCGCTTCATGACTTGTCTTTTGTAATCATTAAATGGAGCATCTCTTGTCACTATCCAGCAACAGTCTGCAAGCATTGATGGGCTTCATTTGCCCTGATTGCCATTGTTGCAATGTCCAGGTGAAATCATTCACCGTGCTCATTGCTCACTGCTCCGCAGTTCGGTTGGAAAAAAATTCAAGTGAGTGTGCAAAAAATGTATCCTTAGTGACGTGTTGCAACCAAGGATTTTGTATGCCTTGAGGAGGTGTTCCACCAACAACCTGTCTGCCTCGTTGTTTCCAAGAAAATGTTTTGCCACTGGAAGGCTTTCCATGCAGCTTTTCCTTGCCACACTGTGTATGGTCAAATGCATCATCTCAAAGTAGTTCGCGAATCTAAGGACCAACAAAGACACCTTCCTTTATCTGACCTTCGCTTGAAGTATTTGAAAGCGGTTTGTTTTTCGTCCATGGTTTTGACAAAGTTCTTCATCAGAGCCAGCTTGATGTGTAAGGGTGCTAACAAAATCTTCCTCGATTCAACAAGAGGTTGATGCTGAACACTTTTCCTTCTAGGTTCCAATGACTGGCGGAGTGGCGTGAAGTGGATATGTATCAATGCAACTTTCATGAAGTAAACTTTTACTAAAAGCCTTCCTTCCGCCGGTAAAAATAATCCCTGACCATGAACAGCAACAGAAGTTACATTATTACGCCATTAGATGGAGGCAAAGACTGTCTTTATGAGTGTGTCAGTCAGTAGTGAAGACTTTTACACTGAAAAGAATGTTGTGAATTGTTGTGAACACGGAACAAGACGCAACTGACAAATGCTTTGACTAGCGCTGTCAGTCATGGGAAAACCCCTTAACTGTTAAAAGGACAAGATAATACATCGGACATTTAAACTGATTTTTTATTATGAACATAGGACTGACCTGAAGGAAAATGCTAAATCTGAATGCAGGTAATAAACTCGCTCACTTTATCTTTTTCTCACAACACTCTTCTACATAATACAGTAAGCTTCAATGAACAATATCAATTGAGAACATACAGTTTACATTTACGAGTGGTTGCTAAGGGTGTTGTGTAGTGGTACACAGAACCGTTGGGTGAAGCGGTCATAGCCGTGTTTTATCATGAATAAAACACAGCTATTGACCAACCAGAATCAAGGACAGGAACTAACCGTTTTAGAAGTCGTATATACTGACCCAACAGCCTACAGCTAATCAACAATTTTCAGCATAATTTTCGTTCTCAGTGACTCAGAATTAGTCAAGTTTGACAACATTATTTCCAAATCATTTTGGCTGTAGACCACTGTACTCTACAGTATAGCATAGGAGCATAAAAATCTTTTCCTACAATGGTAATTTTCTCCAATGGCAATCAGAAGCTTAAAAATCTCTTATGGCATCAGGCTGTAAAATCCTTTTGTAACCTTTTATATTTAGGAATTAATGATATAATCTTTATGTAAGATTATACTTATACTGATTTTTAGATTAGTTTTGTGTAATTTTTTTTTAGATACAGTGTATTTTCTCATAGTTCACTCTAACAAAGTCTATCCTTTGCGACTGGCACGAGTTTGCGTGGTAAGAGATCATAAGTTTCAGGCACATCAGCGGGGAGGAAACACTGGCATTGCACCTTCAACACCATGGTGAATCACTCGGCTCTTGATATTCAGCAAACTCCACAATGCATCTTTACAGCCTCTCATCTCACACCTAATGCCGAGCAGTTGTGCTTAAATGTGTATAATTTTACATCCTCAGATTCACACGGCATGTCAGCAGCTCAGAGTGAAGTACACTAATGTTCAAAGGAGTTGTAATATGGAATGATGGGAGGCCTGCAGGAGCTCAAAGTGGTTGACACACAGCTGTCTTTGCAATAAATCTTGTAAATCCACAGTACAAAAAAAAAATACAGAAAGAAAAAAAAAAACTGTCTCTCTAGAGGCTTCTTTGTGCAGTATTACCAAAGCTCTGAACAGCTAGCTGAAGTGTAAAAAAAAAAAAAAAAAAAAAAAAATGCTGTAGGACTTCAGCTTTACTTGCTAGCAAATCTCAGCCCTCTGTGGAAATAAATTGATAATTAGTTTGAATTAGACTATGTAAGTTGCGGTCAACTGACTGCCGTAAATGAAAATCCAAATGACCTTATAAACAAAGCTATGCCCACAAGATTCAAGCATGCAGTAAATAAAAAGAGAAAAATGAATTACAGACAAATTAAAAGAATTTTCCAGGTTCAATACAAGCTCAAACCAACAGCATATGTTGCATAATGTTTCAAAAAGTAATGTTAACATGAGTTTATAGTGTGAAAAATAGCTTACTAACATTTTCTCTGTAAATTATACCCAATTTTACAACCATAAAGAAAAACAAGAAAAGTTTACAGCTCAAATAATACACACATTTAACAGAAGAATTGATGCAAGTGCTTATATCAAATTAACCACATTTACTTCAATTTTTTTTTTTTTTTAAAGAAAACAAGGAACAAGTCACTATTGTGACTCAGCAACTTGTAATATCCCTTTAAATACACAGCATAGGATATGCTTAGGAGACGAGGTTAAACTCATAAGTTACAACAACTTCCTTACTTCATAACATGTGGCCTTGTATGATTTTCCTTGTCTGCAGGGTATAGATATATGGGAAGGTTATGATGTAACGTCAGTTCACGCTTTGGGTCAAGAACAAATTGCACCACTTAATATTTTAGCTTTATATTCAGGCTGGGTGAAAAAAAAAAAATGCAGCTTCACATTTCTGTGTAATGAATCTTACATTATTAATGATGTGAATAGTGAATATACTTGAACTCTATCTGAGCTATGAGACCCTCCACTTCAAGATCTGCTTGCAAGTTCATTAATGTAGTTATTGAACTGGGATATCGCATCCAACGTTATGTACCTTTCTGTCCCAAACATGTTCAATGAATGTTTGAACAACCCAGAGGGACCCGATTCTCTCGTGCCAAAACTTAGTCAAATCCATCCGAGGCTTCACGCAGAGATTTCCCTAATACTTTAAATGTAGGACTATAGTGGAAGTCGAACTTCAACGACAGACGTAATACACTTTGCAACTTGGCACACAATGGCACAAAGCAGAGAGCCGAGGTGCTCGCCGTCAGAACCGCAATTCATGCTGAGTTTTTAACCTAACCTTGCTTTATTAGCTTATTTGATTCGCCATTCTTCTTTTAGTTGATTCAATACATCTCCTATTTGCATAAAACTGGCCGGTAAGATTATCTTCACTTATTCGATCTATCCTAAGAGTCACCTTGTTCTGGATCTTCTACGAATAATGAGATTTTAAATTGGAAGACACTCACACAGAGAGGGAGCCATTTACAGTTAATTCATCTCATTGAGGTACATTGCTTAGAGGTATTGGAAGGTTTAGATTTTCATTCAAGCATCATATTTAACAACGGCTGCCTCCTCCACTTCACTCGCATTCAAATTTAAATGGCTTGAATTTGACTGATCCAATATTGCGTTTGACTGTTGTTATTTTCCTTAAAGCAAACATTTCGGCAAAATTCCTTTCTTGCGAGAAAATTACGTGGTGGCGGGGCGAAGAAGAGGATGTGAGGGAGAGAGAAAGCATGTGTCTTTTTGTGTGCAGTTTTGAGGATTTATTCATTTTCTTCCACAGGCATCTGGGTAACGCACAGTAACATGTCCTTTGGGTCATTCTTTGAAACGGGTGGCTTTACCAGTTTGATAAGGTGGCGTTATCTAAATTTGTGTATAATTTTAAACATTCTATCAATAATGTGCATAATTACGCCTTCAGACAGTAACAGCGCTGACCATTTTACAGTTTAATTTGACATTACAAGCTTTGTGCTAGAAAGAAAATGTAATGCTAATATATCAACAAATTTCAAATCAGCTGTTCACTGCACATCATGGTAACAAAGTCGACATTTAAAAAAAAAAAAAGTATCATCCTTCATCCTTATAAAGAACATAAGAGTTCACAGTTTGAAAAGATAATATTATGTCAGCTGTTTTATTGATTTGTTTATATATGTAGTACACTTTAACCCATAGTGGTAACTAAATACATTTTTTTAATACAGAGATAGTATGTTGAAAGTACATTTTAGTTCTCAACATAGCACAGTTGAGTACACTTAGATGTTCTTAAGATTATATTAAGAAGTACCAAAGAAAAATTGGTAACACTTTATTTTACAGTGTCATTGTTACACGTTACATGTAGTTACTGTAGTAATAACAATAAATTATGCATAATTACATGCATAGCATTAGCCCTAAACCAATCCCTCATCCTAACCCTATCCCTTTAGTAAGTACATGGAGTTAATTATTATTACTCAGTACTTATAATTACACTGTAACATGGACACCTTAAAATAAATTGTAACCAAATTTTTTTTAGTATATTAAGTACAAAATTATTGCAGGAAAATAGAGCACTTTAAGTACATTATGGAAGTGCACTGTAGTAAATGTAACATGTAACAAGAAAAATTGTCTCACCTAAAATATATGTTTTTACTTTTTTCCGCTGTAATGTTTACAAATATTTCCATAGTATTAGTAAAAGTTTGCTCATAATTCAGCTCTTCATTACTTACATTCATTTACATTCACATTCACATTCATGCAGACGCTTTAATCCAAAGTGACTTACAATATGTTCTTAAAAATAAAGGTTCCAAAAGGGTTTGCAGCGATGCCATAGAAGAACCATTTTTGGTTCCCCCAAGAACCTTCAGTGAACAGATCTTAAAATAACCATTTTTTTCTTAGCGTGAAGAACATTTTAATAATTTCAAGAACCTTTTGTGCAGTGGAAAGGTTCCATGGATGTTAAAAGGTTCTTCATGGAACTATCAGTGCCAATAAAGAACCTTTATTTTTATTTAAGAGTGAAGGTATAAACCATTTCATGCAAATGTTTAAATGGCAGCTGTTTTGTAGAATGAGCCCTCGCGTGTGTCCACCACACAGACAGTACCTGAAGGGTAAAGCTCCGTGATGCGGAACTAGCAAGTTTCAATGGCTACATATGCTTTGCACTCTCCCTTAAGCGGGTTTGCAAATGTGTGTGCGAGTGAAGGTGAAGTTAATTGGCTTTTTATGACTTCAATTATATAACATTATGAACATACAGGCTTAGCAGCTCGTATGTGGCCTCTATTAACAATGTCTTTTGGATTAGCGACTGGGCTTAAAGTTTCTGGCACTGAGCTGTAGCTCATCATAGATTTTAGGAGCATCCGGTGAGAAAGGGCTTCAAAAATGTTCCTCGAGACGGTAATCCTGAAAGAGCGATTGCAAACTTGACCACTCCAGATAGAAATCTGGTATTTCAAGGAGCAGTGCGGTAGCGTGCTAGCATAGCCGCCCGCGACGGCGTCGTTGACCTCAGCGATTCTTTCACACAAAATACAGTTTCAAAGCGAAAAACACAGTCTCTCTTCATTACGCCGTTAGTTTATTCTTTAAAAGCAAATGGTGTGGAAGCAAAACAAGCATGTGCCCGTCCTGAAGCGCAGCTCCTGAGGTGTTAACTAATCTCCAGTGACCAGTCTGTGTGCTGCCTTCACTAATTGCTCCCTGTATTTCAGTCTGGTGTGAGAGCAACCATTGTAGCGAGCGCCCGGCTGGCCCCCAGAGGTCTCACACCTTCATTATCACTCTTTATTGCAAAACCTTCCATGGGCACTCAGCACCAAACAGCCTGTGCGATAAAAATAGAGCCTTTCCCCTCCTCTCCTTTTGGTGGTTTCAGTTTTAATTACCAACACAGCGCCCGAGCCCGAGTCCTCAGCAGGCTGGGCTTTTTGTTCACTAATTAAAGCGAGGAGGGAGTTTATTGAAGGGACCCCAACTATGTGCTCTCATCTATTATTAAGAGGGCAGGACAAATCATTTTCAAATTTAAACGCTGAAACCTGTCCAGGGACGCACTGGGGTTCGGGGAGGGGGAGGAGAGACGTGTCGAACGAGCGAGTGAACGGACGGACTGAAACGGAGAAGAAAGCGGCTTTTGTCTTGCCGAGGGTGCGCGTTGGCACCCATCACGCATTATGACGCTCCTGTCAGGTACAGTCTGGCAGAGACTCCGTTCCCACCCTCTCGGAGCCTGCCATCTGTCTGCTACGTCACCTCATTGACGCTTTCTGGGTCAAACCGCGTAGCATAGCTGCTAAACTCACTAGCGACCATCCACAGCTTGGATCCCACCCTGATTTAATTGCTGTACCCCCTGTGTGTGTTTTGGCTAAACAGAGGACGTAAATAAGCAAACAGCAGGCAGGTAATAAGAGGGTGGGACATAAGACGAGATTGATGTGGGGAACTTCTTCTCTTTGACCCGTTTTGCTACAGCATTTGCTCCCGATACTGGCCAATCGGGCCCGACCTTGACAGCTGCATAGTTAAAGTGTTAGTTCACCCAAAAATGAAATTTCTGTCATTAATCACTCACCCTCATGTCATTCCAAACCTGTAAAACATTCGTTCATCTTCGGAACACAAATTAAGATATTTTTGATGAAATCCAAGGTTTTTTTTATTTTTTTTTATCACCCATAAAAAGCAACGTAATTACCGTTATTCGAGGTCCAAAAAAGTAGTAAAGACATGGTTAAAATAGTCAACGTGACTACAGTGGTTCAACCTTAATGTTATAAAGCAACGAGAATACTTTTTGTGTTAGTTCATCCAAATTTTTGGATGAACTAACCCTTTAACTCAGTTTAAAATAATAGTCTGCAAATGACCAAACCACATGAACAGCTTGAAAATGTATCGTTCAAGTGGACGTGTGGTGTTCACAATTATAATAGAATCACGAAAAAAGCAAGCCGTCACGTACAGTATTAGATGTTTTTCCAAACACAACCAGAAACTTTGGTTCATCGTAATGGAGCTGGTTGGCTTATTCAAATTAGGCTGGTTTGGTTGCTGTAAGTTGAAGGGGTGCAGTGACTAGCGAAGAGAGGATAATGAATTTAGCTTGGCTGCGGAGTCTGTGAAACTTCCACCGGCCTAACAAGCACTACGCACTCTTTGAGCAATTAGTCACTGTCAAATAGGGGCAAATGTAGCACTCTCTACATGCTTGTTAGGTAAAAATCTACACAGAGGTCAGTGACACTAAGGAAAATACAGCATTACCCACTGCTTCATTGGGGGAACAATACTATTTCTTAAAGCCTAAAGGCAATGGTTTTCTTTTACTGCAAAATAACCAATGAAGAAATTCAGCACAGAATTCACATAGATTGCATCCTTCTGGAACTGTGGAAAGAACGACAAAAAGGGGTGTTGTATTTGGAAATAATCAGTGTTGGGGAAAGTTACTTTTAAAAGTAATGCATTATTACAATAATGCATTGCTCCCTAAAAAAGTAACTGATTGCATAACTTATTTTTTTATGGATTTTTTTATGGATTTCTCATCTGGGCTGGGCTGTTTGTTTGTTTTTATAACAAGAAAAAAAGTTCTATTTTTGGCAAGGCCCTTTCACATCAAAAGTGAAATGAATACGCCTCAGGCTGAAGAAAATGCAAATTCACACCTGTACAGTAGAGGGCGCAGCTCAAACAAGTCTATCAGCTGTGCTGCCATTCCAACCCGATCTCACGGCAATTCGTACTTACTAATTCGTACGACCTCACTCGTACCAATTCATACGTTTTTTGCTCAGTTGCTCGTATGAATTCAACGACCTACCCCTAACCCTGCACCTAAACCTACCCGTCACTTAGACAAATCGTATGAATTCATACAAATTAGCCACCTCGTAAAATACGTACGAATTGGACGGGAGATGGCATTGGCCATTCTGGATCACAGAAAAACTGGACACAGGAGAAGTAAATGAGTAAATGCATGCACACATTTAGTCTAGAACTAATCTAGAATAACTATCATGTTTATACAGCGCTCACAACACCTCTGCACTTACTCACGATTTCTCTCAACATGGCGACGGGAGCTGTCAGTCAATAAATTGGAAAAAGTAACTTGCTCAGATATTTTGTTATCTTAATTAATTTAAAAGTAATGCATTACTTTACTAGTTACTTGAAAAAAGTAATCTGATTACATAACATAACATTAAATACTTAATCCCACTATATTTATGCTTTTGCAGTCAAAAAAAGTTTTAAACTGGGCGAGATATTGCATTTTGAAAGATCGCTTGGCTATCTCTTGGCTTTGTTGTACCAAGGCGACGGCATGATGTGGCGTCTTAAATTATCTACATCTTCCATTTAATATAGTTGTGACCCTTTAAGAACAGGCACTTATGAAGCACCTGTCCTCCGTTTGTTCTGAAAATCAAACACTTCACTAGTACACCAGTCCAAAATAAATGTCACTGCCTCTTGCAATGCAGCTCTGCTCACTTTGAAATATAGATTTTTCAATTACCTACAGAGAAACTACATTTTGGTATCAGACACCCCACCAAGCGCTCGTTCACACAAGTGATTTTTATCTTTTTTTTTTATGAGTGAGATATAATCTAACAGCACTGACATTCATTGACATCAGATATCTGCAATTTCTCACAATATATAATCAAGATTATGAGTTCGCGATTATCCTGTTTTTATATTTAAAATTATGAGGAGGGACATTTTAACACACATTTTTGCATTATGCTTTTTTTTATCCAGCTAACAGACTGTGACACCAAATGCTTTTCCCTCCATTTTTATTGTGAAAAATTATTTAATTTCAGGATATGCATTTAAAAAGGTACATTTCTCCCTTGGATGGATTTTTCCAATATATAGTAGGACGGATATATAGGTCAGAGACCCTAACGCCTTATCAGAAATTCACCATTGCCTGGTTATTAAGGACAGCTTAGGTGGAGAAGGCTGAAGTACCACGAGGGGTTAAGGTGAATTGATTGCCTGTGGACATGTTAAACATGACCCTGTCAGGCCTGCACTCCACTCCTAAAATGCGCCAACCTGTGCACCTCGCTGCAAGTAATCAGCTGTAGAAAGGGTTTAATAAAATTCGGAGGGCCCGAGAACTGGCCCCAGGGGGTGTTTTCTACCAACTTGAAAATAATCAAAACCCGCGGCAAGAGACATTTGCGGCGTGTTATCGCAGAGCGCATAGTAAATGCCTCACCATATCAGAGCCCTTTAAAAAAAATATAAATAAAATTGCCGCATGGTCGCGTCGTGCCAAAGCTGCTTGAAACACATGAACTTGCATTGCAGCCCATGCGGACGGGACGGGAGCACAACAATGGCGCGGGGTGTTGGGTAAATGTTCACCACATTCATAGGCACCAGCTTGCGGCACGGGGGCAATGAGAGGATAATTACGGGGGTAACTTGGGCTCAATCTGTCTGTGTGCCCCCTCCCCCTCCCTCTTGAAGGGGTGTTTCCCTTGATTAGCCCAACTCGGGGTGCAGCCCCCTCTGCGGATAGCAGATTGAAGTTCATCACGGGGGTCTCAGCTGCCAGTGTGTAGCGATGAATTGCCTGCTGTAAGAAGGTGTTGACAGGAGCAGCTGGACATCAGCGAGTGATGAAAAGAAAGGGAAATTCATTGAGACCCGAGACAGAACGGTCCGCTGGGGAGAGAGGGGCCTCAGAGAGAGAATCTGGCATCTGCTGGATGATAACCGAACTGCAACCTGTCCTGAAGGAGTCAAGGAAATCTGGGAGGCAGTGTTATGTCATCAAAAAATTATAATATATATATATACACATATATATATAAATATATTTTTTAAATCACTAATTTTTATTCACCTTTTTATTATTAATGTAATAATTTGTGTTGAATGTGAATTTATTATTAATATTATTGTAGATACTTATTTAGATAATAGTTAACAATATTTTGAAAAAAAACAACAACATTAAAACAATTTTTAACAAGCATAATACTAATAATATACATTTAACATTAAAAGTATTACACTATTACTATTATCATTATTAATGATGTTAAATCTCAGGGTAGAGTGTGAATTTAATAATAATATACAAGTGAGTTTCAGATTTAAAAAAAACACACACACAAAAAAAAAACACTAATGTCCCCCCACCTTTTTCTTATTAATAGAGTAATAATTTGTGTTAAATATGATTTTATTATTATTATATACTTATTTAGATACAGGTTTAATAAGTTTAATAATATACACAAGTTTAAATATTTTGAAATAACTAATTAAAATAATTTTTTATAACAAGAATAATACTAATAATATACATTTAACATAAGTATTACAATATTACTATTATCATTATTAACAATAATAGTAATTTTATAATTCAGTGTAGAATGTGAATGTATTATTATTATTATTATTATTATTAATGTTGAATTTTAATAATGTTAAATATTAATAATGTTAAAATTTCAGTGTAGAGTGTGAATTTAATAATAATAATAATAAATATACAAGTGAGTTTTAGATAAAAAAAAGCAAACAAAAAAACAAACAACAAACAAACAAATCCCCCAATCCCCCACTTTTTTTTTTTTTTTTTTAAATTAATAGAGTAATAATGTGTGTTGAATATGATTTTATTAGTACTATCATCATCATCATTATTATATATACTTATTTAGATACAGGTTTCATAAGTTTAATAATATACACAAGTTTACATTTTGAAAAAAATATTAAAATAGTTTTTAACAAGAATGATACTAATAATATACATTTAACATTATAAGTTTTACAATATTACTATTATCATTATTAACAATAATAGTAATTGTATGATTTCAGTGTAGAATGTGAATGTATTAGTATTATTATTAATTGAGTTTTAGATATTTAAAAAAAACATTAAACAAATTCTTATTTCCACTCAACATTAAAATTGTTACACTATCATCATCATCTTTATTATTATTAGTTAGTGATATGTTAAATCAAATTAAAATATAAATTCTAAAATATATTAAAACAAGTCATTCAATTATAAATACATTTTTAAAAAAAATGCATTTTTAATAAATTAAAAAAAGCCAATGTTGTACAGTATATATATTTTTTGTTTTATAAGAATGCATTCAAATGAATTAAAGCTCCACATAATTCCTGTAGGCTAAATAGTGGAAAATCTCATGTGGTTTCACTCGCCCACCACAAAACTGTCAGAACGTCAACAAAGTTATCATGCAAATTGTGTGTGAAAAATAATGACTAATGTCTCAAACCGAAGCTGCTCATGTGAGTAAATAGTAAAAACAAATAGCCCGGCTAGTTGTGATTCCCAGTGTAAATGAGGTATGATCATGGTGAGTGTGCTGGCACACTGAACCTCAGCCTCTGCCAGTGCCCTGGGGTTACACTTGGCTCTATTGGTGTGATTTCACTATCCTTTGCATTAATGAACTGCCTACCCGTGCAAATGAGCTTTTAATGGGTGTTACTCTGCTAGTGCGGTCCCTACCTCGCACAAAAGGCGTTTTACGTGCCGACGCCACCCTCCCAATTTCGCTCGAGTAAGTAATTGTGGGTTGCAATCACACCGACACTCCAATAAAGTGCTAAACAAGGTCATTGCCGTACTCACTGGAATAAGATCACCTATTTGGTCTTTCCAAGGGATGCGGCCTACTTTCTCCCAAAAGGTTCTGGAACTGCGCACAATTGTAAGACTCTTCATGGAATAACTATATTAGTGGGTGTAAACTTCGCTCTGATCGCTGCTGTTCAAGCAGCGTTACGTGTTGTGGAGGCCCTGTGCAGACACAGACGTGATGAAAGCCGCTCTGTTCATGGCCATGTTTGCTGGGATGGCTTCACAGCTATGAGAAGGAAACCTCACAGCCTTGCTGACACCCGCTACTGCTTAATTAGCCAGAATCAGCCCAGCCCTGTAGGAGAACGAGAGAGACAGGGAGAGAACGACTAATGATTAATGATAAAACTCCATTTGAGTACAACCGCTGACACAACACTACATGTCACAGCGGAGTCCACGTGTAGTACAGCGAGGATTACTCCTCTTTAATGTTGCTTCCTATTTCAGTGCATTAAGCTTCTAATGGTGAGTCTGCACACCATGCCGGTATATGACACCTCTTCTAAAACTCCAAGTGTATTGCTAAATCAATTGGGCGATTGATCCGGGACTAATTAGGCCAGGATAAATGGTTGAAGTACACAAATATTGGTCCACTGATGAGCCAATAGACTGCAAGAGGCATAAATTCAGCGATAGATGGAGAGGTGTCAGACAAGACTTGTTAGTGCCTGTGCTAAACTAAATGAAACGACATATGAGGCTATCTGTCAGCTAAATGCTCTCATTGAGAAATTACTTGATCTTCTGGAACCTCACATCAGAGAGATTTATGTGGTGTCGTGAAATGAGACTTCCTTAGTCAGTTTAATAGTGTCTGTTTATTCGAGATCCATCGATACATTGCATGTGATGATTGTTGCATTTGTATAGAAGTGCTTGTTTAGGTGAAAACAGGTAAAGTGGGAAATTAAAGCATAATCATCTGTATCATTATTTATAAGTTTATTTTTTATTACCAAAAACCAGCATTAAAGGGACAGTTCAAAAAATTATATATATATTAAAATGTAATTTATTCCTGTGATGGCAAAGCTGAATTTTCAGCATCATTACTCCAGTCTTCAGTGTCACATGATCCTTCAGAAATCATTATAATATGCTGATTTGATGTTTAAAAGATGGCTTCATTTTTTATTTAAAAATCAAACAACATTGATTTATTATATCCTTGTTGAAAAAAAAATTTTTTTCATACTGACCCCAAACTTTTGAACGTTAGTGTACATGTTAAAATATTTAATTTATTATTATTATTTTGCCTTCAAATTCTTTTAAGAAGTTTCTCGGATATAATCAAAACAGTTGGTAAAAGCTTAGTTTTCTCTCTTTTCTGAAATGTGACTGATATCCATTTTAGTAATGTTTCTGTGTGGGATCAATTTAACCTCAACAAAAACACTACAGAAAAAGAGAGAAATACACAATTAAACAACTTGTTATATTGATATTTTGAGCACATCTGGGGGACTCTGAGACCTCAAACTGAATATGAGGTTTAGTCGCCCCATTTTATCCTCTTATTGGTAGGTATAGTTGTGGTCCATTTTAACTTCACAGTATTTGACACTTCCCTTATTTTCATTTATGTCTTTTTCTCTCTAAACAGCCCCATTTTGCCATTAGACAGCGTTCCGGTCACACGTCATCAAACTCTAATTAGTTTCAGCTGACAGGGTGTGTCCTTCAGGTCAAAGGTCCCGACCGATTGTAGGGGGATGATGGCGAGTAGAAGGGTCGTGGCAGAGCTCAGGGATCAGAATCCTCATTACAGCGATCTGTTTGCCCTTAAATCAACCTGGCAACGCAGACATCCACTGTGTCTCCCACAGCCCTGTGTTTGTCATACACACAGAGCCTTTCCCAGAGATCTTCTCTTTCATCGCTGCTTGTTTGTCCGTTCTTTATTCCCGATGCCCCCAGTGCTAATGTCAAAACAACAGTTGATGTTATTTCTCCAGGGGTGAGGGGGCTCCGCTGCGCCCTCTGCAGGTCGGTCGCGGAAGCACGCTTCAAAAGCACACAGCCCTGACACGCAGCTGAGTCATTAACCCAGAAAACACACCATTTGCTGGGATTGTCAGAACAGATGTTTCAGAACTATTTCCCCGAAAGCTTAAAATCTGGAATACGTCTTAAATTAATAACCACCCCTCCGCCCTTCAGTTCCTCAGTCAATGCTAAGTGCCCTTGTTGACTCAATTGGATTAGCACTAATATGTAAACACAGGAGGTAAAAGAGTAATCCTCCAATGAAAGCAAAAAAAAAAGGAGATAAATAAATCGAAACGGCATGTTCTCTACTTTATAACAATAAACACGAGACGAACAGAGGATTGATTGAATGAGAGGTTTGATACCGCAGACCTGAATGCATTCGAGACGAGTGTTTTGACCATCCAGTAATTACCCGTTCGTAACTCAGTTGGATAATAAGAGGCAAACCTTTGGGGGATAAGACACAGAGTTGTTAATTATTAAACGCTTACATCAGCCAAGCGCTAGAGAGTTGCAATTATTAATGTTGTTGTTCTTGTTTGTGCTTAAACACAACTGCTGCTGTTAATATCCTCATTAACCAAAATGAATGATTTTATTACTCTTGATTTGGTCTGGGGTTTGCTAATGCATCTGGGTTGTGTCGTCAGTGCGAATTGAGGGATAAACATCTCCGTCGGATGCACCGCGTCGGCGACTGCTAGGGGGGTTTGTTTATTCTTCCCCCCCACCTGAAATCCCACACATAACGGGAATATACAAACCAAACAGACAAACGTGCTGCTCACCTCTAAAAATACACCGTAATTGAGCACTAGAGCCGATGGAGAATAGCGCGGATGATAGCCGTGGATTTAGATTTGAAATCATTAAAAACTTGCCTGAATTACGCCGCAAATATGCGGCAGAAACAAAATAGTCGGGATTAAGCGGAAACGGTTGAGATGGAGGCGTGTCATTTTAATGCCTCATCTAAAATGGTCTGAGGTTTTTGAGTTTCTACCCCACCCTAGAAACACCAAGGTGTCCTCAAAACGTCTTGTTGCATTAGAGCAAGTCACAGTATTAACATTCAAAATAGGTTACCTCTTCTTTAGAAATCACTTTACAAGGCAAAAAATAAAGTTGAATTAATGAGCTTCACCTTGGATTAAAACGAATAACTGACTATTAATTACATCCAAAATATCAAGAATATTTAAGCTCAAGGATCAAAGGGACATCTGCCAGTATTCATAGCATGGATCTTTATATAGTCGTTTATTCAGCGTTTTTAGGTCAAAAAAGCTAGGCATTAAAAAAAATATATTCAGATATTAGACAATCAAGTTGTAGAATGCTAATTTTCCACTCTGAATCTTTCTGTGAAAGCTGAGAAGCAGGAAGCGCAAACAGTCGAGTAAATTCTCATGCTCCCCATAGAGCTGACACACTGCTTCGTAGTATTTACTATTTCAATAATGTGCTAAAAGATTGGCCAATCACTGGATTAGGACTGTTATAACTCTTAAACAGTAAAGCCTCTCTTGACACAGTGATGACACAGTACCTACTTCAATGCCATCACCTCCTTAAAAGATTCTTTTGATTGGTTAACTCATGTCAGAGAACAATAACATCTAGATTTTTATATTATCTAAACACAATGTGAGTGGTGCCAAGACAAAACTCGCCACAGTTTCTACAGGGTTTCTAAGGCCCTGTTTACACCTGGTATTAAAGGGTTAGTTCCCCCAAAAATGAAAATTGTCATTAATTACTCACCCTCATGTCGTTTCACACCCGTAAGACCTTCGTTCATCTTCAGAACACAAATTAAGATATTTTTGATCAAATCTGATGCCTCCATTGAGAGCAAGTTAACTTAGACTTTCAAACGCCCAGAAAGGGTTAGGGTTAGGGTTAACTACAGTGATTCAACCTTAATGTTATGAAGCGACAAGAAATACTTTGTGCGCCAAAAAAAAAAAAAAAAAAAAAGACTTTATTCAACAATATATAGTGAAGGGCGATTTCAAAACACTGCTTCATGAAGCTTTGAAGCTTTACGAATCTTTTGTTTTGAATCAGTGTTTTGGAGCGTGAATCAAACTGCCAAAGTCACGCCCCCCACATGACTCTGGCAATTGGAAATCGTTTGATCCATGCTCCGAACCACCGATTCGAAACTAAATATTCGTAAATATCTTAATTTGTGTTCTGAAGATGAACAAAGGTCTTACGTGTGTGGAACGACATGAGGGTGAGTAATTAATGACAGAAATTCCATTTTTGGGTAACTAGCCCTTTAAGATACGTTTTGGTCAATCGGATCACAAGTGGATAAAGGAGACACATACCTGTTTACACCTGGTATTTTAATCCATCTCTTTTGTCCACTTTCAACCACTTCTGTACCGATTTCTTCAAAGGGAGGGTCCATGGGTGGGTAAATGTATGGTTTATTTCAGATCTTTTGATCTAACGGACAAAATAAGCTTGCGCCATTTATATATGAACGTGCCCAGAGACAACGGAAAAACAGAGCATCAGCTTTCGTTTCTGCTCTGATAGCCGCAAGACCACGGCAAACGCTGTGAGTGTGTGTTAGAAAATCAGGAATGGTGAGAGAACATTGTGCTTGGTACATTTTTCGCCTTCAAACCAAACTTGGGTCTTCAGCCGACAAAGTTTAAATCCTGTCTGGCTAGTGCTCCTCTCATGTTGGCTACGCATTAGGTCAGTAGGCAGAGAGTAGACTAGGTGGTCTTTTGTGGCTGTTCGAATGCATTTGACCACATGAGTTTTTACACTATGAAAGCAATCCAGTCGAATGAGTTTTTAACTACCTCTGGAAGTGGTCAAAAGTTAACAAGCTCAAACAGTTTCAAACCCCGTTTAGACCCATATTTAGTCGTCCACTTGTGATCCGATCGAACAAAACACATCTTAATACCAGGTGTAAACAGGGCCTAAGGTGTTCAAAGTGGTTTTTAGCACCTTACTCTGCAGTTGTTAAGGATCTGAGGTGATTGCTAACTAACCCAAGGGAAAATAGCCATCCCCCCCATTTTATTGCCTGCCAAGCAAAAATCCTTAAACCAAACGCTTAGAAAAGTAATTGCGCACTCCTTCTCAAAAAGCTGGACAATTTGACGTATCATACATTCGTAAAGCAATGTGAGATGAGTTCTACATTAAAGCTTAATACTTAAGAGTAATACTAAACCTTCTAAATCAAATCTAGAACAAACAAACATCTTTTATGAAACAATGATTTCAAGTTAACTAAAAGTAATAAAAAGCAATACAATAAACTGGCTTGCTGCTCAGAATAGTCTTAATAGTGGACGGCACAGAGGAGTCAGAGGTCAGTTATAACCACAGTGCACGTCTGTGGGCTTTGGGGTCCTTGTGTCTCTTAGCGAAACATTTCCCTTTTCTCCATAACAAGCAGTGAACAAGACATGATAAATTTACACATCCAACATATACGTACACACACCCACACACATTCTAAAGATGTCTTCTTAGCACGAAATTGTTTAACAAACCAAACTATAGGAAAAGCAAATAAGGCCATTTATGGGGCTAGTTGCTCCTGTGTAATCTGAAGCATATGCAATTTTAAAGGGTGTTTCTCCTGCTAATGGGCCCCGAGGGGCCAGGAGGTTAATTGATGCAGCTGTTGATAGCTTTTACACATGACGCAGGGTTCATCTCCCCTGTGACTCTTATTCCAAGGCACTTTTTAATGAAGTGTTAGACAGAAGGCTTTTTACAGTAGGTTTGTATCTTGGAGAATGCTTCAAAACAAACCTAAAGAGCAGCTTTTAGGAAAAAGCTCTGCAGATGACCATTGATTTATGCATTAAATAAGAGCTTTTTTGCCACATTGCCATGTTGTTGATTTGCAGCTCCTGATGGGGGGCTGGAGGCAACAGAACGTCAATCACTCCCTATTTCCCCCCCCCCCTCGTTTTACACAGGTTTACTCACTATTACTATGTGCGCATAAAGATATATTTTGCATGCTAAAACATAACATCTAAGCTGCTTATGCTGCTATTAACATATACACATGACTGATAAAAATGACTGAAAAATGTGTTTATGCACATCCGTTTCCAGCTAAAAGCACTTGAATGAGACTAAGACTTCAGCTGTTGACGTTAAACGCAAAAAAAGTCCATAAAGAAAAGGACCGCGCAGAAACGTCACTAATTTTACCGCACTCTTTGTTTATAAAACGACTGCCTATAGCACTCACACTCACAAACCCTGGCATTTGACAGCTACTTAATTTCACATCTGAGGGTTGAGGGTGACAAGTTCACTTTTTATATTATAATCTCTGGCAGATTTTAATTAAATAGTCATTGGCGAACTTCTATAATTCCTCTGAAGGCCAGGCCTCCATGGGAGCCGGAAAAACCAATGGGTTTCCTCACAGCTAAAGGGGCTTCTTTACAGAGCAAACATTTACAGATATTTGAGCATTGAAAATTAAATACAAATACATAGCTAAATTTATTTGATCCGAGGCTGTGGAAATGAGCGTGGAGTGTGGAGAGAGCGGGATGTGATGACAGTGTGATGAACTGGATAGCAGCCTCACCCTGAGGATTATACTCCCACAGTCACTAAATTCTGCTCATTAAAGTGACAAACCCAAACACAAAGCCAGTCAAGCGTGAGATTCAGCTGTGTACAGCATCTGGCCCGTACTGGCAACCCCAAGCGCAGCAGTCTCCGCCACAAACACCTCTACACACTGTAACCTCCGTCAAATCTAAAACAATCAACTTGCCTTTCATTTCCAATTTCGCCGCCTGCCACAAAGCCCTATTAGAGTCCATGATCATACGCTGCTGCTGATTTACAAACGAGTACGGGGGAGTCCCTGTCCTTCCCGAACCTCTCCTCTGCTCGGTCTCTGGTGCCATCCGTCAGCCTCCTCCATCCTGATTATCTGGAGACAGCAATTTCAAAGAGACATCTTAATGGTGATGTCAATGTATTAATTAGAAGTGTTAATGAGCTAAAAGCAACCCAAATTAAATTAATGCAGCAATAGACACAGAGAGTGAAATTAGCTTCAATTTCTGTAAATGATTCTGAAGTGTGCACAACATATCAGCCTGCCTGAACATTCCCATCCCCCAAAGCTAATCAAGAACTACATTGCAATTAGCTGCTTAATTAAAGCAACACTCTGCTCGGAAAATCCGGCACAATTAAGTAATGGCTGTTATAGCATGAAGGCAGGCCGTATTTGTCTTCGAGAGAGGTGCAAAACACACATGCGCGCACACCCCCCCCCCCCAGACAAAGCATATTATATTTCCAGCGGCCCGCGGGGACCGAAGACGGCCAAGATCTGCTGAGATGGAGATGGTTTGGAAAGTGGAGTGGGTCTGGAGCTGGAAACGGCACGACTCAGTCTGTGACAGAGCGCCAGATCGCACTCCCTAGCCTAAGGTTTCATAGACTGCCGAATTGGCTCGGACTCAGGCGAGTGGGGCCTAATCGCCACTTTCTGTGTTGTCACCTCAACACTTTCCAATTGGACATGGCTAACTGCAGACAGTTGGAGTATTCTTCACTGTTTCAGCTGAGGATGTCTTGGTGACCTTCCAATCCGCAGATTGGCGAATATAGAGCGGAGCCGTACGCTCACGTCCGTGAGAGAACGACCACCGGATAAGAGCAGACCTCGTGCAGATGTTTCCTCACGCCGAGTCCAGGTGGCAGCCCCTCCCACCGCAGCGTATTCAGCTTTATTTACCAATCTGAGCAAGGGGCTGAGCTGTGATTAACACCCCGGCTTGGCTGGGCCGCCCAGGGATGTGGGTGTGAGCGCCATCCTTCAGCAGGTGTAGGCCACTGCAGAGCATATGCCATCAGGCTGCGAGGAGCGCTCTGTGGAGACGTTCCTCTGGCGTTTCCTGGGGCCTTGCTCGACTGGGAACAGGCATCACTCACAAACACCATCTGTCAGGTACGGCCTTACCTGCTAGGAGTATTTAACTGAGAGGCAACGAGTCCTTCTCCCATCTCAGATCTCGTTCACAGCTAGATGGAGAGGGAGATGAGGAAGAACATGCCTCGTTCTTCAGCAGGCTTCTCAGGTTTCCTCGATCACACTGGAGCAACTGGAGACAAAGAAGAGCGGAGAGCTCCCGCGATGCTCCGGGACAGATTTCCCCCTCTTGCAAAGAGACACCTGAAGTGTTTGACGCTAAATTAGGTTTTCAAAGGCAATAATTAGACTTTCTTCCCTAAAGGTAAATTACCTGCTTCCCAATTGATCTGCATTCTAATTATAACAATTTGCCCAGGAGCCATTGCTTTAGAACCTCACCGTCTACTACGAGTAGATGTTAAACATACGAAAATACGTGTAGATATGTGCAAACTGCTGTAATCAGTTTAATAAGCATTCTGCACCATAACTGGAAGAAATTAATCAACAGTTCTGTGCACCTTTGAGGGTGATAAATTAAATGAATATTAGTGAATATTAGGAGAGCAGAGGGCAAGGTCTTTCTCCCCATATGTTGCTGTGAGGTTTCATGATCACAATACAGTCTGAATGGCAAAATCTGCATTTATTCGCAAGACACTAACTGCATGAAACCTTGATGAATTGTTGCAAGTAGGAGCTCTGAAATCAATAATCAATAATCAAAGTCAATCTTTTCAGAAAATGTTATATTATCCCCAAATGCCCAATGAAAAATATACACATAAAAAAGGTTCTCTGGTGTTTTTTTTTTTTGTTTGTTTTTTGTTTGTTTGTTTTTTACAGCCCTCTACAAGGCTGCATTTATTTTTTTAATCAAAATACTGTAAAACAGTAAAATTATGAAATAGTATTGTTTTTTCTTCAGGATTTCAATGAATGGCAAGTTCAAATCAACAGCAGGTAATTGTTTTTAACAATGTAAAAGTTTGTATGTTCATACTGACTTTTAATCAATTTGTCTCTGTAAAGCATTTTGAGTCTGCCATCTAAATCTTTGGCAATTAAAATTGATGTTACACTACAAAAAGTACCATTCCAGTCCTGGCTTCAAATTTTATCAATATAGTGCTTCTAAAATGAACTATACTGCAACAACTGTGACATCAAACTATCATGGCGGATCATTATTTTTCGTGCAACACACTTTTATGCCAGGGAATCTCCCTGGATCCCAATATGCCTATTCATATACTGTAAAAACAGTATGTGGAATACTGCTTTTTATGTAAAAATATGCATAATTAATAGTATGGCAGATTATGCAATATTCATAAAACAGTAGACAAAAAAATACTATACTCTAATGACCTACTACATCTGCGGTGATTTTGATTGAATTTACTATCGTATGAGGCCATGGGAGAGTCAGAGTTGTATTTGTAAAAGGTGGGAAACAGCGAGAGGGCTGGCGTCTTAGGTCACATGGCAACGTAACGGATGTAGTATGTTGTACAGTACATGTAATATACAGTATTCTGACAGTATGTGATTTTGGACGCAATCTAAAATAATTATTTTATAAAATGTTTTATTGTAAACCTATGTCCATAATTTTAATTATATAAGGATGTTATAATAAAGACTGTGTTATATTTGTAATATTAAAGGGTTAGTTCACCCAAAAATGAAAGTAATGTCATTAGTTACTCACCCTCATGTCTTTCCACACCCGTAAGACCTTCGTTCATCTTCAAAACACAAATTAAGATATTTTTGATGAAATCCGATGGCTCAGTGAGCCCTCCATTGCCAGCAATATAATTAACACTTTCAGTGCCCAGAAAGCTACTAAAAACATATTTAAAACAGTTTATGTGACTACAGTGGTTCAACCTTAATGTAATGAAGCGACGAGAATACTTTTTGTGCACCAAAAAAACGACTTCATTCAACAATATCTAGTGATTTCAAAACACTGCTTCATGAAGCTTTGAAGCTTTACGAATCTTTAGTTTCGATTCAGTGGTTCAGAGCACCAAAATCACATGATTTCAGTAAACGAGGCTTCGTTACGTCATAAGTGTTTTGAAATTTCAATAGTTCACATGACTTTGGCAGTTTGATACACGCTCCAAACCACTGATTGGAAACAAAAAATTCGTAAAGCTTCGAAGCTTCATGAAGCACTGTTTTGAAATCGCCCATCACTAGATATTGTTGAATAAAGTCGTTATTTTGTTTTTTTTGGCGCACAAAAAGTATTCTCGTCGCTTTATAATATTAAGGTTGAACCACT
Organism: Elopichthys bambusa; assembly: GCA_037101425.1. Lineage (NCBI taxonomy): Eukaryota > Metazoa > Chordata > Actinopteri > Cypriniformes > Xenocyprididae > Elopichthys > Elopichthys bambusa. The sequence goes on from CM074435.1 coordinate 25,360,073, forward strand.
GTAGTCACATGAACTGTTTTAAATATGTCTTTAGTAGCTTTCTGGGAACTGAAAGTGTTCATTATCTTGCTGTCAATGAAGGCCTCACTGAGCCATTGGATTTCATCAAAAATATCTTAATTTGTGTTTTGAAGATGAACAAAGGTCTTACGGGTGTGAAACGACATGAGGATGAGTAATAAAAAAACATTTTGGGTGAACTAATCCTTTAATATGTCAATATCCCTATCATTCATTTCCTATTCTTTTTTCAGGGAAAAGGTACTCTCTAGAACTTTGTGGAAAAAATTAAAACTTTTACGCTCTAAAAAGGTAAAAAAAAAAAAAAAAAAAAATTGGTGACAGTTCTAGCTGTGGGCAATATTTATTTACATACAAGTGGGTGAAGCTGGCTATTTTAAATGCAGATGTTGGATAATGACAGTGGAGGTGAAGCCGGGGTATTGTCTCCATTAAATTAAGTCACCTCCACACGGCGGCAGTGTGACTGCGCACAGATACTTCACGGAGACAGAGTGGATATTCAAATTCAGCCCACAGTGCCCAGTGCTAATTAATATGTAAATTTCACATTGTTTGTTAACTCCGATGTCAATTTTTGATGTGAGCAGCGGCTTCTATGTTAACAGAGATTCACTGTAGATTGGACCTGGGTTATTGCCAAACCCCTGTCTGTCCATAATCAAATATTTTTTAGGCTGCTAGACTAATATATGTCTCTGAAGCTTATAACTTGGGAGACATGCTAATGATATTTTATTAAGCCAGAGTAATTGAAGGCACCATTTAAATATGTAATTAAGCACTTAAGTATAATTATGCAACACAGTAGGAAACCAAATGAATTAATTTAAAAATACGCCAATACATCAATTTATTTAGGCTCTATTGTGCGGTTCTAGCATAAGATGATTAACATTTTAAATAACGAGCTTCAATGAGACAGAATAAAGGAATTTCACATCCGCCTGGAAGTGCGGAAAGTTGCTATACACAAGTTGGAAAAGAATAACTGATAGGATAAAGACCTCTGTGCAATTTGAAGAGCAGAGAAGCAATTTACCTTCTAATATACCTGTATGCACAAGTCAGCGATTACTGGGCAAGTTTCCACGGCACTTTTCTTACACTAAATCTCCTTTCCATTAGGCTGAAATGATTTAACAGACACTGTTGTGTGGCTTATAAAACCGCGGATTGAGGCGGAGATGGAGAAAGAGAAAATCTGAGTGAGTGTTTGTGTCAATTTCATACATCCCAAGAAAGAGTGTGTTCATTTCTCCCGGCAGCCACTATGTGGCCCGCTTTAAGAGAGGTTCACAGATAAACACACATCTCCGGCCCCGGTGGAGTCATTTACCTTTCTCCAAGTAGATTCAAGATATTAATTAAGATAAATCTACCTCAATTCTGTGATTCTGCCATCTGGTTATTTATCTGAATTATGTTAATCATTTCTGTAGGGCAGGAGAATGATTACCCATTTTGCGTCTAATTTATATTAATATTTGAAATTAAATACTTAAGCAATAGGTCCATCTGTTTCCTCCACAGCGCATACAGAACATACAGTAGCACATTGCAAGCAGAAATACACACGGCAGCATCGTCTCCCTAGCAAACAAACAATATGGCGGCATTAACCCCTGCTCCCCGCGTTAACTACTCTGACAAAGTCTTTAATGAAGTTAGCCGAGCGAGTCCAACCATGCATTTCAAACTAAACAAACCACTAACACAATGACTTACAAGATTTACCACCTCATATGGTTCCAAATCCCACTGATGATCTCACAACCTCCGAGGATACAGACACCCTCGGCCCGAACAGGCAATTAAGGCACCGGTGGCTTTGCGCTTGACTTTGAGCGTTAGTTTGTTAGCCAGTCACGTGTGCAAGGCGCGTGGAGGGGGTGAGGAGAACCCGATCGCACGCTCCGACTTAGGCCAGCCACTAATTAGGGTGAAGAGGAGGCCAGTGGACACGCGGTGTGATTAAATTTAGATCTGGAGGGAGATCTTGACCCCACGTGCCCCTCATCTAAGTGACATTTACCCAGGATAACCACACTGCAGCTGAGGCTTATTAACCTTTTGTGGGCCTCAACACCACTGACTGGCTTAATTGGCAGATGGATTATTAAATAGAGCAACTTCAAGATGATTGAACATCTTATATCTACAACGCACAGGTTAGTCAGTAAAATCTTATTATCACTTAGGCTTCGGGGTACAGTGGCCTACATATATACCAGAATGGATCATTTTTGGCATTATAATACTAACAATGCAGGTGAGAGTGGAAAAAAAAGGAGTTTTGATGATAATGGTGTTGAACGTGTGATCCGTCAAAGGGTCACTAGCAGAATATCTCCGGTTTCTCGGCATTCACAGTCCCTTGGGAAGTAAAATCCGCCGTTAATCATCAAAATGACCGTTACGCATTGCCAAGCACTAAACGGTGTCGGATCCGCCTGGAACGACTTAATCCATCACAACCGATTTGGAAACTTTCGAAAATCAGGTTGCTTCTGTGGGGAAATCTCTGAGAGATTTAAGAGAGGACAGAGATGGCGCTCTGGGCCTTGTACAGTAGCATGTACAGAAACAACCGTTCCCCTGACTCGTACAAAAGAAAATGCTGTACGCTCCTTTTTCTGCATAGCCAAACAGAGCTGCCAGACGTGTGTTTAAGCATGATCCATTCACCAGGCTTTGCGCCGCTCTGCCATGTCAAATCAATGCTTTCAAGGGAAGCACGAGTCAGCCATGTTGGATTCGGTTCTGCTTTTGGGAAATAAGTGGATCATATTGGACGCATTACCATACTTGTGTGACTGAGGCGCTCGCTCTCATATTCAAAAAGGAGATCATTGCACAGCATGTGATAAATGTCACCTCAGAGCAATGACCCGCATTATGTATTACCCCTGCTGCAGGCGTCCTCCTGCACCTCTGTGATCAGCTGTGGTTACTTACCCCCCATGTAGGCTGCCTCTGACCATCTATATGGAAAATCAAACCCCTGACACTGAAAAAAAGAAAAAAAAAAAAAGAAAGAAAGAGCATGTGTTTAAAACACAAGAGGACTGGTTTGTTTCATCTTCTGAGCATTTTTGGGTCTCGATAGGTCAAGCAACCAAAAAGCAAGATATACAAGTTTTAAAGGAATAGTTCACAAAAATAAACAATTTACTCACCCTCGTGTTGTTCCAAAACCTGTAGGATGGCTTTCTTCTTTGGAAGTTTTTGATCACTGAAAACCACAGCTTTAAAACACCCAATACAATGATGTATCACACTATATTTGATGTTAATGACATCAAACACCATTGGGAATACCGTATTTGTATTTGTAAAGTAAAATTTGTAAAGTGTAAAGAGCAGCTCTTTTACATGTTTTTGGACAAAGGTTCTGGGTATTGTGTTGACAGTTCAGGAACTCAGGCTTATTTAGAGATATTTGTGTTTCCAGGGACAAAGAGGAAAAACGCCATTTTGTTAAGGCGGCTTATCTTGCAGCTGAAAAAATGTCCAATATATGGGTCATTGATGAATAAGTGTCAAGTAAGTTTAAAAAAAAAAAAAAAACCTAATGGAGATATAATTAATTTTGAAGTTTTATTAAGTGTTAACAATGAGATTGTGGTTATAACTTTTTTTTGTATCTTTTTTTTTATACAAGATGGACAAAATGTGTCACCAAAAAAGTAATTCAGTTTAACTAAAATTTCAGTTTTACCGAATGACACTTTTGGTTACGATGACGATATTTTCAAACAATGCTAACAGGCTAGTTAGCTTGCTAGCTAGCTAACAAAAGGACAATCAAACATTTTATATTTATTACAAGTTTTTAAAATATTACAATATTTTCCATGTTTTATAGCAGTTGTACCAAATGACCTGATGTTTTGGGACATGCGAATGAACAAGTGAAAACATGAATTTTTCAAATAGTTTAAAGAGAGTTAGTTACTTTGCTTCATGACCATGTGGTCCTTTGCAGGTGTCTGAATGATGTCACATCCTGTCAAATGATATTGACCGCATGACTTGATCCAAAACGGTCCCTTTATATAGGTTACTCTGAATGACATCACTGACATGACACCACTCCAATTCTTTTTCCCCCCCCGGACATTTTTTCCCATAAAGTAACGACTTCTACACATAATTTTAATAGCATTTTGCAATATGTTGATATATGATGTTATAAAATACCTTTATATGTAGCAAAATATAATTAAAACCTTTTGGGTTCAATAAAAGTGATCTAGTTGGATACTTGGATGTCATTTCTTTGTTTTTTTATTAATTATTATTATTATTATTATTATTAAGGCCTTTGGGCAAAAATAAATTACCGGTCACGTCATTGACCCATATACCATTCAGAAGTTTGGGGTGATATGTTTTTTTTTAAATGTTTTTGAAAGAAGTCTCATGCTCACCAAGGCTGAATTTATTTGATCTAATAAATAAAACGGTAATATTTTGAAATATTACAAAAAAAAAAAAAAAAAAACCCCACGATTTTAGCATTTAAAATGTGATGTCAAAGCTGAATTTTCAGCATCATTACTCCAGTCTTTAGTGTCACATGATCCTTCAGAAATCATTCTAATATGATGTCTGATGATCTCACCGCCACCCGTTGGCATCAGGAAAACAGTGAACGACATGCATGTAAGCGAGTGAATACAAGAGAATTATGGCCAAGTCGTTTCAAAGTGCCACACTTCCTGCTGCCAACAGGTGGCGCTTTGACTGTAACTGAATATTGGCAGGTAGATGTCTTCAGACCAAGACTCTAATAAAAGGTGAAGTTTGGGGCAGATCAGACATTGTATGCCCAAGTTACAACAACTTCCGGTTTCATGGCGAAACATCAAACTTTGTCAGGCCGCCACGGACACGCCCTTCAGCGAAAACTCTAGATCTTCGCAATTTAACGTCTCAAAGGCCTTTAGATTAGACTGACAAAATATGATGTTGATCTGATTAAATCTCTAGGAGGAGTTTGTTAAAGTACAACGTGTGGAAATGGCAAAAACTGCCAAAATTTTGCAGAGAAAATTCAAAATATCTTACTTCCTGTTGGGTTTACAGATTTTGCACCCAGGGGCTTTTTTTTTGGGCTGTTACATTGGTCTACCGAAATTCATAACTATACGTGAAACGTATAACGAAGGGCACTTAATTTAAATTTTGTAGGTGGTGCTATTGAGCCATTTTGCCACACCTAATTCTGAAACCCATATCAGATGTAAATTTTCACCACTTCTGACGTGAGTGCAAAGTTGCATGAGTTTGAGCATGTTTAGGCCCTTAAAAAAAAAAAAAAATACAATTCATTTCGAAGAAGAAGAATAATTGGCAGAGCAATTACAATAGGGTCCTCACACCATTGGTGCTCGGGTCCTAATAAGGGTAAATTTTTTTAAATTTAGATTTATACATCTAAATAAATAGGCTTTCCATTGATGTGTGGTTTGTTAGGATAGGACAATATTTGGCTGAGATACAACCATTTGAAAAACTGGAATCTGAGGGTGCAAAAAAATTTTTTATATAAATTGAGAAAAATCACATTTAAAGTTGTTCAAATGAAGTCCTTAGCAATGCATATCCACTCAAAAATAATTTGAGATATTTACGGTAGGAAATTTACAAAATATCTTAATTTTTGGCATAAAAAAAAAATTGATAATTTTGACCCATATAATGTATTGTTGGCTATTGCTACAAATATCCCTGTGCGACTTATGACTGGTTTTGTGGTCCAGGGTCACATATTTGTTTAATTTTCCAGTCAGAATATCTAAACAGAAAAAAGTACAAAAGGAACTTAAATTCTTTAAAATAAATATTTTTAATATTTAAAATAAATATTTTCTGCTCATTTTATCAAGCTAATTATTCAAATATTTAAATAATTTTTTTTTTTTTTTTTTTTTTTTTTTACAGGAAAACAAATATCGTAATTAAAGGAAAGGTTTTGCAGTGCATATTTAGTATTTTTCATAAAATTGTGAAAACCCAATACATACTAATATTCAAAAACATTCTCCAACCAAGCAAACATTATTCACCTCTATAAAGAGGTTAAGCTCTTTTGTAATTAGCACACACTCTAATACACAATTTAATGGCTTTAGTGAACAAGACAGGTTGCTTGGCCTCTTCAGCAAGGTATTTTCAACACTAAAATGAGTTTAACCTGCGTTTATATGTTTACATGAACAACAACAAATACAAAAAAAAAAAAAATGCGCATGAGACTTCACAAGGAGCACTGCACGCAATAAATAAATCCAATTGATAAAGGTGTAATAGTGTGCTTTGAACTTGAAAGTGCAATTATTTTCCACATCAAACACTTTTGCACATTCACACAAGAATGCAGCTAGGAGATGCTTATTGCGATATAATTACAGGCTTTCCAAGCTTCGACTCACATTCCTTAGCCTATAGGCTCTAATTGCAAATCTTTTTATTCATTAAACGAACGCCGCTTCACAGCATTCTTTCCATGATAGACATCTGAACAGAAAACATTTTTCAGCGAGCCATGGCCAATTAAAGTTAATGTACGACAATACAGTGGGTCGTGTAGCATATTCCCATCAAACCATTTGGACAGCACACATCCCAAACTGTTTGTTTGCTCTCTAAATGCTTATAAAAGTCACAAAACCCTGAGATCCTCAAAGCAGACCAAGTAGAAAAAGTGACTTGAGAGATGCTTTTCTAATTAGAGATGGCGTTGGGGTTATCATCATTAAACCTCGACACTGTAGAGCGCAACGAAGCCTGCGGTCGCCTCGAACGCCACGCGGAAGCAGACGTTCATCAGGGTTTTAGCACTATCGCACTGTAATCTGTCTGGGATTCCACGTGTGTTAACACAGCTAAAAATGTACAAAGCAAACACTCCAACAACACCGCATGAATGTCTCAATATATTAACTGCACAATAAACAACCTATTCAATTCCAGGGATTTGCATGAGAAATGGGAGTATTAACGTGGAAGGATGTGTGTAGTCATTCAAAGTGCGAGCTGATGGCGGAGGCAAGGCTTTGAAAAGCCCTTCCCAGCGAGAGGGTAGAGAGAGCCCTGCTGTGGTAGAGACTAACACTTCCTCAGTGTTGGCATATCACTGAGCACAATGGCCTAGATTAGCAAAGTGTCAGTACTGAGCTGAAATAAGCTAATTGCTTAATTAGCTGACCCAATTCGATAAGCCTCTTCTAACATATTAGCTCTAGCTATGTAACAAATAGCTTGAATTCATGTAAAAAGTACGGGCTTAATTACAACCGTGAGTATGAAAAGCTAAATGAGACGGCCAGCGTGGTATGAATGTTATTGTGTCGGAGACTATTACCATCCATATATTTATAAGCAGAAGAATAGCATGACTGTGACAGACTTATTGGCTCCGAAAGTATGAAATAGAAGTGAGATACTAAAGCTTTTGTTTGTTTCTTCCATTCAGGCTTTGTACCAAAAAGACCTGCTTGTTATTGACAGCTGCTGCACGTTTGCTTGAAACAATTATGCCGCGTATCGGTGAAAGTGATGTCAGCGAGCTGTTGGAAATAGAAAAGTCGGGTTAAAGGTAAAACCATTTTCTCATTAGACTGAACGATGAGTGGGACAGATTAATTTACATTTTCCCCTGACATATTTTACATACACAATCTTTTGCTTAGCACTGGGACTTATGGGCAAAAGAGCTCTATTTGTATAAGATGAAGTCATTTATATGCTAATTCATTGGAATGTAGACCTTCCAGATTCATGTTTACCTATTAGTGCATATAGATGCGAAGGGACATTAGAATATTGGAAATGGAAAGGACGGGGAGGGGGAGCTATGGGCAACAAAGTATTAGCACAATGTTTCCTTCTATTAATCTCATATTATGAGCCATTTCTGTTTTATTTAAGTAGCACCCAAGAGCCAAGCTGGAAGTCATACAGTAAATGACCATTTTCCAGAATTTACTTTGAGGAACACATGGTGGCAATGTCAAAAACATGCACAGCGAATAAGACACCGTAGCCTAAAAGTCCCCAAATGATTCATAATTCATCCACCCCATTAAATGTTAGTACAAGCCAAAAGTGTCTGCCATAGTTTAGCGCAAAAAAAAAAAAAAAAAAGGGAAAAATTCAGTATTTAAAGTTGATCAATCAAAACAAATTCAACACAAAAGATTCCCATTGTGTTTGTTCCTGAATATTTCAGCCCACACAATCAATTAGACAACGTACTTCGCCTAAAATCCAGAAAATGAAGGAGTGGGTTGTCAATGCCAGAAAAACAGCACTCGGGCCCCGCCACCACTGGCTGGCGAAGAGGTGTGACAGATCATATTACAAGCAAGGCTAAAATGCTAATGTAATTCCACATGAGCCGGGTTTAAAGAGATCCAATCGACCATTCCTGATACACAGTGTCGTTGTGTCTAAGAAGATGACGTTCCTCCTCTCATTGTCTCAGTAATTCACCAAAATTGCCACTTAGAGCCGCTCCAAGATGTGCGTTTCATCTCCAAGCTTCCTCTGGTCTCTGCTAGTCAGTTCATTTTTACTTCCTCCAAGAGTGCTAGCACTTCATTAACCTTGCCAGGCTCAAGATAAGGGAGGTAGAGCATCAAACGAAGCCAGCCAACAGAGAGAAAAGACAGCACAGTCTCCACCGCACAGCGGCCATCAAACAGACATAAGCACGGCCACACACACACACACACACACACAGTGTCCCATGCAAAACACTCAATGAGCTCTCTTTAGCATATCAGGGCTGCTTCTGTGTCTGTCATTATAAGCACCAGAAGTGAGTTAACCCTAGAATCCATAAAGGGGTTGTGATTAAGGTATGATATCAAAGAATTCAAATTTTTGTTTTATTGATAAAATATGTATACAGCTTTTATGTGATCCTTGACAATCCAAAAGAGAGGGGGGGGGGAAGAAAGAGGCAAAAGTCAAGTTACAGATTCTGAGACATTAAAAATGGATCAAAATTCGATGTAGGCCTATGTAAAACCACTAGTATTTGACAAACTATCAATTTTATGCAGGACTCAATTATCATTTGCGAAGTCTTTCATACAGAACCAATGAAACTTCTGGATGACAATGATTTTTTTTTTTTTTTTCAGGATTCAAAAGACCTTTCGATCTGAAAGCTAAATACTTAAATTAGTTTTGAAGATGAATATAAATTGTCTATGAACTGGAGACAGAGAGAAATAAAAGCAGCTACCAGGTGCCTAGTATGTGTGGAATCCCATATGCTGGAAACATCACCATGAAATTCAGGGAATGAAAATAATCAGAACTACAAGATTTAAACTCAATATTCTGCCTTTTCTCATCAGAATTGCAAGTTTACATCCCGCAATTGACTTTTTTCCTCAGAAATGTGACAAACGCAATTGAGTTAGTCCAAATTGAGATATATATATATATATAAAAAAAAAAAATAAAAAAAAAAAAAGTAAATTGAGATAATGTTATAGGTTTAAATAATTAATGCTGTAACTGTAGGGATAATAATTTAGTCCCCTATGAACTGCATGTGTGAATAATGTAGTTATTGTTTACATCAAATTCATGCTTTAATAGAGTAATTGTTGCAGATTTCAGTCCAGTCTGTCTGTTTAAAGGTTTGCAACCATAAATGTTTTGATTTAAAAGGTGTCTTCATTTTGCATTCCAATTCTAATATCCACCAGACATTTTTTTCCTCTCTTGTTCAGTGGATCTCGTCCATTTTCCTCCACTTGTTACCACTGTTTTTCTGCCACCACAATGTGCGCGCAACTGCAATGACATAACTTGTGACATCTGCTTTCAGTGGCTCCCAACCCTGGTCCTGGAGTACCCCCAAAACTGCACATTTTTGATGTCTCTCTTATTTGACACCCACCTGAGTCTTTACTAACGAGCTGATGAGTTCAATCAGATGTGCTTGATTAGGGTTTGAGTGAGCTAAACTGTGCAGTGCTGGGGGTACTCAAGGACCGGGGTTTGGTTTTGTGTGTGTGTAGGGTCCCATTATAGATTATATCTCTCTATATGTATCTATCATTTCATTTTATTTAAACAGGGACAATGCACATTAATAATACATACAATATGTAAAATGCACTAGATTTAGCCAACACTGGCTAATTTTCATCCGTAGTCCCTTTTAGCAGGTTGATGTTAAGGACAGGAAGAAAAAAATATATTAAAAAAAATATTAATACACCAAATTAAAAACAAAAAGAAAATATGACAGCAGACTACCATACCATATCCATAAGTCACTATAAATTATCACAATTTTGATGGGTTAATAACCATGTTTTCAGCTTTTTCGAGAAACCAGTTTCCTGTTAAATATTTTAATTCTTTCAGCTCTACTGGGAGTCTATTCCACTCATGTGTTCCTTTACAAGCAAAGGTTGACCAAAGGTAGTTCTTCTTAATGGCACATTACAATCACCTCTACTACCGGCACATGCATATCGTCCTGTTTTCTGATCTATATACTCCTTTAAAAACAGGTAGAGCAAAACCATTTAAGATCTTAAAAATAAGTACCAAATCAGCAAATTGAATCAAATGTTCCCAACTCAAAATAGAAAACTTGGATAAAAAAAAAAAAAAAAAAAAAAAAAAAAAAAAAGTTCTCACCATTGCATATTAACGAATATATTAAGAGTTTGTTTATAAATAATTTCAGCTGGTTTAAGAAAAGACCTACATGTTTGAGTCCAGGTAGTCATGCAATATGTGATATGAGGAATAATCATTGAATTCATGAATAAAATGGCTGCTTCATTAGTCAAACTAGTTCTAATAAATCTGAAATTCGCTACATTAAATTTCACTGTATTTACCACTTTTACATTTTTTAAAAGAAAGTAATAATCCTAAATATTTAAATTTGTGTACTACCTCAAGTTTTTGTTCCTGGACAAATACATCTGCTTTCACATCATAATCTGGCCTTTTAGTAAAAAACACAGTTTTTCCTGACATTAAGATGCAAATGTGAATTGATAATCCATTGTGCAACTTGATTCATGGTGCCAGTCAATTTCTGCGCAGCCTGTTGTTGTATGTACATGCAAAAAGTCAACACAACATCATCCGCATACATTTGACAAATAACATCTAAAAGAATAATGAGCCTAAAATAGAATTTTGCAGAACTCCAATATTATAATCCAAGTAATCTGATGTTGCATTTATAACCTGTACACATTGTTTTCTATTTTCTAGATAAGATCTGAATCACAAAACGGCCTCAGCTGAAAAATTAAAATTTAATAACCGAGAAAGTAAAATCTCATGCAGAGGGAAAAATTCCTTGTGCCATCGATAAATTAATAATCTGAGTTAGAGGTCCAGTAAATAATTCTTTATAAGTTTTTAAGAAAAGAGTATCTAATCCATATTTATCTTTAGCTGTTGAATTTTTAAGTGAACATTATTTTATCAACTTCCATTTGACACCTGCTTAAGAGTAAACTTGGACAAGACCTCATCCATCGATGTCTGGATATTCCATGTATTGCAAACAGTCTTTGTAAGAACACTCATCTACAAAATGATTATTACTACATTACTATAATTACTACAAAATTATATATATTTATTTATTTTTTTATTTTTTATTTTTTTATTTATATATAAAAATTATATTATAATATATACTATATATGTCCCAGTTACACTTAATGTTGTAATTTTTCTGGTTAAAGACAAAAAAAACTGCATGCTTTTTAATTTGACTATACAAAGAAAATTAATTGGAAGTGTGACCGATTCGCGAACGCTCATGGAAACAAGAGGCAGGATTTATTGCACAAACCAATCATATCCAATCATAGCGCATCCTCTCACCCCTTCATTCTCAATTACCCCCCCCCCCCCCCCCCCCCACAGCCCACTTTAGGGAGTCTGTTAAAACTCAACGGGCCAAGGGGAGGAAGAGACGCAGCCTCCAGCTGTAATTTTACCTACAGATGTCGCTGTTGGACATTGTTACTTTAGATTAAAAAGTGTATAAGTCACTAGTTTGTCATATTTTGTAATTTATTTTTATAATACAAATTATTTTCTTAATATGCCTCCCCTGAGTAAACACCCCTAATGCAATGTTTCCTTGGTACAGCCACCTCCAGATGTTTAATATGTGCCTACCAAAACTGTACACCTAAAGCATTGATGTATGCATAAAATTCTCTTCTAACACAGCATGTTCACCATTAATCTCTCCCTTCATTTTGCTATGAAGAGAACAAAATTATTATTTCTTGGGAGGGAACTGTAAATCCCTGTCTGGGTTCAGTTAAAAGGCTTAAAATGTCACTAAATGACAAATTAAAAGCTTCCTCTGGCATTTTAAGATGAGATGTTGTGGCATCCGAAAGTTACCTGGAAATGAGGTTAACATGCAGTGAATGTTGGAGTTATTAAAAACGTTGACTGTCTCATTACCAATCGCCATGAGATCTCAACAGCCATTCAATTGTATAGAAAAGCATTTGTTCACCGGAAAGTGTCACAAGAGCTCCCATGCTGAGAATTTCAACTTGATACATTCAAAAGATTCCAGCTGCTGACTGGAAAGCTAAAAATATTCATTTGAAATTCTCAAGGAAAAAAAATAAGATACACGTCCAAACTGACATGCTGAACATTTACTTGCAATTGCAGAACATGTGATACGAGATGAAATTACAGTTTTTCTGTTCAGCGCAATGCTGTGATATCTCTGTCAGGAGTTGTGTGCCAATGCTGGACATCTAGTGAGCCAGCTCAGATTGTGGGTGAAAAGAGACTTTGGCATTTGTGAAGACTTTCCATATGTATCACTTCTGTTGTGGGGCCCGTTCCACTGATCCACAAAAACCAGCCGAAAGGATAAAGCGGCGAGTCTCCGTGCCAGTGTAAGGAGCAGCAGATCTTGCGAACATGTAAAGAGGGAAAAGTTGCCTTGCCGCTGAGCAGAGTCGGGCAGAATCCTGCATTGGCGCTGATAACATGCTTGGATTAGGGATGTTTAAGGGAAGGGAAAATTATTCATTTGAGATGGATGAAAAGCTGCACTTGTCAAGTCTCCCAGTCATGCACTTTTTTCATCTCATTCCCAGGAGCCAGTGTGCATATTTTTCCCCTCAATGCAAATGTTCGCACAGTGAAATTGTGAGCACATTACCTCCTCTCTTTAAACACACCAAATGACAGACTAAATTAATTTTTCTCTGCAAAAAATAATTTTGGGGTGGGTAACGGAAGTTTACAGTGTAATCAGATGAACAGCTTTTTTTTATACATTGTACTGTATGTTAAGGCGCAAGTACATCAGAAGTGTAAAAAATTTGGTTTTAGTTTTTATCTCTACAACAGTGGTTCTCAACCAAGGGTCTGGGACCCACTAGTGGGCCTCAGCACACCATAAGATGCCTTACAATTATTAAAAAAAAAAAAAAAAAAAAAGTTTACTTTAATTCATCCACTCAAAGGGATAGTTCACCCAAAAATGAAAATAATCCCATGATTTACTCACCCCCAGGCCATCCTAGGTGTATATGACCATCTTTCAGACAAACAATATTCAAAAATATTGTTAGTCCTCCAAGGTTTATAATGGTTGTGAACAGCACCCCAAATTCTGGAGAGAGGAGAAAAAAAAAAAAAAAAAGTGCATCCATCCATAAAAATAAAAAACTCCAGGGGGTTAATAAAGACCTTTTGAAGCGAATAGATGAGTTTAAGACAAATATCCTTATTTAAAACTTTATCAAGTAAAATAACGAGCTTCCCACGCAACAGCCATACACATTCGATGTACGTCAAAATTAATTATTTTTTAAAGATGGATGCAAAATTTGTCTTGAAAATTTGGCCTGCCATTCGCAACCATTATAAACCTTGGGGGACTAAGGATATTTTTAAATATTTCTCAGATTGTGTTCGTCTGAAAGAAGATAGTCGTATACATCTAGGACGGCTTGAGGGTGAGTAAATCATGGAATAATTTTCATTTTTGGGTGAACTATCCCTATAACTTATTTTTATTTAAGAACCAGGACTCTCATGGTCTTGGAAAACGTGGATGTGAATGGATTTTTAAAAGGGTGATTTGTAGACCTAGAAAAGTCATGGAAGTTCTTTATAATAAATGTATTTTTCATTAACATTTTACAATAAGGTCTAATTAGTTCACATTTAGTTAATGCATTAACAATGAGCAATAAACATGTTAGAGTTAGCATTTATTAATCTTTACTCTTGTTAGTAAAAAAAAAAAAAAAAATACAACTTCAATTTTAGCTCATGTTTGCTCTAATTTTAAAAATGTAAAGGAAGAAACTTTTAATTATTGTTTATTCATGTTAATGTCAACTAATGAAAAATGTTCACAAATGGAACCTTGTTACCAATTTTTTTAGTTATGTCAAGCTCTAAAATATTTTAATTGGGTAGAATTTGTTTTATTTGAGAGTTAAAAATAAAACCATCTGTAAAAAAAAAAAAAAAAAAAAAAATATTGACTAGAAAAAAACCAAAAAACACTGGCAGTGAATTTATTTATAATTTAATTATATTGTCATCACACAACCATCACCATCACACAAATAAATGTTTTGCCAATAAAGCAAAAGTACAAGAAATTTCATGAGGGGCCTCCAATTATTGTCTTTGCCAATGGGGGACCTTAAAGTGAAAAAGGTTTAGAACCACTGCTCTAAAAATCAAACTAAGCTATCCAGGCAGGTCCAGCATTTAGAATTCAGTTACCAATGCCAAATCTTTCCTGCAGCTGGATGATACACTGAATATATCAGCGCCGCTATACAAACATTATGATCCGTCTGATGAGAGCCAGGGCTCCAGTCTGGATGGCTAATAAATTAGAAGCACGCTTCTCGTTTACTCATCAGAGCTAATGAGGCTGATAAAATTACCTTGAGGATCATAATTACAGACTAGTGGCAGAAGCACTAGCACCATATCTGCAACACACGCGCACACCTACAGGAAGAGAAACAGCTCAGCGGCCGCCGCTGGACAAGCAGAGTTTGACCTTTAGAATAAACTGTACGTCAGATAAGTGTAATGTATGCTTTTAATTAAACAATTAAACCACGTCGCATTACACTGAAAGCTTGCGAAGCATCACATTAGCGCACTTTCCACTGAAAACACAAAAAAAAAAAAAAAAAAAAAGCGCGTAAGTACACTCCATTTTCAAATCCATTTTGTGTTAGTGACCTCCGTTTAGCTGGCCTTGATCAAGCAAATATGTAAATGTCATTCAGTTATGTACCGAAAGACGCGTGCGCGCATGCTTGAGGTTAGCGACGGTGCATGAGCTGGCGGACCGATTTTGAAATATCAGGCTGGTGACAAACAAGTCGAACCCCGGCATCCTTTATCCCTTCAATTTCATCAGGCGGCTCATATACATTAAGCACTTGATCAGTAATGACATCTTTTGATGGACACGGGCGGCGTGGACGCAAGCGCTCACCTCGGAGAATTTCATTTCATCAGCCATTCACAGGACGAATTGTTTTACTTATGAATATTAATGTCCGCCTAATTTGAGGCTGTTGTTAATGCTTGTCGCTAGGAGCTTGGCAAATCAGGTCCCATTCCTGTTAAAACCATGTATTAGACACCCCCCTGACACTAAGCCCTCGCCTTTGATTCTTAATTGCAGGAGTGCGAGCATTTGCAGGAGATGGGGCGCAAAGCTTTAATTAACTCTAATATCACACGTATTCAGTCTCGACTGTCACCCGCATCACGCGTGGCGTTCTGCACCAATATCCTCCTCGGCTCCTCTCAGCTAGAGAGATGGTGTTCCAAGTTCATGATCACAATTTCATGCATCTTAAATTGGGGATGGATGGCCTGTAAGCAGTGGCATGATATTAAATGTGAGTAAATTATCTTAATGCATTTTACTAAAACCCATATTAAATGATGGCTGTATAAACGGCCGTTTTACAGCACAAGCAATGATAGGAACAACAATTATGGTTGCTGCAGCGAGCGTGGTGTCATTTTAATTTTCGGAGAAGGGAACCGACTGGAAGTTTGGGATAAACCAGGCATTTTGGTTATTGTGTACTTCTGACCATTTCTGCATGGATGGGTTTTTCCATTTAACATTTTTGGGCCTCACAATTCACATGCAGACATCTGAAATTCAGAGATTGTGAGCATGAAGACAAACTTAGTTTTTCAATAAAAATAGTTTTAGGTGCAATACAATAAGAAACTTCATTAAGATTTATTGGATAACTCATTTTAAAAGTCAAATATACAATAAATAAGCACATCCATTTGTAAGCATCTCTCAAGAGAAATATATATATAAAAAAAACTTCTTAAAACATTCCTTCTGTGGGTTTTTCAAACACTTAAGTCAAATACTTATATTTAAACACCATGTAAAAGACATCTTTGGACAGACTATGTTTCTTATAAGTTAAATGAGGTACAGTTTTAATTGAACTAGGTTAGAGGACTTAAAGAGAATAAAACCAATAATCCGCGCCTCTCCAGCACACAAGCTCCTCTGCAGTCTAATCTCCAGCTTGATTTAGCATTCTGGGGAATATAAAATAAGAAACTGGAAAACTCTGATACAAATGCATGTGAGCTCATAGTGCCCCCTTCAGGTCACTGCACACACTGCATCATGAACGACTCCTGATTTAGCAAGCAGTGTGCAGTTCAACTTTTTTTGGGGGGTGGGGGGGTGGGGTGGGGAAAGGAAATCACAGTCAAGTAGCATGCTTCAGCCAATCTTGGACATCTGTTTATCTGCTAACATAAGTTACCGTTTATGTCTGAACAAGTGAGGGGGTGGAAGAAAAAAAAAAAATGTTTATATATTTTGAACAATTTAAACTAGCCCACACATTTAAAGCGAAGGCAAAAATAAACATAGGACCAAAAATGTTAAACACTTACAGCAAATAGAATAGAACTAGTATTAGCTAAATCAAATAAGTGAAAACTATCAGAACATGACCAGAATAATTGGGGGGAGGAAAAGGAAGTGTTATTAAAGAAACATTTTGCTCAAGGAACTCAAACTACCTCACTGAGCTGCCTGATGGAGTTGTAATTCTAGTCCCACCTTGTTTTAAACTTTCTTAGGCAAATCTTCACCAGGCTACAGCAGAAAATCTGGATCACTTCACTCTCCCATTGAGGCTTTTTTACTTCTCCGTCGAAATAACTTTGAGAAGGATGACTTGTGTTTGTTTTTAAACTTCTGAAGACCTGCATACAGACAGAAACAAAGCATGTTTTCATATTAATGTTCAAGGCCATAGATCTTACAAGGAGAAAAAAGAAAAAGAAAAAAAAAGCGACAAGCAAAAGTTCTCACCCAGTCTTTGCATCATTTCATTCAACTGTTGATCTTCCTCCTCCTCCCTTGAAATGTAAAATTACATTTACTTGGTAGAACTACATTACCACATTTAACAAATTTGTTTGCAAGTTTTTAAATCTTCACTTGCATTTCAAAAGCAGAGTGATATCTGGTGTGGTTTCTTCAGGACTTACCTTAACCGGTCCTCCTCCAGCCCCTCAACAATGGCGTTCCTGTCATTCACAATCTTCATCAGTCTGTTCAACAGCTCAGTTTCGCACTTCTTCTCTTCCAGAGTCTTGAGATGTTCTAACACAAACACACACACACTTTATGAGGACCCCCCATAGACAATGATTTTTATACTATACAAACTATATATTCTATCCCCTAAGCCTACTCCTAAACCTACCAATCATAGAAAACCTTCTGCATTTTTACATTTTTGAAAATAAATCAGTATGATTTATAAACAGTTTCTCTCATGAGGACCGGGGAAAAAAAAAAAAAAAAAAAAAAAAAAAAAAAAAAGTAGGGAAAATGTAGGCCACAATGTAGGGAATACCTGAACCACAAACACGTTATGGCTTCTCCTCAGGTCTTGTAAAACATGCAAAAAGAGACCAAGCAGATTGAACTAGTACTGCTATTACATTACCCTTTTTAAAGACTAGAATAGTTGACATGTTGATTTCACTTTGTATCACTTTTCAAATCCGGTTAAAATCAAAATGCATAATTATTAAAATCATTACTGATATGATTTGAAGCAGCAGACATGTCTGAGAAATGCCTCCATGTGTCACAAGAGATCTATGAATAAGCTTCATTTATAATTGGTGCTAATTTTCTAAATACAGACTTACCATAGCAACCAAAGAGTGAAGATATACCTCTCAAAGCAAAATTAAAAAGCTCATTGTAATTTATGAAAGTTTAGTGCAGATCAAACTATTAATGCTTCAATGTCTTAAAATATGGTAGAAAAAAAATAAGTTATTAATTTGTAAATGTACTGTAATAAGTGCAATATAAGTCCCTTGGCACTGATTGAGACAAGTGTCATACAATTTCAATTTTACATACAGTTTTATATTAAGAAATTTTAGTGGATTCTAATGAAATAATTTCAGTGTTAAGGTCTTAATGTACTTGCAGGGGAGGGCTAATTTAACTTCATTTGGGAGAATTTTCAAAGATTAGTTGGCACAACCACTGAAGTTGAGAAAATTCAAATGCTAGTTGCTTTATTTTTTAAGTTCACACAACTTATTTTTTACGGTGCAAAATAATTTCCAGTTTTACATTAATCCAACATGATCACTGGAAGGCTCTTAACACAATTAAACCATTTAATTGTATGGACTTCACTCCCCCCTAAATCACTCATCTATTACTAATGTCAAAAAAAGTTGGCGAGTAATATTTACAACACTTTGCACTAGTTACCCTGCTTCATTTTTACCTGGTTTATTGATTAATCTCCTGAGCTCTCCTTCTACTCCCGGCTGCTGCTCCTCCAGATCCTGTGTTCTTGCTCTTTTAAAAAAAAAAAAAAAGAAAAAGAAAAAAGATTGAGATCTGTGAGAACCAAATTAGACAGCAAGCAGACACACTAGCTGTTTTTCTCCATTATTTTAGTCAATATTAAAGGGTTAGTTCACCCAAAAATGAAAATTCTATTATTAATTACTCACCCTCATATCATCCCAAACCCCTAAGACCTTCATTATAACAATAATAACCTAACCCTTATATTATAAAGGTTCAGGAGTCTGCGTTCAGATGTAAACACAGAAGCCTGCAGTGCATTCACTACGTCAACTATGTATGACAACAGTTTAAATTGTTAAATAGTCATTTTTGTTTTTGCGCACGAAAAGTATTTTTATCGCTTCATAACATTAAAGTTGAAAGTGACTGTAGTCACATTGACTATTTTAACAATGCTTTTACTACTTTTCTGGACCTCAAAAGGTGCAATGACATTGCTGCCTATGTGTGGATCAGATACCATCAGATTTCATCAAAAATATCTTAATTTGTCTTCCGAAGATGAACAGTCTTACTGTATGGGTTTGGGATGACATGAGGGGGGAGTAATTAATGACAAATTTCATTTTTGGGTGAACTAACCCTTTAACTATTTTGAAAATGTTTTCATCCAAAAATAAGACAGCTAGATGAAAAAGCTGGTGAAAACATTACAAGGGATCACTTACATGTACATCAACTCTGACTCCCTGCGTATGTAGCTTTGTTTTTTCCGAATCAGGTTAAACCAGTCCACCATCAAGGGATCCATCAGAAGGTCCCCATGACCCTCTGTAAAACAGTCCAAAGTCACCAAGGACACCAGGGTCCTAACTGCACCGTTCACATCCAACCACATAAGAGACACTCCACCTCGAGCCACAATTTAAAGTGCTCTGGAGATGGGGATCTCCAAATACTCACTTTCAACTTCTATTTGAGCTATGATTGAATTTTATTTGTCTCCTAATAGACCACTGTAATACGGTCTAAAAAGCATGTTTTCCATCGACATTGCCTTGAGGTGGTACAAAAAAAAAAACACATACAAGTACAATCATACGCGCACACACAAACTTAATTTCATCAAGTGGTGGTTTTGGCCTTGGTGGGACTGAGAGGCAGTCAGGTTCTATGAAATCCCACCGGCTGCTAGCAGCAGGACAGGTGACTGGAGATATTACTGTGCCATGGTGACCTTGAAAAGAGCCAATCAAGTGCCCTTGCCCCATACAGCTAGCAGCCTCTCATTGCAGCCCACCGCCTCTTCTCCATTTTCATCCCAGCATCCCACAGGAGGAGAGGGAGCTTCCCCTGCGCCTCGCCTCATTTGGCCCTGGCTGCTGGAATCGAGAGCCCTTTATTGGCCACAGCCTTCCCCTAAAGGCTACACTGGAATTCTGACTCCCAGGTGGATGGGCTCAGCTAACAGGTTTGGAATGAGTGCGCGTCTCACAGAACTCAATGAACCACACACACGGTGTTGCTATATGCCGTCTAAAACACATCGAATGATCAGTCTTGAATAGCACCAAAAGGAACATCTGATATGCAAGAGCTTATTTTGTCCTAAACAACCTTGAAAGAACTCAGGACCAGTGTTGGGGAAAGTTAATGCATTACAATATTGCGTTACTAATACTTAGTTACTTTATGATAATGCATTAACATTACTTTGCGTTACTTTTTCCTTACCTGATCTAGGCTTGCTTGTTTATTTTTTTAATAACAAAAAAAAAAAAAAAAAAAAAAAAAAAGTTATATTTTTGGCAAATGTAAAGACCCTTTCACACCAAAAGTGAAATAAGAATCAGGCTTAAGGAAATGCAAATTCACACCTGTACAGTAGAGGGCACAGCTTAAACAAGCCTTCAGCTGTGCTGCCATTCTGGATTGTAGAATAGGGTGTATGAAAAGAACACTTTAGCAATAAAAAATTTAAAAAGTAAAACAAATGTTTTCTAAAGTCATTTTTGCTTAATAGTATGGTTGAATTGGATCATTGAAGGTCAGCAGCAAAGACATTGGTTAATAAAGTGAGATTAAATACATAAAGTATATTTGTTTAATTTGATATACTTAATTGCAGGTTTGTGCAATATTCTATACAGTAATTGCTTTCATTATTCCTCAAAATGAATAAAAACTGTTTTTGTGCAAGTGAGATGAGTAACTGCATGCTCAGAACTACAATACCCATCATGTTCACACAGCACACACACACACACACACACACAGCACACACACACACACAGCACACACACACACACAGCACACACACACACACACACACACACCACCTCTGCACTTTCCTGATTTCTCTCAACATGGGGACAGGAGAGCTGTCAGTCAATATATGGGAAAACAAAGTAACTTGTGTTACTTATTTGAAAGTAACTCAGATATTTTGTTGTAAATTTAAAAGTAATGTGTTACTTTACTAGTTACTTTAAAAAAGTAATCTGATTACATAACTCAAGATACTTGTAATGCCTTACCCACCAACACTGATCAGGACCTTCAAATTTTACTTCAAACTTCAACTTCGAGAAATGAGGAACGCTACAGTTACATTAACTACTAATCTAATCTCAAACCTTCTTCATAAATGCGAAGTCTCCACTCCAACTCCACCCCTTCATTCTCTAAATCATTCAGATTGTTCTCAATGTCCTGGAGCTCTTTCGAGATCTGGTCTGGTGTGATGTGGCAAGGCTTTATCTAAAAAGACACATAACATAATTAAATCATGGTGATGAGATTTGATAATCTGGCAAAGGACAGTATTCAACATTCACAAAAACTTACAGTAAGTGACCTCGTTTCACAGAGTAAGCCATTTTTAGATAAGATACTTCCATTGTCGTAACCTAAAATTTAAAGACAACACTGTTTTTAATGTATATGGAAAGCTGAAGAAAATGGATAAATGCATAAAACTTATAGCTCAAAAGAAATATCAAGATCAAAAACAGAGCTTAGAACAACCATGCTTCTCTTTTCTATAAAAGATGGAGATTCACTAACTACAATAAGACAAAAATCTATTTCATCATGTGAACTATTCCTTTAAGTTTTAATAATAAAAATAATTAAGTTCAGAAAGTGCTCACTGGATGTCGCCGACCTGCGGCGAGGTTGTTTTGGAGATGAAGGTTTGTGACAGGACTGAGAGGGCAAATTACATGAGGACAAGGAGCAGTCACGTTTTGAACCTGCTGACAGAAGAAAGTATGATCATGAATTCAAATCTTACCATGCTGCAGCTGATGTGGCCTGGACTTACCCTGCCCATGACAGGTCTCTCCCAAACATGAGACAACAGGACTGGATGGCTGGATAGGGGCAGAATGTACACATGTACCTGGTGGTGTACATGCTCCATTTTGAACTGAGGGGGAAATAAAGTGGTAAACGTTATGCAGTGTTCAAGGTACATCATTTGGTATTCGAGGGGCATCATTTGGTATTTAACATTTGCCATTTGAGGCAAAGTGACTGGCTTACCCAAAGTACCTTGCTGCGGTTCCCTTTCAGTTTTCTGGGCAATACTAGAGCAATGAGAGTTGTTTGATATAGAGGAGGTTGAAGCATCTTGCACCTTTAAACAAGGGTCACTTTCATTTTTTTCACAAGTCATCGGGACATCCTTGGCATTATCATAAGATCTACAAAAAGCAAAATAACTTCAATAAAAACATGACTAAGACTCAATATCATTTTAAACCAGCATAAGCAGATGCTCACCTTAGATACAGTAGACGCAAACAAAAAGAATAATCAGAGGAACTCAAAGTAAGAGCATAGCGTTTCAGAGGGGCTGGTTTAGGCGCAGCACTCCTTGGGACTGCTGAGGATTGGGGATAGTGCGAGCGGATGCGCTCTGAGGCAGTCAAACACTATGGGGGAGGCAGGAGGCATCCGCCGGCTAGAGGATGGATACATGAAAGGCCCCACTGTCAGTACTCCAGCTCTGAAGTGTCATTGCAGCTCACACCCGAGTGACTTTGCCTGCTTCCCCTCGTGTGGATTAAAAAGCATTAGGGATATCTAGGCTGATCGAACTTACTTTAGTCTTGGTCCATTTGGAGCTGCCTTTGGCTTTGATCTCCAGTCAGTTGGGGCGTCGCAGCTCTGAACATCTGTGGTTGAAGCCGAGAGAAGGGAGGAAAATTATGGAAAAACAAAAAGCACAAGTCGCACAATATCAAATTATGCCATTCAAAGCCATGCTGTCAAACAGAAAGGATTAAAATACTACAGGGCAGAAATCAGTCTTGAGATTCAATCTTACTCTTACTCTGTGGACTACATGAGGAGGGGGGGGGGGGGGACCAAAAAAAAAACAAAAAAAACAATGGATGCTAGCCCATGGCTTAATTTAACCGCTTTCCTGCCTACATTCTCATCTCCTGCTTATTACGTATGTTTATGGTAATATTTCTTATGCGACCTTTAGAAACCATTTTAAAAAAAGACCACAATCCATACAAGCAAAGGTCATCTGTGAGCGAACAGCACCTTTGGCAGTAGAAAGCAGCAGGGATGGAGGTCTGCTGCGCTCCTTGCTGATGGCACTGAGGTAGAGGGATTCTTTGGTGTTCATGCTGCTACTGCTGATAGCAGGGTTGGATGGAGTGGCCCTTCCTGTTGCATCTCGTCCGTGTAACTCTTGCCTCCAGCTAGAGACCTCAGTAGAAGAGCATCTGATTTTTAGCCTGCGAGAGATGGTAATCGATATCACTTACATTCAGCATTCACACCATGATCATACGCATGATAGATGAGCCAGCTACACTGATGTATAGTACCATTCAAAGGTTTGGGTTCAGTACGTGTTTTGTTTTTGTTTTTTTTTGTTTTTTTTATTCATTTGTATTCCGCAAGGACATATTAAAAATAATTCTTGTCACTTTTGATCATTACAAAAAAAAAAAAGCTTGCCAGTTTCCACAAAATATTAAAGCAGCACAACACATTAAGAAATGTTTCTTGAGCATCAAATCATCATATTAAAATGATTTCTGAAGGATCATGTGACATTAAAGGCTGGAGTAATGATGCTGAAAATTCAGCTGACATCACAGGAATAAATATCTTAAATATTAAAAAAGAAAAAGTTACTTTAAATCTTGATTTCAAAATATTACCATTTAACTATTTTTAATTAAACTGGGCATTGGGGTGCAAAAGACTAAAAAAAAAAAAAAAATTTGAATGGCAATTACTTGCCTACTCAAAACATATGATCTCAGTTCTCCCCAAGCATTCATTAAAGATTTTTACAGTAGGTTTAATGTCTTTAAGCCAGCCTTAAGTTTTACACTTGTAATTTTTAAAGGAGTCTAGAACCTCTTTAAATGTAAAAAAAAAAAAAAAGCAATTGCACTAACTGGAGTGTTGTACTTGCCAAATCAATGTTATTAAATCAGTGTTATTAAAGGAAATAAGAAAATTAACACAGGAAATTATGAAACTACCAAAATACCAAGAATTTATGAACCCAGGATTTGTAAACAGTGACAAACAACCTAGACTTTAAAAATTGTGTAGGGGTTAACAACTTCTGGTCTGAAAGCCAAATTGATAACTTTTCACCTGAGAAACTGTTGATCACTGATCAGTAATACTGTAAACCATGACAATAATCATTAGTTAGTCACTCACTGCCGGGGTTCTCCTGGATCAGAATTAAGTGCATTGTTGTTGTTTGTGTTTCCTTCAAGTAGTTTTCCATTTGTCAGTGCACCGGTTCTGTCTTTCCCCATCTTCAGACTGGTGTTCTGATCGGTGAAGGACTCTGAGGGGCCTGACTGCTGTCTTGTGGCAGGCCGATGCTCTGCTGCTGGGCCACAGGACTGAAAGAACTTCTGCCTGGCTGCCTGAGTCCTCTGAGCAGAGGCAGTCCATGACTGTGAAGCGGGACTGAAATCCACTGGTCTGGGCACAGCTTTGATGGGTGTAGATAATACAGAGGTGTATCGCTGTGCGGATGGCTGATCTCCACGATCAAATTTGGGTACCAAATCAGCAAGCGTAAATCCACTGCTCTTAAAAGGCTTAACACTAGGTTTGAAGACATTTTGGGCATGTTGGTGAATAGTGCAGACCAGTGAGCCAGTGTCCCCTCCCAGTTTATATACCCCAGATTTCAGAGTGCCATAGCATACACTACACCTGTTTAAGAAAGAAAAAAAGAAAAAAGGAAAAAAAAAAAAAAAAAAAAGTAACACTTTAATGTTTAACTAATAAACCTTATTGTAATGTATTAACTAACATGAACAGTACATGTTACTGTATTTACTAAGTGTCATTAACATTAGTTAACGAAAATACAGTTCTTCATTGTTTGTTCATGTTAGTTCACAGAGCATTAACTAATGTTAACAAGATTTTAATAAGGTATTAGTAAATGTTGAAATTAACATTAAGATTAATAAATGCTGTAGAAGTGCAGTTCATTATTAGTTCATGTTAACTAATGTAGTTAACTTATGTTAACTAATGAACCTTATTGTAAAGCGTTACCAAAAAAAGTTACAGTACTTTACAATGTGTTAAATTGTAATTGTCCACTGCAATAAAAAACAGTGCAGGATGAGTTACATGCCAAACTTCAATAATTATGAGCAATAATAACACTTTCCAAAAACCACCAGTAAAAACTCACTTAAAGCAGCTCCGGTGGTAAAGCTTCCCATCTACCAGGTGTCTCTGGACCAAATGTACATGATTTCCACATACTGCACATTCACTGTTCAATGTGCCGGTTTTATTTGAACTCTCCACCAAGACAGTCTTCTATAAAAGATCAGATGAAAACAGATTTAAAAAAAAAAAATAAAAAAAAAAAATTCAATTTTCTAAATCGTAACTGAATCATTCTAAACTCATCCTTTTATAACTAGCTCTGAAAGACCAGTCATTTGGATGTTGAATAATCAAGGGAAAGCCAAATTGACACCTCAGCATCTCTGTGTGGTTGTGGAGATCTCGCTCTGAGTGGTGTGACGGACGCCTGCACACATTTCGCCCCTGGAGATTTCTGCCAGTCTGTGCCAGACTGTCGAGCTGGAGTAGCTAAAACATGCTTCTCTGGAGCACTTTTCTGGACGTTAAGAGATGGAGGACTGTTGTCTCTGATAGTTTTTGGCATTTCAGTTTGAGGAGGACGGTTCTCTGTATTTGTTTTGAGATTGAGGTTTTTGGCAACCACAGGCAGATTTTTCTTCTCTGATGGCACCTCCTTTGAGTCTTCAGCATGCCGCTTGATACCTCCAACTCCCCCGACTGAAAATAAAAGACCATTGATAAGAAAGTCTTAGAAATATGAATACATTAGAAAAATTAAAAATCACACTTCCATTACTTCTGCAGAATACATGTATACCATGCACATTATGTAAACTTTTTGAATGCATGGAATGCAGACAAAATGGGCTGTATAATGGGCACACTAAGCTTACATTTACATTAATCCAAATACATTTGAAAACAGTGTTCTCTTCAAAACTCCATCTGCATTACTGTGCGAGTGCTTTCTAAGAGTTTCTCACCCACACTAAACTTCGGAAGACAGTTTAGTAGTTTTCCAGTATGAACAGTCTAAAATATAGACAACAAGTCTTACTTGGTGAGCGGCCGTGGAAGTAATTGTAGTATTGCGAGACATATGTGAGGATGCTGAGTCTGTCTGGGACAGGCAAAGCCACCATGTCCTCTGCATCCAGAAGAGCCGGGATTCCCAGATGGTCTTCAGCCACACGGAACGCCTGGAGCACATCACGTGACAGAAATCAGCCATTAAGTTCACAACTTAAACACCACATAATAGGAGGATGCATCCATACAGAAGAAAACAAGAATTAGACGACCACAACAACAAAAGACAAGCACACACAAGACTCCCTGTGTTTAAAACAACCACTGAACATCCTCATTCAACATGACCTCATTTGATTGTTTCAGGCCGCCATAATCACGCTGTGAAAACAGTTTTCTAGGGGAAAGGAACTTGGCCAATTAACTGTAAACACAGACAAGGCACAAAAGAAAAGTTGTCAAAAATAGAATAGGCCAGTAAGCAGTATAATCTGGCACCACATCAGGATGACCCGGCCAGGGAGTGCATAATAAATAGCACATTTCCTGTGTGCGCAACAGCCTGGGAACAGGGATAGAATAGGGGGATGCCATGGCATTGTTTAGGTCATTTTACAGGACAGCTAAGGAGAGGCGGCATATCCTTCATGATGCAGCCACAGCTGTCTCTTCCTGTTTGTCTTTTGTACTAAAGCACGGAGAGGAATATTGATATGAAAAACATTTCAGGCAAAAACTGTCTGGGTTTAACCAAAGGACACCAGTGGAAGTATTTCACAAAACAGCCATTCTTTGGTGTTTAAATTCACAGATGAATTAACATTTGTAAAGACAGTAGTAGAACAGAGGTAAGTTAATCTTGACGGAGAGGATCAGGTGCCCTGTAGATGACTGTCACCCTTTTTTATAATGCATTAACTGGACAGACTACAAAAGGCTCGGGTTCAAACTACAGCGGTGTGCTTCCTATAGAAGTGCTGAGGGTTTGTAACAGATCTCAGAGCGTGTGGCCTATAATCTACAGTCTCTGAGGAAGCAACCAGAGAAAGAGCTCATCATTATGACAAAGTCCCAGTTGTGGCACGTCTCACCACCTCATTCTTATAAGCACTTCCTGACAGGGAAGAAAAATAATTAGGTCATCGGCCCTGGTCGGACAGTGTCCCTACACTCAAATACAAATTACATTTTTCATGCGAAACATACACTAACAGACTTAAAGGGATAGTTGACCCAAAAAAAAAAAAAAGAAGAAGAAAAAAAAAAAAAGGAAATTCTGTCATCATTTACTCACCCTCAAGTTGTTCCAAACCTGTATGAGTTTTTCTTCTGCTAAACACAAAAGGCAGCATTTTGAAAAATGTTGGTAACCAGACAGTTGATGGACCCCATTGACATCCATAGTATTTTTCCCACATCATGGAAGTCAATGGCTACAGTCAAGTGTCTGGTTACCAACATTCTTCAAAATATCTTTTTATGTTCAGCAGAAGAGTAAATTATGACAGAATTTTCATTTTGGGGGTAAACTATCCCTTTAAATGTTGTACACATGAGTCAGTAATTAGGCAAGTCCAAAATTAAAATAAAATAATATTTCAATATACCATATACTTTCATTACTGTAATGTGATGTCTACTATTGTTAAAAAAAAATAAAAATAATAATACTATTGTTAAAAATTAAAGTTAACTGAAGATTACAAGTTTCCCATGACAGATAAAATGCTGAAAGCGTGGAATCTTTAAAATGAATAAATACATATTTGAATCAATCAAAATGTGTAGTAATCACATAATGGGGAAAAAAGAATACATTTTAAGCCCTAATAAATAAAATTTGATGGTTAGGACAACATTCCTCCCAACTCTGAAACTTTAGACAGTTTCGCTGAAAGATACTATATCTTTATTGTGCCAAAAGCTATTGCTGCAAGACTTGACCCATTATCAGACTCTTTTACTCAGCAACAAGAGTCTCTTAAGAACACTGCAAAATTAGATCACATGCATTTCATAAGCTGTGGGAAAGGGTCTCAAGTTCACTTATTCAGGTCAATAATAAAAGAAACAATGCATGAATGTTGCAAACTACACAAAGATGGGTTACAAACATCCAGCCATCATTTTTTTTTTTTTCTTAAAAAAAAAAGACATTAAGTCTTTCAAAGTAAGTTCAATAGTGTGTGCATAACCAAAGGACAGTAGCAGACACACATCTGTACAGGATACAGCTAAAATTGGCTGTGAAACATGCAAGCAGTGAGTCACTCTGACTGCATCAGGCAAGTCTGTCGTAGTTTCCTATAATCAAGGGCAAACAGAATAACTTACCAAGTTGTTGTTGTAATACACATTGTCTTTGGAGAGAGACTCAAAGTTTCTGAAAGAAAACAAGGACATGAATTAAGACCGACACCTTGAAAAGAAGTGTTACAATAAAGTGCTAAATTAAATGAGCACACAGAAATAAAAAGGAGAAGGTTTCAAAAGTGTAATGACATAAGAACTGCAAATTAAACAATATTGTGACAGTTTGTAAAGGTCACAAAACCTCAGATATAAAACTTATATTTAACATAAGCAATAGGTCAATTGAGGATATGGTAAATAACAGAATGAATGCAGCAAAAAAAAATAAATAAAAAAATTACAACGCATGTAACAATTTGAGTGTCTCGGGTCCCTTGACTAGTCAGTTTTCATAATTTTTGCCTTTACTAGTTCACTTCAAATAGTCTTCTAAGGCCCAGTTTCACAGACAAGGCTTAGCCTAAGTCAGGATTAAGCCTTAGTTCAATAAGGACATTTAAGTAGCTTTTATAAACGTACACTAGAAAAAAACATTACTGGTGTTTATTTTGAGACAAAACAATGGCACTGACATATTAAGATATGTCAGTGCAAGTTCTTTTCAGTTGAAACAGCTCAAACATGCATTTTAGTCTGGGACTAGCTTAAGCCTCGTCTGTGAAACCGGGGGTAAATGTGATAAATACACATACTACACTCAAATATTATTCCAAAAGCTGCAAGCATAATTATAAAATCCTTTAACACTTTTAAAAAAATATTTTTTAGATCGCAGGATGTCAGCTACCCATGAATCTGCGGTCATAATTCCATTAGTATAATACCGCGGCCAAAATTTACACAATTTAGCTACACACTTAAAGGATTAGTTCACATTCAAATGAAAATTAGCCCAAGCTTTACTCACCCTCAAGCCATCCTAGGTGTATCTGACTACCTTCTTTCTGATGAACACAATCGGAGATATTAATAAATATCCTGACGCATTCCAAGCTTTATAATGAGTTAATACCAACGAGTATGAGCTGAAGAAAGTGCCTCCATCCACATGCTCCACACGGCTCCGGGGGGTTAATAAAGGCCTTCTGAAGCGAAGTGATGTGTTTGTGAAGTTATGAAGTTAAATATCTAGCTTCTACCAGACCGCCTTCCGTATTCAACATACGAAGAAAGTGTAAAACTCTCGCAGTTCAAAAAGCTTACGCTACATCCAACGCCTTCCTTATTCGACTTACGGGAAAAGCTTAACTGACGCGACGCCAGTTTACAGTTTCTACGTAACTTCAGTACGGAAGGCGGTCTGGCGGAAGCTACATATTTTACTTCATAATTTGTTAAATATGAATTATTTTTTACACAAACGCGTTTCACTTCAGAAGGACATGATGGATGTGGTTGGAAGCACTTTCTTCAGCTCATACTCATTGGTATGGCTCACTGCCATTATGAAGCTCAGAGGCGAAAGAAGAAAGTCATATACACCTAGGACGGCTTGAGGGTGAGTAAAGCTTGGGCTATTTTTCATTTGAAAGTGAACTAATCCTTTAAAAAAAAAAAAAAGAAAATCAACACTTCATTTTACCCTGTAAACAAACGATGCTAGAGTGTACTAACTTTTCTTTGCCATTTTCTTCTGCCACTCAAGTGGATGTATGAAGTCAGTTCTCCTCAAGTAACTACAGGAGCAGCTCATCAGATTTGAACATGTTCCAGAAAGTGTCCAAATACTTTGTCTTAATTGTGACCTGACATGGATTCAAATGTAAATGTCCAGGTACTTTCTGCATATAACGTTAGTTGCTATAGACCACACTAGAAGTATAAAACATTTCACACTACTTTTAAAACTCTTGTTAGGCTATTTGACAAATATTTAACTAACATCTTTGAGTTACACAATTTTATTCCCATAAATACCCGTTTGTTACCTTACTCTCATAATAGTTAGTTAACTTCTGCATCTTAACAACGACCGTTTATAAATAAACGACTCTTACATTAGGTCCGGTCTGAACTTGTGGATGAGAGCGCAGAAGGCCAGTCCATCTCTGAACGATGTGCTCATGTTGCTGATGGTCACATCTCTGTATCCATCGCACTGAATCTTACACCACTGCTGAAGCGCCTTGATAGCCGCCATCCTCTCCAAACGCCCTTACTTACTGCCAAAACACACGGGAGATAGCGTCTTTTAAATGACGGAAAATGAAAGACGTCGTTTGTTCGACGAAATAACGGAGCGTTGAAGAAAATGACTGCGGAGAAAGTGCGGGAAGCCACAGTGAAAGGGAGTAAAAAAAGAGTTGAAGCGGATGTGAGCTGAGACCGGCGTGTATCTCCTCAGAGCTGTTCACTACAGGAGAGCAGCGCGCGGCACCTGTGGAATAGAGGAAATTAAGGGGGAGGAGCCTCAAATCATCAATAATTAAACGCTAAATGCTTTATTTGTTCTTCTTATCGACTCTTTTTCGGTCTTTGATGTGTGTTTAATATGACAAGCATGTTCTTTAAAAAAAGACTTGTGGAATGTAATGAAGTTAAGGCCCGCCTTAATGTATGTGCCATTGCAGTTATGCTGTTGCAGTCAACTGGAAGACCTATACTGAAAAAGGATAGAAATTGTTATTTTGTCATAAAATAATAATAATAATAATAATAAAGGTTAAAATGGGGTAAATTTAAAATCATTTAACAAATATCTAACATGAAAAAAAATGTTATATATAAAAAAAACATTCAAATTAAAATGTTTCATGAATACATATTATTTTGACTAACAAAGTTTGTTAAGCTTGGTGTTTTCATGCAAAACAAAGAGGTTACATTTTTATGTAATTATATTTTGATTAGGCTAGGCTATAGGTAATTAGGTATATTTTTTAAGTTTTGTGGCTATTACAAATTATTTTGAAAATTAAATTTATTTCAATACTTTAAGCAACTGAAAAAATGAATTGCAATATATATTGATCAACTGCCTTTCGTGTTATACTTTGCTTTTCCTGATAATTCTGTGTAAAAAAAATAAAGTTATAATTAATAAAGTTTCAGTGTGTCAGCTCAACCAGACTATATATATCTGAAAGCCTGGTATATTCGTTATAAAAAATAAATAAATAAACTATTTCCTTAAATAAATCCAACAAAAGCACATTGATTTTTTTCAAGAGGTATGTCATAACAAGAATGACCCATATTTTTATGATACAGACAATGTAATCAACATGGATGAAACCACAGGGGGCAGCAGAAGATGTTTACAACCATTAGCATAAATCAATTCAGATTATTAGAGCATGAATATGAATGTTTATAATGGCTTCTTAACAAGGTCAGACTGCCCATCTCATTTGCATAGGCGTATATATAAACCCTGATGAAAAACAAACCAAAAACCCTTTAACATTCAGCTCCCTGTGATGAAGAGAGCTTGTTTTACTTTAACAACAATATAACATATTTTGCTCAATATGGTCTAAACCTTATTTAATAAACATAATCTACAATTTATAAATCTTTGAGATGATGTCCAGGATGTATACAGGTGCATCTGAATAAATTAGAATGTCGTGGATATGTTCATTTATTATTTAAGTAATTCAACTCAAATTGTGGAACTCGTGTATTAAATAAATTCAGTGCACACAGACTGAAGTGATTTTGGCTCACATTTAACAAAAACCCAACAATTCACTATCTCAATGAATTAGAATACTTTATAAGATCAATTAAAAAAAAAAAAGAGGATATTTTAAACAGAAATGTCAGGCTTCTGAAAAGTATGTTCATTTCTATGCACTCAATACTTGGTTGGGCCTTCTTTTGCATGAATTACTGCATCAATGTGGCGTGGCATGGAGGCGATCAGCCTGTGGCACTGCTCAGGTGTAATGGAAGCCCAGGTTGCTTTGATAGCGGCCTTCAGCTCATCTGCATTGTTGGGTCTGGTGTCTCTCATCTTCCTCATGACAATATCCTATAGATTCTCTATGGGGTTCAGGTCAGGCGAGTTTGCTGGCCAGTCAAGCACAGTAACACCATGGTCATTGAACCAGCTTTTGGTACCTTTGGCAGTGTGGGCAGGTGCCAGATCCTGCTGGAAAATGAAATCAGCATCTCCATAAAGCTTGTCACCAGAAAGAAGCATGAAGTGCTCTAAAATTACCTGGTATACGGCTGCGTTGACTGTGGACTTGAGAAAACACAGTGGACCAAAACCAGCAGATGAAATGGCAGCCCAAATCATCACTGACTGTGGAAACTTCACACTGGACTTCAAGCAACGTGGTTTCATGGTTTCATTATTTACTTTCATCTGAAAAGAGGACTTTGGACCACTAAGCAGTCCAGTTCTTTTTCTCCTTAGCCCAGGTAAGACACTTCTGACGTTGTCTTTGGTTCAGAAGTGGCGTGGTACGTGGAATGTGACAGTTGTAGCCCATTTCCTGAAGACGTCTGTGTGCGGTGGCTCTTGATGCACTGACTCCAGCTTCAGTCCACTCCTTTTGAAGCTCTCCTAAGTTCTTAAATCGGCTTCGCCTGACAATCTTCTCAAGTCTGCGGTCATTTCTTTCACTTGTACACCTTTTCCTACCACACTTTTTCCTTCCAGTCAACTTTCCATGAATATGCTTTGGCACTCTGCGAACAGCCAGCTCTTTCAGCAATGACCCTCTGTGGCTTACCCTCATTGTAGAGGGTCTTGATGATCGTCTTCTGGACAACTGTCAAGTCAGCAGACTTCCCCATGACTGCTGTTGGGATTACTGACCTAAACCCAGTATTTATACCCTGAGAATGGTAATTTAATAGAACTTGAAATCAAATATTCTAATAATTTGAGATACTGATTTTTTGATTTTGATGAGCAGCAAGCTGTAATCATCAAAATGAAAACAAAAAAGTCTAAATATTTTACTTTATGTCTAATAAATCTAGAATATATTTAAGTTTTACTTTTTTAATTAAATTGTATACATTTATAATTTAAAATTATTAAAAAAGACCTGTATAATCCTCGTGTGGACAGAAATAGCAGCACCATTCAGATGTCCTAAGGCAGAGAGAGAGATTGTTTTCAGTGTAATTTCAGATGATCCACCTCCTCTGATGGTTTTAAGTTTGACTCAAGTGAGCATCTCAAGTTGTGGATGGGCGCAGAATCAATGGGATTATTTATAGCTTGACACCGAACTTCAGAAAGACAGAAACCTGAGTATGATGAAGCTGTGACAATCTGAGCTACCTGTACATTTTAAATCCTCTCCCAGATTTCACATGCATGATATTCCAATGTCGGTGTAGGAGAGTAATGACTGCTCTGAAAAAAACAGACCTGCTTATCTCAAAACAAGATGCCCTTAAACTCAAGAGGACCTTGTTGCCCAGAGGAGGGCACTCTTACTCAACACTGGCTCAGAGAACCAGTGACCTAAAGACAAATGCAATTTCTGGCTCTTCAACAAGGGCTTTGGTTGCACAAACACTGCATGAAGCTGACTTTGCAATTCTGCTGATCCCTCAGGAAATTCCCTTATTGAGGACCTTTAAATTCATTTGACATGGAACAGGTGCTGTGTCCACATTTTCAAATATACCAGCAGGGTCCTGCAGTTCAGAAGTTATATTGTTCCCAAGGGTCACAGCTCTGAACAAACATTTCCCAGGATTGTCTGAAGTGTATTTAAGTAGCAGATTTTCTTAAAAAGCATGTAAATGCTAAGCATGAAACATGGAATAAAAGTGATTTCCAAAAGCATGCAATAATTATATGAGCACAATCTGTATCTATTGTGGAAAAATATACATAAAACAGTCTATCCTGAGGAAGGCTGTGTCAAGCCGAAACAATTTTTTAATGTTTTAATGATTTAGCCCAATTTATTAAAGGCCTTCTATACTTAACCACACGAGTGCCTTGAAATATTTTGTTGTTTTGTACATAAAAAGTGCGTTGCAATCTTTAAAAAGCATTTGTTAGAAAAGACAGGCATTTTTTCAGTCATCCCCATTGTGTTTATGGAGGGCTTGTGGCAGCTTGCAGCCATCCTGTGTTTCCACACAAGGTAACAGGATAGCTGATAGAAGAGCTGGCCATCGATGAGATCACCACGAGTTTCCTCTTATAGCTGTCAGTCCAACAACATTTGAGAAAACATTGTTACCTGTGTAGATGTACGCATAAAGTAAAGCAAACAACCTCAAAAAAAAAAAAAAAAAAAAATTATAAAAGATTTAAAGGCTGTATATGAATTGTTGCTAATCATAATTAAAGAGCATTCAAAATAAAAATAATAAATAAAAAAAAAACAATCTAAAATGAAAAATATAACCTCACATTTGTCTGTATAGTCAAAAAAAAAAGTGAGTAAAACAAAACTTGGCCATTGTATACACATTTTACAACAACACTTGCAACACTACCGACCAAACAAAATTAAACTAAAAAAAAGGGAAAAAAGTAGGCCTATTATTTATATAGTTATTATTGGCTTCACAAAAATACATGACATTGTGACCAGTGTTGGGGAAATTTACTTTTTAAGTAATATAGAAAGTTATAATTGAGTTTCTTTCTAAAAAAGTAACTAATGCTGTTACTTTTTATGGAAAGTAAAGGCCAATTCACACCAGACAAATGCCAACAAACACCAGAATTTTATGAAAAATAACTCATGTTCACACGGCCCCAACAGACACCAACAAACGCTGACAGGGGTAACGCACTAATCCAACAAAACCCAACAAACGCCGTTTGTCTGTGCAGTGTGAACTGGCCTCAATGTGTTACAAAAGTAACGTTACTTTTGCGTTACTTTTTCTCTTCTGGGCTGGGCCTACTTGTTTTTTAATAACCAAAAAAATTTTTTGGCAAATGTAAAGGCTCTTTCACATCAAAAGTGAATGCAAATTCACGCCTGTACAGTAGAGGGCGCAGCTCAAACAAACCTTTCACCTTTCAGCTGTGCTGCCATTAAGGATTCCAGAAGAAAAGGTGTGAAGGTGTGAAGTCCACGCAGAAGTTGTTCAACACTCTTAGGCCCCGTCCCAAATTGCACATTCTATGCACTTTCGGTCTTGTGGGCTTACAATGGCTGCTGCATGCGTGTGTCTGTTAAGTCCACGAGGGTGTGTCCCATTTGTCAATTTTAAGCTTCAGAAGGGTGCTCACTAGCGCCCCCTTTGCGGCCGATATGCACCCTCGATGCGCACTTTTGCTGAGCCCACACTGGTGCTCATCTTCCCAACAGTCAAAGCGGCGTTACGTCACGAAAGCGCAGACTCGTAGGAAGACCGCAAGTGTTTAGGACAGGGCCATTTTTCAGAAAAAAAATCGAATCAACAGCAAAGACATTGGTTGGTAAAGTGAGATTAAATACATAAAGTATTTGTATCATTTATATATATAGTATACATAATAAAAGTATACATATAAAGTATACATAATAATTGTTTGCGTAATATTCTGTAATTTACTGTTTTTATTCATTTTGAGGAATACTGAATCTTTTTGTGCAAGTGAGATGAGTAAATGTCTGTTCACATTTAGTCTAGAACTACATGTTCACAGCGCACACAACACCTCTGCACTTTACTCACGATTCACTCAACATGAGCTGTCAGTCAATACATGGGAAAAAGTACCTCAGATATTTTGTTGTAAATTTAAAAGTAATGCATTATTTTACTAGTTACTTGAAAAAAGTAATCTGATTACGTAACTTGTGTTACTCGTGACACTGATCATGACAATCTGAAAACAAAACAGAGTGGTGAAATTTGCTTTTCTTAGTCACATTGTTTAACCTCATTGAGTGTGTAATTGTGCATAATAATAAATAATGAACTGAATGGGATTTGAGTGAGGTAATGGATGATGGCCATAACTGCTTCAGTCTCTGTCCAGGACTGTGGCAGATACCGGTGTCTTCAGCTGCCTCTCTTTGCTGGCCTTGGCCACAGTGCTGTGGATCTCTGCTTCATAGTCCCTGGCCTTCGCCCTCAGTTTGGCAATGCTGCAGCAGCGGAAGTCCTCCACACTGGGCACCTCTGACCCGTCCTGATCTCTCGGCCGCTGAAGCGCATCGCTCACGGGGCTGTGAATAACTGATGAGGAGGGTTTGGGCCAAGTGGGTTTTCCTCTGTCCTGTTTCCTGTCCCAGCATGGGCTGTTGCTGCTGTGGAGCTCTGGAGCTGTGTTCCTGCTGGACGACTCAATCTGTCTGTCGTCACCGTCGTGCCGGACGCACTGTTCCCCTGCTTGGCTTTGAAGCTTCATCTGTCTGCGCATTTTAGCCCTGCGGTTTTGGAACCACACCTAGAGGAACAAAGGAAAAAAAGATATTGTCATTCTTATTGTGTTTTTAAAAAAAAAAAATTTATATGAGTTAAATTATGCAAATATTTACAATATTAGTATTAATATTTCTTTGTTTTCCAGTAAAAATAAAAATAAAACAAGGTCCTTAAAATTAAAGCAAGATAAGTCTACTCAAAGAAACTTAATCTTGACCTTTTCTCTTTGCATTGGATTTTTTTCTTCCTATTTCTAGTTTTGCGTTTCCAATAGATGTTTCTTATTTAAAGAATTTTTAATAGAAAAAAAAAAAAAAATGTAATTAAAAAAATCATTAGGAAAACCAAAACGCATTGGGGGGGGGGGGGGGAAAGAAAAAAATTTTTTTTTTTTTTTTTTTACAGTTTTACTTTTCAAGTAGATTTTTTTTAACTTATTTTAAGTATTTTAGTACAAAAAAATAAAAATTTAAACTAAATTAAACTAATTTTTTATTCAAGAAAAATCAAAATTCATTAAGAAAATCAATTTATTTTTCCTTTTTCCAGTTTTGCTTCTCAAGTAGATTTTCTCAAGACGTTTTTAGAATTTTTAGTCAAAACTAATATTAAAAACTAATATATTTTAAGTATGTTTCGGAAAACGTATTATATAAATATTTTAAATATTATATAAAAAATATTTGTAGTTATAATATATATATATTTGGGACCAAAAATTATTCAGACACTTTGACCTGACCATGTTTTGCTTAAGTGTTATCTGACATAATTAAGATACATTTTTTCTGACACAGTTTAACTCTGAGATCTTGTCATATTTTATTACCATTTTTTTAAACTATAGTGAATAAATTGAATAAATTTTGGTTTGACTGTATATAATAGTGATACATATGCATTATTGTATTTTTAGAAGTTTCTAAAATGCTATCATGTCACTATAGCATCTCCTCGCTGAAAATGTTGAGGGAAAAATGAAGCACTTTAAAGAAGAACAATGCATGCTTATAATTTTATGAAATTAAAACAAAAAAAAGAAAGAAATTACAATTAAAAATAAAATCTTAGCAGTGGTTCAGATAAATATTTATCAAATATTTAAGGGCGACCTGCACTCTGGCCTCAATCAGGTCGAGTCTGAGGGCCAGGGCTTCTCTCATGAAGACGTCTGGGTAGTGGGTGCTCTCGAAGGCCTTCTCCAGCTCTTCCAGCTGCCAGCTGCTGTAGTTGGCCCGAGCTCGCCGCTGCTTCACTGGCCGGGGTTCATCTGGAAGCCACATCGCAGCCACCAATTAGACAATTGCCAGAGGCTGACAAGGAACTAATGGCTCTAGATTGGATAATTAGCGCAGCGTTCATTAAGCCCTCTTCAGCAGAGCCGGATAATTGATTGTTAGTTACAAGCTGTTAGCCAATCCTCTGTAAACATTTTGAATCCTATTAAATACTGTAAAATGAGGATGGACAATTATGGGAGAATATGATTTACAAATGGCCTCTCTTAATAAACGCTACACATATCTATTATTAAGAGCAAATCACCTAAATAAATATACAACACCCAAAGCTATACCTCACTAGTCAAAGCTTTGCCCACATTATATAAGAGAGCAATCTTATCTCAAAGGTTTTATTTACATATTTTATTACACATATATTATTTATATATTTTATTACACAGCTCTCTGGCATACTTGATTCTGATTAGGCAGTTACGGTTCTGCGCTCAAATATTTATTAAACTGTATAATTGATTGCTGCTGTAGGCAATCAATTTCCTAAATGTCTCTTGTATCACTATGTGGCCTCTTTCGTCGCACATAATAAAGTGATTTCAACGCAAAATAAGTATTTCATACACATATATTTTTTTATCTTGTAGCAAGTGGAAAAATGTACAGTAGGATAGTCATTATCACAAAACAATCCACTTCAAGGTGATACAAGATCCTTATAACAGGGTTTATGATAATTGTGTGATAATGACAGGCAAATTGTATTATATATATATTGTATATATATGTGTGTGTGTGTGTGTGTGTGTATGTATTATGTATATAATCTATCTATCTATGTGTATATATATAATGTATACACACACATAAATGCATATATATATATATATATATATATATATATATATATATATATATATATATATATATACATATATTTATACACACATACATACATGCACATACATACATATATACATATTTATATATATATATATATATATATATATATATATATATATATATATATATATATATATATATATATATACACACACACATATACACATATACACACACACACACTCAAATGAAAACGTCATATAAAATGTCATAACATAATTGACCTATAGGTTGCACTGAGCTCACCGATATTCTCAGCATGGTGTCCTACAGACTGAGCGGCCAATAGCAGAGCCTGTTTGCAGGGCTCAGGCTGCAGGTAACTGCGCAGGAGCTCATAGCTGAGCAGAGGCCCGGGGATGAGGATCTGCGGTGAGTTCAACCTGCTGGGGAACGCTGGGAAGAAGTGTGCAGCCGAAGAGTGGAAAACTGCAGAAGAAAGAGGAGACACCAAATGCCCAGTGCCAAACATGGCCCAAGTTCAGCAAGATCCAGAGAGAATTCCAGAAATAGATGGTCTGAAGGGTTACAGAAGAACAAAGTTGGAAGAGAACTCCTTAGAAGACCTTCATAGCTCCAGAGTCAAGACTTCTTTTCTCACCTGAATCAGGTGCGAGTCCCACCCTCTCCCTGAGTCACATGACTCACCTATGACCAATAATCCTAGTAAAACAGGGCTGGGTTTGAAGAAAAGCACCCAATCATAGAGGACCATTAAATCCATGCTTCATTTAAGAGAGGCTTCTTCAGCATCACTCTTCAGGAGACGTCCACGGTGACACCTAATGCCTCCTAATCCACACCTCGGCTATGCCGAAGGAGTAAATGAGTAATATCCCCCAGTTCCATTTGGGGAGGAGTATATGGAAAGGCCTGTCATTCTGAAGTATTCCATGGACAAGTTCAGGCACTCTTCAGCTTCTGTGTTCGCTTATTAATATGACAAAGCAGACATTTGGAATTGGAGTGCGGTGAGAAAATGGGGGGAAATGCACCGTTCATGAGCTGCAAATGCTTTCAGAGACACGTACAACTGCCAGCGAGACCTGTTTGGCGCTCTCGCTTTGCTTTCTGTATAATCGTGTACAAGGTTTAGATCTTAAAATGTGCAGATATAACAGATGGATATTAAACCATTAAGGGAGAATCAAAAGGTTCACAGCTGAGAAACGTTCAGTAAGGAAACCCAATACAAACAGAGCTTTAGTTGAAATCTGCAGAGAGCGCAAACAAACAGCCTCTGTTTACACAGTAAACACATCACACTAATTGGCCCACATAATTGACATTCATTTACAAGCCCATTTGCAGCATTTGGGTGTTTGTATGACATTCATTTGCGATACAACATGACTAAATGAAAAAATCCTTCAGGAAAGGCCTTGATGAGTTTTTATAATCAACATGCTTGTATTTGGCGAAAGAGTTTTTCCCTCTGAAATGGAGAATGTGTGGCATCAACTGGGAATTCTGCTGTCAGATTAA
Organism: Elopichthys bambusa; assembly: GCA_037101425.1. Taxonomy (NCBI): domain Eukaryota; kingdom Metazoa; phylum Chordata; class Actinopteri; order Cypriniformes; family Xenocyprididae; genus Elopichthys; species Elopichthys bambusa. The sequence continues at coordinate 25,400,858 of CM074435.1, forward strand.
AACCCAACGCCTTTGTTCCAAAAGACGTCTAAGCCTGTTATCTCACTCAAAGCCTTCTTCACATTAGGAATAAGATCACCTGTCCAAACAAGGTGTATTGTTCAGTCCTGAGCTAAGGACAGAGTTCACTAACAATGGTTTTGGGTCATGGATCTCCGGTCTTTGAAAACAGATCACTTTCCCAACTAAGACCAAATTGTAGTTAGAGAGGAATGCCACACTATTCACTACAGCACGTCAAACAGAGTAAAAATTATACTCTTTTCATGTAGATAATAGAGAAATGTTAAATGAATAGTTCACCCATGATTCAGTCATCATTTACTCACCCTCATTTGACTGCATGACGGCATAAACACAAAAGGTGAATTTCAAATTTAATGAGAATTGAGAGTGTCAAGTTCCAAAACTGATGTGTAGTAGTGATGTCATGAATGAATCAGCTTGGACCATCCCAATTAATCGATGATCCAATTCACAAGACTAGCATAAATGATTCTTAATGGCTGGAATACACTACACAACTTTTGAAATCTGAAAAGATTTTAAAACGCTAATTGGCAACTTTGTAAATGGTTACAGAAAGAAAACTGGGCATCATGCAATAAAAGACCAAGGATCACACACTACCAGACTTTCAAGTCGTTCAGAACGCGAAGCTCACATAGAAATATGTGCCTTACTGTTAGAAGACATGTGACAAATGAAAACAATATATGCTCTAAAATCGGCTCAAAATATCAAACGTTTAATATCCTCTGTAGTCTGTACTGAAATTTTAAAAATGTGACGCTTTGAGCTCTGTTGAGCGGATTCGTAAACACCTCGGATTGGCCTTTGTGTTCACGCGCTCATCAGATATGTCTGTGATTGGCTTCAATGATCAACGCAGTAAAAACGTTGTAAATAGTCATCAATGAAGCTCTTCACCGAGCGCTTACACAGATACACACGGGAGCGTTTGAAAGCAGGCGTCTATCGCGGATCAGTCCGCTGATAGAAGCCTGCTTTCAAACGCTCCCGTTCCTGCTTTCAAATTCAAACACTTCAGTGTGCTTTCAAACGCTGCCACGCGTTGATCATTGTAGCCAATCACAGACATATCTGATGAGCGCGTGAACACAATGGCCAATCAGAGGTGTTTACGAATTAATTCATATATGGCTGGCTTAAAATAAACCGGGTAAAATTAAAAATAGGTTGGAAATTACTCATAATTACTAGATGCAACAATAAACATCAAAAGGTGAACATTTATTAATAAGCAATTTAATAAATGTTTATTGTTTAATTATTATTCATTAAACTTATTAATAAATGTTCATTTATTAAACATATTAATAAATGTTCATTTCCAACATATTTTGGGCTCATTTTAAGCTAGCAATATAGTCATTTTTGTAATAAAGCTACCCAGCAGGTTGGGAAAACATTTAACCCAACCGCAGCGTTAATCCAATAGCTATGTTTGTCCATTTTCAACCCAACTTGGGTTGTTTTTAACCCAGCATTTTTAAGAGTGTACACTCCGCCTGCCCACAGTGACTCTGACTTCCGGCTACTATTGTCAATTCTTTCAAGATTGTAAATCAGGGCAAAATTAAAGTAGCGTATTCCAGCTTCAAGTTCATCTCATTGACTCAATGATCTGGTTGTACTGGAAATAAAAAGTGATCAGTGTATAACAACTAAAATTGGGATCTGTTTATATCGCATAGCAATCATATGACTTCAGAAGACTCAAAATGTGGTGCACAAATCAAATGGACTACATGATACTTTCCTGCTGAATCTTAAACTCCAAGCCAACCAGATCTCCAGAATAATCAAAACATTATTAGAATATTGTGTCCTATAGAAGTCATATGGATTCAGAACAACACAAGGGTGAGTAAATGATGACAAATGTCATATGTGGGTGTACTCACACCGAAACGACTGGTCACAACACAATAACGTTTAAAAGTGGCTGATTGATAACTTGGAATAACAGAAATTCTTCCTGTTTCAGACATTTATACTGAAAGCAGACAGCATCACACGCCGAACATCTGCATTCCTGTTGCTGACGGATACGCGAAGAGTTGTCATGATCTCTCTGAGAACAAAACACAGGTGTGTGAATTAATTCCCAGGAACATTTCACCTCAATATCATCTTTATCCACCCTCTATCCGCTAATCAGATCAAACTGTGGAGAGATTCAAGAGCTGTCACCAGCATTGGCGTTAACCGCTAATCCTGCGCTAACTTTGATCAGATCCAGACATCCACGGTACACAGCTGGGCCGATTTTGGTTGAGTGAGTCACTGACTTTAAGGCCACAACAGCACTGAAGGACAAAAACTCTTCGTGCAGCTGTTAAAACATCAAGGGTAAGTCCTACCTACCGGCTTTCCTCATACTTTCAGAATGGTAATTATCAGAGAATGCTTGTATATCCTTTTCCACCAACAATCTGACAGAGTTCAAATACATCTGGAGATATAGAAAGGCCACTTTTATCCAAAGCGTGGGGCATCCTGGGGTTACATTCCTAAATGGCACAATGGTGAAAGCTTAGAAATCACTACTTGCAGGCTTTGAACCTACAAATTTTCAGTTGCCAGCCCAGATTTGTAACCACTAGGCCTGAACAAAACTGTATGTGAAACCAAAAAAGGAGCCAAAGAGATTTTAGAGCATTATTGAAGGAGGCATTAGGGCAACAATGGCAGTAGATTGTGCAGGCCTGTATTGATCTTTTAGACTCACACTTGTCTGAGACTGTGTGCCGTCATTTGAATACACAGGGGCTTAACAACAACTCACAGCATCAACAATGGCTCAAAGTGCTTCTGGGTTTTACTGAAGACATACAAAGAGATTGAGTTCTCTTTAAATCAGACAGAGGAATCAAGACAAGAGCGTGAAAATTCCATTGAGGGCGAAGTCTCTAATGTCAGTTGTTTTAATACGGAATCCTAATTAAAGCAAATCATTGAAATATAAGACGGGAAATAGACTGCCTGAATGGGTCGTCCAACATCATCAAACAATAAACAGAGAATACTATTTGATAGGCTTAATTCAAAACACCGCTTCCCATTTCAAATGTTTCTTAATGTGGCTTAACTTCTCTTGATTGATATATTTCTGATGCTGGATTATAATTTAGAGGGGTTAATTGCTTCTACAGCAATTGGAAATGAATCTTGCATTAATATGTGGCTGTTGAAGGCAGAAATAAACTTCTTGTTAAAATCTCAAAGAGAAAGGTAACTCACTAATGAAAACCCCATAAAACTATAGCCATATTCTTCAGTCTGCATCCTATACTAAAAATGAAGTGAATTTAAACGTTTCTCAACTAGTTTTGCTTCAGGACCTAGATTTTACATTGTTCATTTAACAACTTTAAATAACTAAACGTCCTTACAATAAATATTTGAGATTATATATTTTTTTTACTATTATAGTCAATAATCAAAAAATAAATAATGTCATACATACTATAACTCAAAAGTTTGGATTTTTTTTCTCTCTTTTATTTGTTAAGAATGCTTTGAATTCATTAAAAAATTAAACTAATGAATACAACAAAAGATTTATATTTCAAATAAATGCCGTTCTCACAAGAAACACTATTCATTACCATTTTCAAAGGTTAGTTCACTCAAATTATTATTTTTTTTTGTTGATAAAATGCGATGGCTCAGTGAGGCCTACATTGACAGCAAGATAATTAACACTTTCAGTGCCCAGAAAGCTACTAAAGACGTATTTAAAACAGTTCATGTGACTACAGTGGTTCAACCTTAACATTATAAAGCGACGAAATTACTTTTTGTGTGCCGAAAAAACAAAATAACGACTTTATTCAACAATATCTAGTGATGGATGATTTCAAAACACTGCTTCATGAAAGCTTTCGAATCTTTTGTTTCGAATCAGTGGTTCGGAGCGTGTATCAAACTGCCAAAGTCACGTAATCTCAGTAAACGAGGCTTCGTTACGTCATAAGTGTTTCGAAATTTCAATGGTTCACCACTGGGGGGCGTGACTTTGGAAGTTTGATACACGCTACGAACCACCGATTCGAAACAAAAGATTCATGATGCATTGTAACATTTTACAATATTACTGTTTTTACCTCTATTTTTAATTACATAAATGTAGTCTTGGTGAACATAATTTTTTTTCTATCTTATATCAATCCACAGCCTCTGATATCAGCTATGAAACGATCGAATTCTCCTGAGGATATGCCAGCACAGGCTCTTAGAACAATGCATAATAACATTAATACTCATTGGAGTGACACTTAAGTATACACAACACCTGAAACACTAAACATGATAGATGACTGTCCCTGAGTCATGGGAAAATGCCTTCATTTACAGACAAAAACTGCTGTTGTACTCTTACAAATCCAAAGTGCAAATGAAAATGAATCCATTATTTGAGTCACTAATTACAACAGGATGTCATTCCTTTCATTTCCTTTCATTAAACATCCTTTATAGATACTAGACAGGCTTCTGGTCAAAAGCCATATTAGTCATGATATGGCCATATGGTGAGCCAGTGCAAACCAAAATGTAATTTTCCTATTCAAACAAAAATCACCATGTGATTCTCAACAAAAGTAATATATAGGTAAGAATATTTTGGTCATCTTTAGTATCTCTTTGGTAACTGTATCTCCCAGGCAGTGAGCTGATTGCTTTAGTCCTGGATCACTGGCAATGGGATAAACCTGAGAGCCCAGGCTGCTTTTCATGTCAAAACCTTCAAGGAGAGCGGCCGCGATCCAAAAGCAATCACACTTTACACTTCAAAGCGCAAGGGAAAAGGGAGGCGAGAGCCGGTCCACATTTTTTCCACGCTAGCCAGGCACAACTCATGCGTGGAGGAAGAGGAGATGATCTAAGTGAAGGAGCTGTTGAGGAACACAGAGCCGACAGGTGTGCACAGGCAGGTAGTGGCACATCTCTGTCCCTCCCAAAGGTGAGACATAAGCAGTACTTCACTCCTCTCTGCTCCACTGTGGCTCTTTACATTTATTAGTGGTCACCTGCTGGTACTTGTGAAGATTTTGCTACCCTTACAAAAAATTAACAGGGCAATTAATCATGGTTAATAGAGTTTCTGTAACAACAATAAAAGTTTGGGAATTTGTTACAGTTGCCCCAAATCATATTTAAACACGTTTACATGACAATGATGTACTAAAAACATTGCATACAAGCGAACATTGTCAAAACAATCCCCTTTTACACAGATCTGCAAAAACGAACTAAAAACGCTGTATTATTCATGCCAGGCCAGTAGTTGGCGATGTCACTTTGTAAAGAAACACAACACGCCTACAGACTGAACACGTAATACTCGTGCGCATGATGTCACCATTTTCACAATTCACGTTTTTGTAGTTCACACAGAGAAGATAACAGTATCCTTTTCAAAAACTTGCACTTTGAAACCCATTTTCAAATGTTTTCATTTTCAGGCCCCCAAACCAACAGCCAAAATGCATAACAAGTTTTCCGTTTTTAGTTGAAAACAGTGTCCCTTAACTGGGACCATTAGGGTAAGAAAAGTGAAGTTAGTTCTTAAGGAAATTTTTAGCATCATGCAACTTATGTGGTCTAATGCAATAAAATTCACACATTTTCAAGTGCAGTTTAGTGTTCAATTACAGTTTGTAAAAAAAAAAAACCCTCCATATTCACCAAAGGCCAAAGCATAGAAGGTACATAAACTGCTATTGTATCTGTTGGTTTTCTTGAAACTTCTTGAAAATCTTCATCAAATTTGGGTCAGATGCTCTTAAGACAATACTGGTCAAATTATGCAACTTACACTGTCAAACTGTTGGAGAGTTAAGGCTATATATTTGTCTTTTGTGACAATTTTGTGACCGCAGCATCTATTGGCTAAATACAGACAAAAATGGTTAGGAATGAACAATATCAAAACTGTTAAAGCAGTATACCAATAATTAAAGTTATGGCCAATAACTGAAATCGTACTGATATTAAAATAAAATAAATATCAATAGTACACATGCTACATGTCAGGCATCACAACATCACAGCATTGAGTGTTAGATGAAGTGAAAGATAATCTAAATGTAAAAATATGGGAAATGAGCACAATAAAATATACAACATTGAACCATATAAATTCAATATTGATCAATACATTGATAAAATAAATAAAAATATTGACCAATAACCAACAATTTCACACAGATTTCACAAAAACAAAGATCAATGGATTGTTTTACAAGAAAATATTAATTGAGTTTTTCTACTTTGATACTTCATATTTATTCTGATCTGTTACTTGCTGTTTCTTTGTAATGATTTTTGAAATTTACATGCAATTTCCACGTAAAAAAAACTGTTTAAAAATAAGTCCTACACCAATTTTTCTTGTGTTCCAGTGTGTTCCTTGGGAAACAAACCCATGTCTTTGGTTTTGCTATTCCAATGCTCTAAAAAATAATGGTTCCTTATTTTCATAAATAGTTTCATGAACAGGGTTGGGGAAAGTTACTTTTAAAAGTAACGTTATATTGCGTTACTCCCTAAAAAAAAAGTAACTAATTGACCCTTCACAAAGATCTGCCCCCCTTTGTTGCTACGTCCAACAAGCCATGGTGCTCTCATGTTCATGTTCTCACGCATGGAAAAATACATTGCGGACCAACATTACTTTTGGCATGAAATGTCTCAGCTTAAAAATGGTCATTTTTTAAAGAAATTCAAACAATAATAAATAAATTTGTGTCTCTTTAATGTGTCGTGACAGATCAATGTAATGCCTCAGTTCAAGCAGCACATGAACCAATCATCTCTTCCTACTAGTTATAGCACAAAATAAACATGAATGAACATCAGAAGGTATGTTATTTCAACCACGGAAAGATGTCAATACACACCATTTTACAAGTTCAAGTCCACCAACGTTATTCTACTAATTCTCCTGTCTGGTTTGTTAGTCGCACAAAATAGCAAATTTGGCCTGTTCACATTTAGTCTAGAGCTACAATAAGCATCATGTTTACATAGCGAACATGACGCCTCTACGCCTCTCTGATTTCTCTCTACATTAGGACAGGAGAGCGGTCAATCAATACATGGGAAAACAAAGTATCCTGCATTATTTATTTGAAAAAGATATTTTGTCGTAAAAGTAATACGTTACTTTACTAGTTACTTAAAAAAGTAATCTGATTACGTAACTCAAGTTGTAATGCGTTACCCCCAACACTGCTCATGAAGAACTGTAAAAGATTCTTTACAGCAGAAAGTGTTCTTTATATTATTAAAATGTTCTTCACCTTTACCTGCCAAAAACTATAAAAAAGTTAAAACACAACACATGGCAGTGCAGCTGTTTTACGGAGCAGCAAGGGCATGCCTCATGAAAAGGTTAGTGGTTATCGATGTGTCAGTGGCTCATCACACTCACTCCTCACTCACACCCCACCCATGCTGTCACTCATCTCCGTTCCGCCCCAGTGCGAGCCAGCCTATGGGAACCTGCCTGGGAATCTGACCAAAAGCACAGGCAGTTAAAGCTTCTAAACTGATGAAACTCCACTAACAGCACTTTTGAAAGGAACCCGTGTTATGTGACACCTTACAGGTACAATTAAGACTGATCAAACGCATCCAACACAAGACAAATGATGATGGAAATTGACTACAGCATCTCCAAGGAAATTAGCGCTAAGTAGACATAACACTAGAAAAGACAATTATGACATCTACCCTTTATGCACAAATCACGGTTATCAAAAAGAGGTTTTTTTTTTTTTTGTACAAATTTGAACAAATGATCTGACAATTAACTTACAGCAGGGTGTTTTCTTGCCTAATTTATCACAGAATGTGAAGGTTAAGTTGGATGGCAGCAATTTTCTTTGGCACAACAAATCAAAGGGATGGCACTTTGTATGATTAGGGTAAAAAAATAGCACCTACATTTTTTCAATGAAAGGAGTTACTTATCCTTTATAAAACGCTGACTGTCAACCTTGTTTCTATGGGTTTTCAATAAGGTTTGCAATTCGCAACCAACAAAACAAAAGACAAATCAAAAATGACTAAAATAAGCTTTTACCCAGTAGAATGAGATGGTTTCAGATTAAATTATGGTTTGTAACTGATAAACTTATAAGCTTAAAAATGTTGAAAAAGTGCTTAAAAATTAAGTTGATTAAAATTGTCATCGGATAAAAATGATGTATGTATTTATGTGTTACATGAAAGGTTATGCCAATTTGTTAATGGAAGACTTGTGGATAATATTTAATTTAACTTTTCATTTGAAACTAGAATTAAGACATTGATGTTACAAAAGATTTCCATTTTGAATAAATGCTGTTCTTGTGAACTTTCTATTCATCAAATAATCCTGAAAAAATGTATCACATTTTCACAAAAATAAGCAGCACAACTGTTTTCAACATTCATAATCATATGAAATGTTTTTTGAGCATCATATCATCATATCAGAATGATTTCTGAAGGATCATGTGACACTGAAGACTGGAGTAATGATGCTAAAAATTCAGCTTTGATCACAGGAATAAATTACATTTTAAAATATTAAGTTATTTTAAGTTGTAATAATATTTCACAATATTCCTTACTAATTCAGATAGAATTACACTAAAATAGTGTAAATAAATATATTTAATTTGCCATTATTCATTTATCAAAATGCATAAATGTGCTTTAGTATTTTATGCATTTTAGTATTTTACATTAATGTCACATTTTCTCTACTAATTTTCCATAACATAGGGTTTCTGCAGGTTTTATGAAGGTGAATTTAAGACTTTTTAAAGACCTCTCTTTAAAACCAAGTAAAAGAAATTTACGGAATGAACTGAAGCAATACATCAATATGTTTTCTATATGTAATTGTCTAAGAAGACACACAAGGAGTTGTATTACCAACACTTCAGGATTTGAAAATACGACTTTCAACAGAAATCTGTTACTTTTTAATTAATTTTAGAATATGGAAATAACTTTTACAGTACCTCCTGATCGCACCGCCAGAAGAAATATCTAAAGATCCTAAAAATCAAGATATATTTACTTGAGATGCAAAAAGACATAAAATATGAAGTCTGAGAAATGTACCAAACTGAATTTATGAACTGAGTTTATGATTAAAAAAAGAACTAATATCTGCCAGTGGGCTCTGAAAAATTTTAATTTCAAGATGTTTAGATATTTTCTTTTGGAAAACAGGACAAAAATACAAAAGATTTTTTTTTGCAATATATGCAACATTTAACGCCATGCCATCATCCTGTACATGCTAAACTCATGTGTCAATGCTGTAAAAATGTACACCGTTCTTAAGGGGGTTGGAGGGGGACACCTTCCTGTACTCTATTTGTGGAAAATGCCAGGCAGAGTTAAAAACAAAGAAGAGACAAAGATTCATAAATTCCACTTATATGACATGTTAAAAGAAAAGCAGAGAGCATGAAACTGAACACAGGAAGAAGCACCTTTCATCAGGCGGACTTTGCCGTGCTCGCTGAGAGCCTGTCAGTCCTCCATCCGCCAGTGCGGGCATGTCCACTGATCGCCCTCTACAAAACACAGATAACCCGCTTCCTCAGACCCAAGTGTAACCAGACACCCGCACACTCACTCTCAGCCTGGCTCTGAACAGCCTGCCCTCATGCACTCTTCAGACAGGGAACTTTGGTCTGTGTGATTGAACAATTACCGCCACGGTTAATTTAGCCGTGGCTGAGATCGGCTCTCACCGGCATGCCGGCACGCTGTTCTCTCTTCTCTTCTCCATACAGATGAAATCAGTGACACTGGACAAAAACAACTTGCACTTTCATGGCAAATAGACTTTCCATCACAGCATTCACAGCATAGCTGAGATCTGTTAGGGATAAAATGTGAAGGAAGGAAGGGGGGGGCCAAAAAGCACAGACTCACTCATTTGCAATCATGCAAAGGAAAAAGATCACAGCCTTTCCCTATTCTGCTATGTAAAGTTATTTTACAAACAATACCAATCTTGAAGTGTTAAAGAGAGAGAGAGAGAGAGAGAAAAACGAAGTAAAACAAAACTAAAAACAATTTTAGAAGCATTTCTACAACTCATAGTTTTATTATTCAAAGCAGAAGACAAAACGAATTATGACAGGCTTTACTCCCAGCAGACACAAATTTCACTGGAAACATAAAATGCTTTTCATTATCTGAGGCATTTTAAGAAATTTGAATGTGGAATGCTATATCTGAACACAGATCTGAAGAGGATCAACAGTGCATGACACTTCTGACTCAAAGCAAATTCTGTGTACTAACATGTTTAAAATAGATGTCTATGTCGTTGCCTCCATGCGCAAGACCTTCATGGATTCTGCTATCATGGAACTGGTGTCAATCTGACCATAGATGCCCACTAAAAATGCCTTGTGGAGGAGAATATCAGCGTGTTCTGGAAAAAACAAAACAGAGACATTTCCTTAAAATTCTATCCATTATCACAGATTTACACACATATACCCAAATAACATACTTCGTGCACAGAAAAATTAAAATAATCACTTCAACAATACAAGTTGCACATTTCTGCTTAAAACCTTTCAAAACACCCCTAAAGGCCCGTTTCACACCAAGGACGATAAATATACAGTTCTAAAAATTGCTCTAAATATTAAAAAAAAACAAACTATAACGATAATGACACAGAGGAAGGATTTCGTTGGAATCACTTTCAGAATGATTTTCTTTTGCGGCTGATGAATGATAAAACCACTGACAGCCAATCAGAATAAACCCTGCTTTAACGAACTCCAGCTTTTAAAGTGACATGACAAAACTGAAGTGTGGGCTTAGAATAAACAGAACGATATCATCTGCTGGTGTAGACACTAATATAGTTCTCGTTATCTTTATAGTTATTGTTCTTGGTGTGAATGGGCCTTAAAGGGATAGTTCCTAGGTGTATATGACTCTTCTTTCAGACGAATAAAGTCGGAGTTATATTAAATAATGTCCTGGCTCTTCCAAGGTTTATAATGGCAGTAAAGAGAGGATGAGATTTTGAAGCTCCAAAAATGCATCCATCTATCACAAAAGATAACCACACAGCTTCGGGGGGGTTAATGAAGGCCTTCTAAAGTGAAGCGATGTGTTTAAGAAAAATATCCATATTTAAAATTTTAAAAACTAAAATAACTGGCTTCCAGCAGACGGCCGAACACAAGTTGACTAATGCCAAAAGAGTAACCCGTGACGCGATGTAAACTTTGACACCTCTCGCTGTTTTAACAAACAGGGCTGTGCAACAAACTCAAGCTCCTCTTCTCTTATAACAAAATCCTCTGAATTTCTCTTTAAAATTTCTCATTTTAGACTTCTAATTCGTGACCGGTGTTTTGTTTTGCTCTGTCCTCTGTGCTTCCGCGTTCGTCATTGTGGCAGAGTTCATTCTTTCGCTGTAAATCTTGGAAGAGCCAGGACATTATATAATATAACTCAGATTGTGTCCGTCTGAAAGAAGAAAGTCATATACACCTAGGATGGGTGAGGGTGAGTAAACCATGGGGTAATTTTCATTTTTGGGTGAACTAAACCTTTAAGACTTCCACTGTGAGAGCTTTAAAATAATGTATTTTGTTTGATGTTAATAGCTGAGGGATGAGTCATAACGATTTCGAGGTAATCAACAGCATGTGACTAATGCTGTCAACAGAGCTTAAATTGTTTTGAATCTGCAAAACTCATTCAACAAATGCAAAAATTTACCATTGTTACAACAACCACCAAAACATTTATAGTAGTTTCTTAATGAACAAGGTCATCGTCGGTTTGTGTACCTTGACAGAGCAGCACATATTCAGGCAGGTTCCTCAGGGCCGTCTGCACTACATCAAAGTTGCCGCTTCCCAGGCAGTACATAAAAGTGGGCAGGAATTCAGCAGCCATACTAGAGTTAGCAAAGATAATGGTGAGTGTATTTGTACATGACATTTCGATTAAATATACATTACATACTTCCCTGGAGGCATCTCACCTGGGGATGTTCTGGATGCATCGCAGGGCCAGACTGAACGCCATGTTGCGGCACACTTCCTCAGGGGAACTCATCAACCGCTGAAGATCATTCTGATAATACATGACAAGTCGTTTGTACTTGTTAAATCTTGCTAATTTTTTTTTCCATTCTGCAATTTTGTGTGCAATTGTGCAATGTACTTACAACAAAATACTGAATGATTTCTGGATTTCTTTTAGATTTCTCATCCACTTCAGTCAAACCCTCAAAGACATCTAGAACCAAAAAAAAAAACAAAAAAGAAAAGAAAAGAAAAAAAAACAATAACACATTACACATTTTTAATATATATATATTCTAAACTATATATATATATATATATATATATATATATATATATATATATATGATATAATATTCAAATGTTTTTTATAATTATTTTAAAAAAATGTAAAAAATATAATTTATATAAGTATAATTATTAAAAATATTTAACTATATAAGTTAATTTGTTTAAATGTATATTTTATTGAGGTTATAAAAAATATATTGATGAAATTATAAATAATAATAATAAACTTGCAAAATTCAAATGCATTTGTTACCATTCTTCTTTTAAATTAACCTTTAATTAACCTTTTTTTTTTATTTTGAAAGAGAATAGCTTTCAGCTTCCAACATTAGTGTAGTAGTCTCAGCTCAATTAAACACGTTTTTTTTTTTTTTTATCTAATTTTTAATAAAAATGTTTTTTTTTGTTTTTTTTAAACACAATTTTTCATTTAATCTATGCAACAGAATTATGAATGATAATCAGAAAATCAGAAAATATGAAGAACATGCACTTATTTACTGTGGGGCCTAAAGGTAGATAGGATAGTCACTAAAAAGTAGTGTATCAGGAAGCAGTCTGACAACAAATTTATCTCACCCTCAATTGCTTCTCCTTTGGAGATCTTCTTCAGGCATTTAGTCATGTCGGCTGCAGTCAGAGGCACGGAGGCTGAGATGTTGACCAAAGGGAGGGAGCCTGAGGACGAATCCTCAGCTGAAATACAAAGAGTGAGAGATAGGCTTCGTGAAGATCATCTCACATGTTACCCGGTCTCCTGTGATGTGAGGTGTTGGAGCCCCTACCGTCTCTGTCCTCAGCAGCGCTCTCAGAGGAACCAGACTTCACAGGCAGAGTAAGTCCGGCGAGCAAAGACTTGAGTTGCACCAGGTCTGGATTCTCAGTGGATAGTCCCCTGAAAAAGAAAACACAAGGAAACTCTTTAAACGAAGGGAAATACGTTACAAAAAGAAAGTAAATGTAGTTCTGTAGGGCTGAGAATCAAAAAATCTATTCCAATCCTGAAATCGGATACTTAAGATCAGGAATCAGGTACTTGTTATAAAATAAAATTTGTAAAACTTTTGTAGCTTTAATAAGGAATCATCTATATTTTATTTATTTATTTGTATAAAACTAAGCAGTGTTATTTTACATTTGATTACACTGATTTCAATTTCTGTTCCCGGACTTTGTTTGGTGTTGTATTTTTGTGAAAAGCGCAGGCAAAATTTCCTTGTGTAAGTGTTCTTTAGGCTACTGATATTTGTTCATGATATTCAGCTGCAGCTTGCAAAAAGACAGAATAAATAGGTTTGATAATTAAAATTGACTTTTTTTTTCTTGAAATTGAAACTAGGAATCGATAAGCAGAATGGGAATTGAAATCGCTAAAATTCAAACAATGCCCTAACCTAACTGTAAGTATTTGATAATGCAGAAAAGAGTGATGCAAACAAAAAAAGCACTTACTGTAGCACATCTGAGTGTTTCTGAAGGAAAGGCACAGCGGATGCTGCATCATAGGTAATGTATTTTTGGATGAACTGCACAAATTTGTTTATGATCGGCATACGGGATGATCTCCTAAAGTTCTGCAAGAAAGATACATGAAAATGCTGAACAAATATTCCCCCAAGATTCTTTACAATTAGCTTGTATAGTTTCATTATAACAAACTAATATTAATTTAGCAGAAAAATATGTTTGAGAGGTTTGTAATAGTGCTAAGAACTGTTATCAAAAATGATTAAATGTCACTATGTATTTAACATTGTGGTGTGCTAAAAATAAAAATGTGATAAATGTGGTGCAGCATTGTCCATTACAAGAGGAGGTCTTTATACCTGCAGTACTTTGATAAAAGACAGCAGACAGTCCTGCAGTGCCCTCTGGTGGTCAGAGTGGAAAACCAGTGGCTGCAGCAGCTCCAGGACAGCCAGAACATCACTGAAGAAGGTCAGATGGGTCTGCTGTCTGATCTCATGCAGGTTCAGGTGGATGCGCCCATGCAGGAGTGCAGCGATCATGGGCAGGTGTCTGAAAAACACAAAAAGCTCTAGTTTACGTTCAGCACAAACTCTCAAGCAACGTGAAATTTAAACGAGCCCTGTTTACTTTCTTAATAAAATGTCACAATGGCATAATTCATTAGTGCATGTTAAGTATGTGAAGTAAAACATTTTTTGAAACAATGATTTAATTTTTATTTTTTTTTCAAAATTTAATCATTTTCTCCATTTCAGAAATTACCTTTTTACATGACCAAGGCTGTGCAAGCAGGGAAAAATATTATATTATTTCCAGCTGAATATTCAGTTACATTATGGAAGTTAAATACATTTTCAATACTGTTGTTTTTTTATATGCTTTATAGTCCCTGAGTGGTCAAGTTAATATTTCAATAATTTAACACATTTGCATTATTACGGTCCTCTGATGTCAGTTAAAGGTGCAGTATGTAATATTGACAGCTATAGCAGGTTACTGCAGTCCAAATTCAAAATATTGGAGAGTTGTTTCTCCTGAGGACATGCATCAGGAATGAGCACAATTGACAACGGAAGGTGAGGAGCCTTAAACTGTAAGTTGATCAGAGCTATGCCTCTGATGCTGAGGTTTTTTTAGGTTGGGTAGAATCTGCGATCTCTGGCCCAGTTCATTTGGGTCCATGGCTGCAATATGCTGTGTTTTCTGCCAACTGGCAACTCAGGGTGTCGAAATACTATTGGGTAAATTGGCAGTGGGCGGGATCACACACACCAAAACACACACATTTAGAACAACTGGCTGTAGCATTGTTTTTCGGAGAAACAAGCATGTAAACTCTAAGTAAGTATGTATCTAAAAAGGAATTTTGATGCTTTAGTACAGTCCAAAAAATTACACACAGCACCTTTAATGGTCACATGACATGCAGGTAAACAAAAAACCCTATTCTTTTTAGTAAGGGTTTTATTTGAATTGCTTTTACAATTATTTATTTATTTTAATTTTACATTTTACATGATTTCATTAATTATTAGCTTTTTATCAACCCCAGGGATTTGGGAAACCCTGCACTAGAGCATTTCTAGTTCTTAAACTGAACAGAAAATTGTTGAGTAATAAACCTGAGTAGAAGCACGGGGTGAGATACGGCCAGTTTCCTGCAGGCCAGATTGGCATCAGACACACGGTTCTCAGCTGATTTGGAGTCTCCTGTGTCAGCTAGCAGAGTGATGAGACGATGCACGAGAACATCCAGCTGAAGGTGCACATGTACACACAGAAAATAAAGAGAGTATTAATCTTTCAGCTGCTGTTAACAGGAAACTCAGCATGAGGTGTCTCAAGCTGCAGCGGTTACCTTGCAGGTGCTGCCATCTGCTGCCCCCTCAGCACTCAGGGTGGCCTCTGGTAGGCGGATGTGTTGGATGACCTCTGGGAAGTGCAGGTAGATCTGCAACAGCAGCGTCTGACACCTCTTACTCATTATACTGGAAATACCACACATATGAAAATAATAAATAAGAAGAATTTAAACAGGCAAAAAAAACACTCGCACACAACAGTGCTGACAGTTATATTGCAGATGGTTCCAGAAGAGGCTCCACGAGTAATGTCAAGTTCATAGAAGGGGACTTGACGGATGACCATGAACATTTCTTTCATCGACATCAAAAGTTAAGGTGTAAGGTCCTGTGACTGGTTACTATTTCCTTTCAGTTTTTCACCATTTTTAATCACTTTTGCCTTCACAAATTCACTTTAAATGGTCTTGTGGTGAATGAATCGAATTTTTAAAACAATTAATATGAAGATATCATTTTTTTATGCATAAAGCTTTACTATTATAGATAAGTTATAATTGAAAAAAATTAAAAAACACTATTACATAAGCAATAATTAGAACAAATATATTAATAAAATATATATGTTTAATAATAATTTTTTTTTACTTTAACATCTATTATAGTTATAAATTAAATAAGTAAAATACTATTTCAAA
Organism: Elopichthys bambusa; assembly: GCA_037101425.1. Lineage (NCBI taxonomy): Eukaryota > Metazoa > Chordata > Actinopteri > Cypriniformes > Xenocyprididae > Elopichthys > Elopichthys bambusa. The sequence goes on from CM074435.1 coordinate 25,417,223, forward strand.
TCATTTTAGACAGAGAATAGCACGTTAACTTTCATATCATACTGACTTTTATATTGAATATTAATAATAATTATTATTATAGACAACAATGTATTAAATACATAAGTAGTATAATAAATATTAATAACATGACATTTTTGGTCATTTTAACAAATTATAATCATTTGTTAAAAAGATAGCAAAATATTTTTTAAATGGTATTTTGACTTTTTAACAACTATTATATTTCTTAATTAAACACATAAAATGCTGTTTATAATACTGAGAATCATATAAAACCATCCAGAAACCATGAAGTCATAATTGCTTATATTAATAATAGTATATAATAATTACAGTATATTAATAATAATTGTATTGAGAATGATGTGTTAAATACGAATTATAATAATAAATATTTTAACAATTATAATTCTAAATTTAAAAAAACAAAATACCATGTAAAAAATATTTCAAATCAACTTTCCAAAAGTATTTTAAAGTCAAGAAAAGAAAAACAAAAAAGAGAGAGAGAGATTAACAGAGTCTAACTAGAAAAAACAGCCAGTATTAATAAAAGACTTCATTACCAACAGAAGAACAGTCATAACTGCTTGTCCAATCAAGCAAAGGCCTTCTTACCAACAACTTTGTTGCTTAATTGTGGTTTATGCCTGCTAATCCGCTGTTGTGCTCAAAAGCAATAGATACGAAGAGAATGCCAAACAAACACAAGCGTTTATCCCACCAAACATGCGCTTTACATGCCAGTATTACTCGAGCCCATTCTCGGTCGAGACAGAGACAGCTTAGCTAGACTTAAAAATATCGTATTTCTGGGAGTAATTTTTTGTCTGACCTTGTCCAAAGTTTTCTCCCCCTCATTAAGGGGGTTTAATAACCAAAGGCAAATTCATGAAAGGAAGGGGGGCTGCCACCACAAAGAGCCCCGGTCTGATCTCTCTGACAGCCCCAGTCTGAGCTGCGACTCACAACAGAAGCCAAAGGAAGAGCTGGAGCCTTAATCCTCACGCATTCATTATACTACACTGAGCTCTCTCTAAGATCACAGCGCTGAACGACTTCAGCTGCCTCTCATTTCACACCACAAGAACTAATTACAGCTCTTCCCGCTATTGTGCCTGATGTAGCACATTTCTGCTGTAAGCAAAGGAACGGCAATAACGCACATTTATCAGCCTCTTTAAGGGGGCTTTTAAAGAAGAAGTTCAGTGCTTTGCGATGTTGGTGAGTGTGGTAGAGAGTTTGGTAACATTGTACAAACCCTGACCTCTGTCTGACACTGTTGTCCTTGCTGTTTTGGGGGGGCTTTTATGCCCACTTTTTTATAAATCATTGGAAACATTGTCAGAGCAGAAGGAAGCAAGTTTTCCTCCAGGATAACCTTGTAAGTGGCTTGAGTAACTTCACAAAGATGGATCTGCTTGATTGTGATCTTCTCTGAGTCCAGTTTTCAGCTTTGCCCAAACCTGCTCCTCTAATGATTAGACAGAGACCTGGAAAGGCCTACAACCCAGTGTCTCGCACCCACTGTAAAATTTGGTGGATGATTGGTGATGCTCTGGAATTGAGCAGATCCGTCTTTATGAAGTACGCATGACTCAAGCCATGTACAAAGTTATCCAGGAAAAAAATGGCTTCCTTCTGCTCGGACAACGTTCCCCAACTCAAAAGATTCCTTGCAGGATAATGCTCCATGCCACACAACCAGGCCAATAAAGATGTGGATGGAGGACCACCAGATCAAGAACCTTTCATGGCCAGCCCAAACTCCTGACCTGAACCCCACTGAAAACCTCTGGAATATGATCGAGAGTAAGGACACACAGTCACAAACATCAAACAAAGCTGAGCTGCTTTGGAATAAAGTCAAGACGCTTAAGAGCTTTGAGTGGAAATCAGGGTTATTCCACCAAACATTGATTTCTGAACTCTTCTCAAGTTAAAACATTAGTATTGTGTTGTTCAAAAATGAATATAAACTTGTTTTCTTAGCATTAACCAACGTCTGAAAACATGGCATATTTTTGTTATTTTGACCATTTGTTATTTTCTGCAAATAAATGCTCTAAAATTACATTTTTTTCAATGTAATTTTTTTCCAGCGCTATAGTGCCGTCAATCAATAAAAAAAAAAAAACAAACAAAGAAAAAAAACACATTTTCCTGTAATCAACACGATTAATCGCACCCAGCATTAAAGTTTTTTTATATTGTATTAATTTCTCATTTAATCTCCAAATTAATGTACAAACAACATAAAGACAGTTTATTTTAAATATTTGATCTGACAGGTAGAAAATGTAAAGAAATTGAATAAAGTTATCAAACAAGTCACAGTCTACACTGCATAAATTATAAATTAAATATAGATAAATCCTTTTTAAAGCTACAAAAGTTATTCAGTAAAGAGCGGTGAGTGATTTTCTCTGTCTTTTGTTCTTTGATTAACATCAATGACAGCAGCAGGTTTATTAGGCTGCTGTCACTTTAAGACCTGAAGCACGATGTCCTCACAACTCTTTATGATCATTTAAGACATTATTTAACTCATTTAAGACCGTGCTTAAAAGCATTTTGGCATACTTTTGTGTGTTTTTGTCCATTCAAGAGCGAAAGAGAACTCAATGCAGACGGTGCTAGTACAGATTTAGGTTCTTTTTTTGCATTGTATCGCACTTGAATGTTTAAAAGCACTTGAATGAATGATAGCCTGATCATAATGTAACACTTAGCTATAGGTTGACGGAAAAAAGCGGATACTATGTTAATTGCATTAAATATTTTTAAAGACCTAAACTGAAAAAAATTAAATTGCATGCATTAATTTTGACATATATAAAAAAACTTTAGTCATATACAGACTCAAAGGATGTACCTGTCTCCCCACTTCTTAACACAGCTGATAAGGTACTCAGAGACTTTCTTGACATTGTCCAGTTCTGAGTGGAGACAGCTGTGCAGGAGGGGCAAGCGGGACTGGAGAAGAGAGCAAGAGACCTGGTCCAGAGCGCTCTTGGAGGTGGCTGAGTCACGGCAGCTCAGCTCTGACTCAGAAAGAATGAGGTCCACCAGACTTATGAGCTCCTCAGAACACAGCTTCAACACAAACTGCTCAGTGCGCTTCTGCAGAGACACACAAAACACCATCTTACACAACCATAGCCAATATAAACTTAAAAATGTACAATCTGTGGCCAAGCATTGTAGTTTCAGACCTTTGGATCACTACAAATGGCACTTAGGTCTGGTTAACAATATATATTCTTACACCAAAACAGTCATAATTTAGTTTGACATGACCATTATCTACTTTCCTGTAGGTCCTTAAAATGCTACTAAACCTTTAAGACTTCCACATGTAAAAATGCCATTGCAGCTTTCCCAAATCTTTTGAACAATTAACTTTTATAACTCTTTCCATGACATGAATCATTTATACTGATTTCTAGAGATTTCTAGAGCTTTTTCAAGACTGTGGGAACCCTAACCCTGTTATGGTTGTCTAAATTAATTGCATGTGACATGAGAAACAGCAATCTTGCCAAGCTGCTGAATAGGTGTTGATTTGTAAATATAATTGTGATATAATATTAACTGTGACCAAACCTGTGGAGTTTTCTGATCTCGCCCCTGCCAGATGCGGGGAATGTGACTGCAGGCCCACAGGAAATCCAGAGCTGAGGTTGGGTCCAGTCTGGAGATCAGATGAAACAGAGTTACACATGTCGGAGGTGTGAGAACAAAAAGAGGGGAGTGTGTCTGACAAAGCAGCTCACCTCTGCTCTCTGTGCTTGTTGAGCAGAGAGCTGATGCACTGATGTAATGTGCTCCAGTTGGACTGGTGCGTGAGGAGGGCCAACAGGTACGGCCTGTAGGAGGGGGCCACACTCACACTGCTGCTTTTAGCCTAAGACAGACAATGAGAAAGTCACACAGATCTTATATATAGAAGTAATAGATCGCAACAGTCCATGGTTTCAGTTTCCTTGGACCCAGAAGTATTTCTCCCATTTTATTTTCTCTGTATGCGTTTCAGAGCTCTTGCCATAGATATTATTGTTATAACATGTCACGTTAAAATACCAATCATTACGTGTAGCATTCTCATGATGTCTGAAAATAAAACATGAAGGAAAATTGACAGCTCATTCAGTCAAACTGACGGATAAGCTTTATTTGTAGGGCAAACTTATGATTTGAACTGTCTTTTTGAATGGAAGTTCCCCAAACCCGAATTGCCACTCATAATTCAAAACGCAGTAGGCTCGTCAGGAATAAGGTGGATAAAGTAATGCATTACTTGACTCTTTACATCAAAAAAGTAATCTTATTACATAATGCACGTTACTTGTAATGTGTTTCCCCAACACTGGTTATGAGTGAATGGATGAACTACTTGTGCTATAAAACATTGAAATTGAACTAGCCTGTATTTTATATATAATAAAACAAACTTAAACACATCAAAAAAGAGGAATATTAGCTGTACACTTCTTACTTTCTGATCTCTCTAACAGAGAGGAAGACGTTTACGTGTTATTACACCCTCACATGTACGTATCTAAATCTGTAGCCACACCTACATGATCAGTTTAGAGAGAGAAACTATTTTACCTTGTTTTGAGCAAAAAGCAGCTTCTGCTGAAGATCTGAGCACACAGAGGTCACCTCTGGGTCGAGCAACTCCAGCCAATCGACCAACAGCCCTGAACACGAGCCAGGCTTCTTTGACTCAGTGCTGCCAGAGAGGACACACACCCGTCATCAACCCAGACAATACACAGTGTTTCCAGCAATTAAATAATACACTAATTAAGTCAGTGATTCCCAACCAGTTACAATTTAAAATAACCATTTTCTATTTAAATATATTTTAAAATGTAATTTATTCCTGTGATCAAAGCTGAATTCTCAGCATCATTACTCCAGTCTTCAGTGTCACATGATCCTTCAGAAATCATTCTGATATGATGATTTTGCTGCTCAAGAAACATTTATTATTATCAATGTTGAAAACAGTTGTGCTGCTTAATATTTTTGTGTAAACCCATATACACTACCATTCAAAAGTTTGGGGTAAGTAAGATTAAAAAAAATATTACTACTAATAATACTTTTATTCAGCAATGATGCATTAAATTGATAAAGTGACAGTCAAGACATTTATGTTTTATAGATTTCAATTTTTAAATAAATGCTGTTCTTACGAACTTTAAGAGTGCGTCACCGTTTCCACAAAAATATTAAGCAGCAAAAACAGTTTTGAACATTGATAATAAAAACATTACTATTATTTGAGCATCAGTAACAATTGATCATTATTGAGCATCAAATCATCATATCAGAATGATTTCTGATCATGTGACACTGAAGACTGGAGTAATGATGCTGACAATTCAGCTTTGACATCACAGGAATAAATTACATTTTAAAATATATTCAAATAGAAAATTGCTCTTTTCAATTGCAATAATATTTAACAATATTACAGCTTTTACTGTTTTGTTGATAAAATAAATGCATCCTTGGTGATACATGCAATTACATGTTATGAACTTGATATTGCAAGTCAGAGATGGGCACTCGAGTTAGTGACTCGGACTCGAGTCACATTTTAATCGACTAGACACAAAAGACTCATGAATATTTTAAAAACAACTCAAGTCTTTTACCCTTAACTAATGCTATAATAAATAAAGAATTTGTGTTGTGTTTGAATGGTTTTATAATATCTGCACATATAGTTCCTTACGGACTCTTGTCATAGAATTTGATTACGTATGTCCGTGTATAGGGACATCTAACTTCAGTATTCTGTAAAACAGATCAGATCGCTTCCGGTCTAGGTCTTTCGTATGTGCTTCATGAAAAAATTAGCTGTTTTATTCAAGATAACTTAAAAGGAACGAGTAAAGATAAGCATAACTGATGTCCCCCGCATATGCAGATTGATATTTAAAAGAAAAAATGTTTTTCTTCTTCACGCTAACGTTTAGATATTTAATAGAATTAAACACCTGTAACGATGTGAACTAGGTATTTTCGCCGATTACCTTAAAAGTCCATAGATATGCTGTCAGTTCATACTGTTGTTAACACTTTCTCTGACAAGCGGATGCAACGAGACCAGTTTTCCGGTTTGGTCATGTGATGTTCGACATATTGCGCGTAAATTCCGAAGTGTCATAAGAGTACCATGAAACATGACGGGAGCCACCATGCCATATGTTCTTTCGTTTGGTTTTATTTTTTACGTCAGATCGGTTAGATGCACAGAATGCAGGAAAACAATTAAAGACACCGGAACGACAACATCAAAAAATTAATGAGACATCGCATTCACAAAAGTTGGTCACATTAATACATAGAGCTAGCTATTATACTGTGGTGTAACGTTAGCTGCATGGCTCATTTGGATTGCCAGCCTGTTAAAATATGAAAAAACCTAGCACTACGTTTTATCGATATTTTCATAGTATATGTAGCTCTTCTCTTAATGTGTGTCCATAAGAGAGAGATAGAAAGAGATGTTAATCCATTTATTACTTAAAGCTCATATTTTAACGTATCGCAATCAACATGCGTACAGTTTTCTATTGACATTCCGAAGTTTGATATTTTCTGATAATGACTGTCGTCAATAACAACGGCGCTGTAAAACAAACTGCTGTATAACAAACCGTGACTCACTGGCGCCATCTTGCGTCCACTTAGCGACTGTATTGAAAATGACTACTGGTGTTGCCAGAACAATTGTTTTGTACATTGTAATAGATAAAGCTGGATGTACATTATCCCTTACATCATAGGACCTTAATTTTAAACAAAACAGATGATAAAAGGATAATAATTTTGTCCATATAATACAACTAGGATAAAAAAATAGGATTTACGTATGAATTTTTTTTTTTTATAAAATGACTCGAGACTCGACTCGGACTCGTGACAAAAGACTCCAGACTTAACTCAGACTCCAGTGATAAAGACTTTAGACTTAACTCGGACTCCAAATAAAAGACTTGTGAACATCTCTGTTGAAAGTTCATAACATTTGACTCTATAGAGCAAATCACTGTAATAATAGTGTTTTTCCAGTATAATATAAAGGAACACATTTCTGGTTTGCTGTTGACGAAGGGATACTTGAGTCTTACTGTTGGTTTACAAAAGTCAAATAAGTTGTGAAGCACTAGTTTATATCACGCTAGTCACACTACGCATGATGCACATTTTGTCTCACTGTGACCTACTATGGTAACTTTGGCTGTTCGACAGGGATTAAAAAAACAAAAAAAGTGTTAACTCAATTTTACTGTGTTCCTTCCCCACCTAGAAACAGTATCACCAGCACACAGTAAGGAAATCTGTGATGAGGCAGAGCAGAGTGACTCATGGTGCGCTTACATTTTGGAATCCGCCTCTATTTTCACCCCTCTGTCCTCTGTTTCCTGTAGCAGCAGAGAGATCACCATGGCAACGGGGCCTGCTGCGTTTCCTGGGGTTCCGTTCTCCGTACCGATGGTCATAAGCAGGGACAACAGCTCCTCTAGATACGGAGACTTTACCTCCATGAGGCCCTGCAACACTAAGGCACACAAGGTTTTTGTTTTATAATATCGGCACTCTGTGAAACACACACAGGTCCAAAGGAATGAAAAACAACCCATCGCAGCCAATCCCACATAGCAAAAATGAGAACAACCACACGCTTTGCTTCTGAGTAACCCAGTGTCTCTAGGACTCCAGCCCCACCAGGCTAACTTTCATGAGGAAGTATGTTTGAAAAGTCAACCCTGGCCGTTGGAGCCGCCGCTGGACGTAAACAAGCCCTGGAGTGGATGTGTGGCCCTGTGTGAGGTTGTTTTTGTTTTGGTGAGGTTTCAGAACGGAATGTTAAAATCATAAAGAGAAACATTAAGGACAGCGTGAGTGGTGATGATGGTGCATGAGTCAAACGCTGCCCTCCGGAGAGACTGACTAATGCTGGCAACCACTCCAACACTAACACACAGAACTTAACTGCCTCTGGAGAGCTGACTTACCCTTCGCTCTTCGCCTGTTAGCCTTACGTTTGCCACAAACCAGTTCAAAAATATTTTCCAAAGCATACATTGAGTACACCACGTGGTTCCTAGAGGAGCTATAATTAAAGTTAATAACATCATACACAGATAAGTGCTGTGCAATGTAGGCACAAACCATTCAAGGGATCCCCCACAGGGCCGGATTCATGAAAATCTTAAGATAAATTCTAAGAAGTTCGTAAGAATGTTCCTCAGTGCAAGGTCTCAAATATTTTCTTAAGAACATCTCCGTTTTTTTTCTTAAGAAGAAAATGAAAGTCTTTGGTGTTATTTGATTGAAAGGCAGGTATTGCTGAAGACTCGTTGAATGAAAAACACCTCAAAGCCTGTTTTTTTGCACTGCCTGCAGATTATAAATTTGAGTTAATCACTCAGCATCATGTTTTTTTTAACGGCATGACAAGTTAAAATCATTATTTTAAAAGAGCTTGTCTTCAGAAGATGCAGTGGTTATTTCCATTAATTTGCGCTCCGTCCACGCTCAAATGATCGATAGGTGTCACTTCAGAGTACTCGTCCACATATGGTACTAGTAGTAATATGTATCATATTTACAGTGCTCAGCGTAAATGAGTACACCCCCTTTGAAATGTAAAATTTTAAACAATATCTCAATGAACATGTTGACAAGACTAAGTTTAATATAACATCTGTTTAACTTATAACATGAAAGAAAGGTTAATAATATAACTTAGAGAACACATTTTTCAGTTTTACTCAAATTAGGGTGATGCAAAAATGAGTACACCCCACAATAAAAACTACTAAATCTAGTACTTTGTATGGCCTCCATGATTTTTAACGACAGCACAAAGTCTTCTAGGCATGGAATGAACAAGTTGGTGACATTTTGCAACATCTTTCTTTTTCCATTCTTCAAGAATGACCTCTTTTAGAAACTGGATGCTGGATGGAGAGTGATGCTCAACTTGTCTCTTCAGAATTCCCCATAGGTGTTCGATTGGGTTCAGATCAGGAGCCACTGAATCACTTTCACCCTGTTCTTCTTCAGAAATCCAACAGTGGACTTAGATGTGTGTTTAGGATCATTGTCATGTTGGAAAAGTGCACAACGCTTTAGGAAAGTGTCACGGGAAATAGTCACCCCAGTTTGGCTTTCTACTTCTTTAGATAACTGCAGTGAACTTGCATGCCGATTTTCTTCAACCCTTCTCATCAGAAGACGCTCCTGTCGAGGTGTTAACTTCCGTGGACAACCTGGACGTCTCTGTGAGATGGTTGCAGTTCCATCTTTTTAACATTTTTGTACCACTTTTGCTACAGTATTCTGACTGATAAGTAAAGCTTTGCTGATCTTCTAGTAGCCTTCACCTTTCTGGTGTAAAGAAATTATTTTCTTTCTCAGGTCTTGTGACATTTCTCTTCCATGTGGTGCCATTGCTGACAGCATGAAATGGGAAGGGATTTTAACACCCTTTTATATAGTTATATTATTAACCTTACTTTGATGTTATAAGTTAAACAGATGTTATATTAAACTTAGTCTTGCTAACATTTTGGAAATTGTTTTTGTGTTCATTAAGATAATTTTTAAAATGTTACTTTTCAAAGGGGATGTACTCATTTACGCTGAGGACTGTAGCTAGCTATGTTGTAATGCTTAATGTTTGAAACAACCCAATAAATTCATTAAACATCTTACATTTGGGTATTTAAGACAGGTTTAAGGTTATCCTAACTTTAAGAAACTATTTACAATGATTTTTAAGAATATGAATACTTCTTAAATTTTATCTTAGTAACAATCTTAAGAAAAAAAAAGATTAGAACATTCTTAAGAAAAGTTTTTGGGAATACAAAATATTCTTATCTTTTTTCTTAAGATAGAAAATAAGAAGAAATTAGCAGTTAAGAAGAATTTTATTATAGAGAATGTTTTGTGAATCCGGCTCCTGATGTCCACTTACGGTAATAAAGTTTTTCTGGGCAGAAACAGTCATGATTTAGCTTCTTAAGACCATCCTCTCTAACCCTTAGGCCTGTTTCTCACATCTCACATGTGAAACTTGCAAGGAAACTGGGCAGTTGACTCATAATGTTAATGAACTTATAGTAAACATTGTCTGAATGCTTACTTCAAGCACAACTGAAGAACGAACTGGTTCAAACACAATCGGGCCAAAACGAATTTCGTTTGATGCTTTTGAGGGTTCAAAACAGATTGCCAAGGCTAAATTTCTGGAAAAGTCTAGCCTGGTAAGCACCTTCAAACTACCATTGGTCAGTGGCAATGATGTCATAGGTAGGCGTGGCTCTGAGGCTCTGCCTTGCTTGATGTGAAATCTTCTCCGGTTTATTTTTTTTTCTGTTGAGTCTGTCGAGGTCAGATGTCCTCAAGTAAAAACATGAACACACTGGAGAACTGCTTTATAGAAATTGAAGTTGTAATTCTAATTGAAAGAGACACTGACAGTTTTTTTCCATGTTTAATACTGTAAAGCTGCTTGCTTTTAAGCAATCTATTGTATAAAATGTTATATAAATAAACATGACGTGACTTTACTAGAGGGCCGAATTGCAGAGCTGGTGTAAACGTCCACATCGTTATGAATTAGATGCTTTCTTAACTATTGTATTCTCACTGCTTTCATTTTTACTTATTTTGTTGTTGAAAAAAAAGCGTGCAGCACATATTTACATATTCATCTAAACGTCACTCTCAGCAGTGTGGCAGGTGTCGGGATGTTAGCTGACAGTATATAACTGGTCACATATTTCAAACTTCTTTTTACCCCTAAGCGAAGAACAAAAAAAAACTTCCATGTGAATATAAATCAGGGCCTTTGGGGGCAATGTATATTTTAGTTGCAAAGTGACAAAGCCAGGAACAGCCCAAAGTTTGTTTAACTCTTCCTCATTTTGGTCTTCTATGAATAATAACATAGTGAAGTTGTTTGAAGTCATTTTTGCAACTTAGTTTTAATTAATGCTCTTTTTAGACTGGGTAAAGTTGTGTGAATGCTTAAAGTTGGCATTAAATAAAAACTCTTTTAGTTTTCTAAATCTTATTGTAAATGATTCATCCATGCTTCTTTTTTTTATTACATTTTTTTTTGTTTTCACCTAACGTTTAATCAGAATAATAGAACTCACTCTTCCTGTGAAACAACATACTTCGCTCTGGTGATGTATGCCGCAAACTCATATTCAGATCTGCCTCGATTCAATCAACAACCAATGGATTGAATCAAGTCCTGCCCTACATTTTTTCATTTTCGATAATCCGTTCCACTTGAATGTACATTACAATATGGAAAAAAAGATCTGCTGCTACATCTGTTCACAACTTTAAGGGACAGTGTATATTTCATGTGCAGAGCAGCAGGTGCTACACACAAGCCAGGAACAACACAAGGTTTGTCGAACTCTACTTCATTTATCCTTCAGTTCTTCAGATATTTACGAATAATCTACTAATTATCTAATCTACTTCCTCCAAACACCGACGAATCTTTGATGTGAAAATATGTATGGTCATATGCTACTGTATTCAGTTTGGAAAGAGTAGTTTTGGCAGCTTGGTTTCAATAAATGCATTTTTTGAATTTGGGAGGATTTCTAAACATTTTAGTATGTTTTCACAGTACAATGAACTCTCTAATTTTAAAAGATCACAGAAAATTTGATTCATTGTGATGTGACCCTTTAAGTGAGAACTGGAGGACCCTGTACTGCTTAAATACCTTTTCGTATGAGTTCAGGTTCAGCGTTGCATTTTTCTCCAGCTCTCAGAGAGGCAATAATGCCCCTCGCTGCCACTTCAGAGTCACGTCTATACACCAGCGCTTCAGCCAAGTGCAGAAATCCTGTACGAACTGATGACAAGATGCAGTCAATACACATAAAGAGCATGCAAAGACTAAAAACGATCAACTGACTGTATTTTCTGACCTGATTCAGCCAATTCTGTTGTCAGTTTGAATATGTGGTTTCAAATGCGACCTGCACAGCTAAGATTCAGGAATAGGAGTGACTCACCATCTGTGATGCGATGTTTGTGAGAGTACTGTGCTGCCAGAGATTTTAGCAGGCTGTGGAGTGGCCCCGTCTCCACCGCTGAGTTCTCCAACCACGTCAACATCTGCATAACGGCGTTGAAGAACAGTGACGAGAAGCCAACGTCTTGAGACACCAACCGCTAGAGGAGAAAAAGAGAAGTAGACAGAGTGAGCAAGCAAAAGGAAGCACCAGTGATGATAGTGAATATGTAGGTATGAGTAGGTTAGGTGCCTGGTAAAGATGGAGTTGGCGCAGTAGAGGGCAGGAGATTGTATGGCTGTGGTGCATTGCCATGACCAGGGCTCCAGCGTGGGTGGAGTTTAGAAGGGCTGCTAAGGCTTGTAGGAGTCGTCCGGCAGTGCCACCCTGTTGGATGTGACCCTGCCGTGCCCGCAGGACCTCCTGGGCCAAGGTCTGCTGCAGAGCTAATGACAATGGCCGGACAGGGGGCGGAGGCCAGCGAGGATCCACCTTCAGAGGGAAGAGCTAGATGGGGAAAGAGAATCGTCACCATCACTGTCAAGTCATAAAGATCTAACCTGTTATTCTTAAAAATCATTTTACAAGATACAACAATTTATATAAAATGTTTTTTTTTTTTCCTATTTATTTGATATGTACACTTTGGCTATGTTTAATCAATCAATATGATGTGAAATGTTTTTTATGATACAGAATTGATAATTTGAATGATTGTATCAATGTTATTTTATTTATGTATTTTTAAATGAATTATTGTATGTTTTAAGTTAATTATTTTTTATTTGCATTCTCTCATCCATCTCTAGAGTTAAATTAATGAAGAAGAGGTTCATCTACGTAACTGAAAAGTCTAAATCTGGGATTTGTCAGTGATGCTAGTTTGAAGGGTTGTGCCATGCAAGAGACTAAAGGGCCCAATATACTTCAGGCTAAATCAAAGACCAAATGGGTGTGACATCATTTTGAACAAAATCTGTCAAAAACAAAGGCTTTTTACAGTTTTTTTTAGATGGTTCAAAACAGCTGGTCAGTGAGTTTTTTTCAGAAAACCTGACAAACCAATGAAGTTTGTTCTTAAATGTCAAGTATGTGCTGTTGAGCTTCCGTTTATCATATTTGAGCTCTATTGTGCTCTATGTAAAGTTACAGTCAAAAGTTCAGAAATAGTACAATTTTTAACATTTCTTTGTGTTGCTGCTTAACATCACAATATTACTGTTTTTACTGTATTTTTGATTAAATAAATGTAGCCATGGTGAGCATAGGAGACTTCTTTCAAAAACATAAAATTTAAATGTTTCCAAACTTTTGCACTGATTAATGTTTATATTGGAATAAAAGTCTAAATTAAATATTTTAGCGACCGTTTCTCTTGAAATAAACTGCTAAATTCCTATGTATTACTTTTATAATGTCTTTATGTACTTTTTAAAGCATATAATTTTTTTCCTAATGCACTTTCAATGGAGGGACAGAAATCTCTCAGGTTTCATTAAAATATCTTCATTTGTATTTTGAAGATGAACGAAAGTCTTATGGGTTTGGAATGACATGAAGGAGAGTAAATGACAGAATTTTCATTTTTGGGTGAACTATCCCTTTAATGCATCACAATATCATTATTGGAATGCGATTAAAATAGTGTCAAATGTGTAAGAAATACTGAATCAGTTTTAAAAAGATAGTTCACCCAAAAATGAAAATTCTGTCATTTACTCTCCCTCATGTAGTTCCCTCGTAAGACTTTTGTTCATCTTTTGGAACACAAATAAGATCTTTTTTATTTAATTTCCTACTTCCCACTTCTGAAGTTGTGATAACGAGCTCATCGTGTGCTTTGTTGCCTATTTATTGGGAAAATCTTATTGAAGCAAAAATGATATTTAGCATCCCATTCAGTGACAACCATGTAAATATTGTAGTCAGCCTGCTGGCGATTCTAGAATTTCGGTCAAATACAGGCTGTTTTCGCTGTGTATAAAACATACAATATGTTTTAAATTACTATTCATAAATTATTATTCATTACTATTATTATATATTATATGTAAATATGCACTATTTTAACAACAAGACAAGGCGATGTAGCTGTTGTGGAGAAAACTAAAAAAGAATACCAGTCACACCCACAGCAGCAATCGTTCGCCCCTCCGCCATGTTTACAGTTTTTGGCAATCCGAACTCAGAAAGTCGAACTTATCTTTGAATTTCCCAGAAGTAAGTTCGACTTGAGAGTGTGTTCATGTCCAATTTTTTACTAGTAAATTTGTATTTACGATAATTCCGAAAGAACTTGAAGGCAGCATTAAACCATCTACAAAATCTAGATTCATCTAAAAAAATTAGAAGAGTGTGAGCCGGAAATTGGAGAGAGAATGGGGAAATGTGAACAAAACACACTGCGTGCTGGACTAAGACCGACCATGTCAGAAGCACATGCAGCTGTACCACAGCTCCGAAAAGATTGTTATATTATTAATAACATGGTAGAATTAAAAAGCAGCATAAGTAGATCAAAGTGAGATGTTGTACCTGTAGTAGGATCCCAGTGAGATCATCCTCTGGGCCAATCCCTGGCACCTGACTAACTGCTCTCATCTTTACGGAGCCATGGGGCGTTTCAACGGTAACCTTAGCCCTGCTTACCTCTGAGCTGTCTGTAACACATCAGATCAGCAAAGGACTCATTAGTACTGAATTTAATAATTCTGTTCAGTAACTCAAACTGAGTAAAACAGCACCATTAATCAGTACTGACTGAACCCTTGCTGTAAGGCATTAGATCCTGACCTCTGCGTTGAGGAAGTGAAGCACTGAGCAAACTGTGAAATGTGTGTCCTCCTGTGGCTCCTCTCTCATGCTGGACTTCCACTAGATGAGCCATGTAGTCTAACAGGTAAAACATCCAAGATATTAAGATCATTCCACACTGAATGCTGAGAGAACAGAGTAAACCAAATGAAAGATCCTCACTCTTGTCCATGATGTTCTGCTCCAGTGTCTGGGGATCATGGGACACGGCCTGGTCCAGATACTGCAGCAGTTTGCTCATGCTGGAGACAGGAATCCCGAAGGACTGGACGAACAACAGCAGCTGCTGGGGCTCCAGATCCTGTAGGGCTGCAAATGACAGAGAAACCCATTCAGACTAACTGACTAACTGATGTTGGAGTTTAAAAGACACTTAATATTCAGTAATATTATCGATTTGACTGCACTGAAACTATTGGATGAGAACAAAACTTAAACTGAATTGAGCTGAATAATGACACTCTTGTCTTCTGTAGAGCTGAAACTGAACTTGTTTCATAATTGATGAACTTTACACAGTTATTGAACTCAACACTGAACTGAATTAAGGTGAATAATGATACTATTGTCTTTTTAGAGCTGCTTATGGCTGAAATTGAATTTGTCTGGCATTACGGTGAAGCTGCTTTAAAACAATCTGTATTGTATAAAGTGCTATAGAAAATAAAGCTCACTTGACTTGAACTACACAACCGTTCAAAACTTTGGGGTCAGTAAGATATAATGTTACAAAAGATTTCTATTTCAAATAGATGCTGTTCTTTTGAACTTTCTATTCATGAATCCTGAACAAATATATCAGGGTTTTCACAAAAACATTAATCAGCAACTGTTTTCAAAATCAATCATTAGAAATGTTTCTTGAGCAGCAAATTCTGAAGGATCATGTGACACTGAAGACTGGAGTAATGGTGCTGAGAATTCTGCTGTCATCACAGGAATAAATTACATTTTAAAATATATTAATATATTATAATAATATATTATTCACATTATAATAATATTTCACAATATAACTGTTTTTACAATATTTTTTAATCAAATAAATGCAACTTTGGTATTTCCTTCGGTATTTTGAAATCCGTATTCATAAACACAAGATATGTATACCTGCATCGACCAATCTGGAGACCTCTGATCGGATCATCCTTAATTTCAGCCAATCTGGCAAAAGAAGGGCCTCCTCAGACGTGTCAACAAGGAATGCAGTAGGAAGGGGCTTTTTATCAGGAAACCAGATATCCAGCAATATATAGAACTCACTTTCCCCTAAAAACCACAATCACAGTAGCTGTTACTACAAGTACAGGCAGAATCCATCACCACACACTGCAGCAGAGGAGACACTCACCTTTGGGAGGACCCAGCGTGAGCAGTATGACCATAGCATGGACCACCAGAATGTGCATGGTGGCTGTTTCTCCTGTGGTCCATCGCAGGAACACTTGATCCTGAGACTCTGACTGTGAGGTTTAAAATGTGGTCTTTAATCATGTGCACAAGCAGTGATTTGAATTTCCAGTCCAGTTAATCGTTCCTTACCCAGCTGTACAGGTCCTCTCCCTCTTTTGTCTTCCTCATACGACGGATGTAGGCAGAGAAGATGGTGATCAGAGCGGAGAGAACGGCATCAGACTCTGGCCTGCATGAGTGCTTGGCGAACAGGCAGTTCATTATAGTGGAGCGT
Source organism: Elopichthys bambusa (assembly GCA_037101425.1). NCBI lineage: Eukaryota > Metazoa > Chordata > Actinopteri > Cypriniformes > Xenocyprididae > Elopichthys > Elopichthys bambusa. The sequence continues at coordinate 25,433,810 of CM074435.1, forward strand.
TCCACTATCAGACGAGCCACATCCTGAGAGAGGAAAGAGGTTAGACTAGAGCTTTTTTCAGACAGATAAAAAGCTGTAGGTTTAGACTAACCAAGGCCAGGTCATTGTGGAGGGACTGCTCCTCCACTGGTGCATGCTGGGATAGGTAAATCAGGTATGCACTAATGGTTTGAGGATCTGTCTCCATGTGAATGGCCTGACAAAAAAAGAAAAAGAAAAAACACACAAACACAATAAGCTAATAAAGTTACAAAGATTGATATTCATGTAACTGTGTAGGTGGACTGACCTGCTGTAAGGCGCTGGCCGTCAAGCCTCTCACGCTGTCAAACAGAGGCAGTTTGGGGAGGTCCTGAAGGAGCCACTGGTAGCCTGGCAGCAACTCTGCATCTCCAGAGTCCTCCTCCATGAGCTGATCCCTCTCCTCGCCATCTCTTAATCCACCCTCAGTCAGCACCAGAGACAGCCCCTGATACACACATCACAATCAGCCATCTTATTAAAGTGTCTAAATGAACCAAGCACTGGTGGACGGTTAATTAACTCCGCACCTTCATTGCCAGCACTCTAGAGGCCACCTGAGAAGAACTGAGACGGCGCAGGAAGTAGTCCAAGACCTCGCATGTGGTCTGTTCATCAGCCTTAGGACCCAGCAGAAGGTCCTGCAGCCGCCCAAGAAGCTGCCTCTGTTTCTGTTGCCTCTGATGGGAAAGATGAGGAGGAAAAATATACAGTAAAAACAATAATATTGTGAAATATTATTACAATTTATTCTATTTAAATATATTTTAAAATGCAATTTATTCCTGTGAAATTCACAGTCTTCAGTGTCACATGATCCTTCAGAAATCATTCTAATATGATGATTTGCTGCTCAAGAAACATTTATTATTATTATTATCAATACTGAAAACAGTTGTGCTGTTTATTATTTTTGTGAAAAACGGTGATACCTTTTTTTTTTTCAGGATTTTTTTATTTTTTGGGGGATTTGTATGGCCTCTTGAGAAGACAACAGAAATGTGAGGTCGAGGCTAAGCTTTACCTGTCTTTTCTTCACTCTCTGCTCTTTGCTCTCTCCTTCCTCCTCATCATCAATGGAAGAGGTATCATCAGCGGCATCGTGGAGGAGGAATTCACACAGGCACTGAACGGGCAGCACATCCAAGGACCCTTCGCTGGACTGGACAAGATCAGCCAGCCACGGCATAGACTGAGAGGAGGCCTGGACGGGGGAAAACCTGAAATTTAGCATGGCTCTTTATAAAAAACAGCTCAGCAAGCATATGAAAGTGTTTACTTGTCTCTGGATGATATTGAGCAGGAAGTCAGGGTTGCGGCTACGGCAGAGCAAATGGCCCAGGCGCAAAGACTGGTTCAGACTCTTCACTTGATCCAGGACAAGAGGTGGTGGCCTACGTGGGGGTCCCCTGAGATAAGAAGTAAACCAAAGACAGGGTCAGTTTCTTTAAAAACACACTGGCTTATCGCTGCAGCGACAAACGGAAAGTCATACTTGGGGTCTAGGCTGGTGAGCTGGGACAGCAGAAGGCTGTTAGTTTCTGTTATGGTCTGCTTGGTGGAGGCAGCTGCCAGGTGGCTCTCAAAGGCCAGGATCTCCTGCCGCTCCTTCTGAGAAATCTGCAGCTCTCGATTGATCATCTCAGTTTTGGTCTCCTCGTCGGCCACCGTGCATGGAGGGTAGGAATAGTTACTGAGAAGAGAGCAAAAGAAAGAGTCAAGAGCTGAAATATCCATAAAACCACAGTTCCACATAATATGGAGAACACTTACTTTGTCATAACCATCTCCATGAGCATTTTCAGAGTGGGGTAACCATCCCACGCTGCCAAACCTGAAACCATCAGTGACAGCGATATAATAGCGTTCTAATGAGATGTTATTATGAAAAGTATTGCATCATATCTGGCCTCACCGATTTTCTGTGGGTTGAACGCTGCCACCACAAGCAGCAGGAGCCAGGCCTTCCAGTAAAGAGTTGATATGGCCAGATTTGGAGGTTGATACCTACAATGGAACATTTAATAAAATATTTCACCTCTCAGAAAAATAAACACAAATAGAGTAACAGATTCCAGGAGCAGACAGACCACAGTATAGCTTAAACATTCAAAGCAAATAGTCCATGACACCAAATAATTATTTGGCAATATAAAGCTGGTGAATCACTGCATAATAAAACAGAACTGAAAAACAGCAGGGAATAAACTGGGTGAAAGGTAAAGGCAGTACCCTGCAGGAAGCTGGATGTTCTCTGGGTGATGGTAGGTGCAAAGGTTCAGCACAGCATCAATGAGCTGGATCCTCTCGACTCGCAACACTTCCAAGTCTACAGTTGAAGATGTAGGAAGACAAACATCATCACATGGCTAGCTTTAAAAACAGACCAGACCACTACTAAAAAGGTGTGAGCTGTTTTTTAATGATTAAGATATGTGTGCACTGTACATACATTCTAACCAGGAGTGCTGTCTTACCATCAGACTGAACTCCTGCAGCTCTCTTCACGAGGTGATCGGCCAATTCCATGGCGTCAGCTGGGCCCAGTGGTAAATCACGTGAGAGACCGATCACTAAGATGCGCATCAGTGTATCCTCCAGCAGAGGAACCTCAGAGCACAGCCGGAGAAAGAAACTAACAAAGAGGAGATATGCTTTAGCATCTATGAAAAAAAATAGGATTAACAACCAGTCTTTCTGTACGATGTTCAATCAGAGAAGATATCTCACTTTCTGTCACTCTCAGGTGGCCAGTTGTCCCATTTGTAATAGGTCTCAGGCTGCTCTGTGAAAAGCACCTTGTGAAGACTGTTGAAACACAATGAAACAATCAGTAAAATAACAACCTGCTGTATGCAAAGTCTTACAAGCAGCCTTACAACTGACAGTTTAATTTAAAAATTCCATCAAAGGTGTTAAATGGTCATGAAATAATAAATAAATTATGTTATTGTTGCAAAAAAAACTTGACTCACATTTTAAAGAGGTCATGACATGAGAAATCAAATTTGCCATATATGACTAATTTGACATATAAGAGGTCTTTGTACCATTAAAGGGGACCTGTTTTTGCCCCTTTTTACAAGATGTAATATAAGTCTCTGGTGTCCCCAGAATGTGTCTGTGAAGTTTCAGCTCAAAATACCCCACAGATAATTTATTATAGCTTGTCAAATTTGCCCCTATTTGGGTGTGAGCAAAAACACACAGTTTTTGTGCGTGTCCCTTTAAATGCAAATGAGCTGCTGTTCCTGGCCCCCTTTCAAGAAGAGGGCTGAGCTTTAACAGCTCATGCCCTGCAACAACAAAACCGTAAAATGATTTGCGCAAAACACTTAACCGACACATTTCCTTCATAAATGAAATTCAACCATGGTGTCCTCAGTGGCTCAGATGCAGGGAGTCTATGGAGACTTATATGCTTGCCTTATGTTCATTGGTACAGCAAATAACAGAAAATTTTAGGCGCAGACACTGTATATCTCCAACTGCTACAGTGAGTAAACAGAAATGGCAGACTGCTGCGGCTCACTCAGGAGAGAAGCTAAGCTAATAGGGGAGATTGTCACCAGTCATGGGCGGGGCTTAAGAGTAGGGGGAAGCCCCGCCCATGGCTGGTGATGATCTGCCCTATTAGCTTAGCTCTTCCCCTAAGCTCCCACTCTTATGTAAAAGTAGGGGGAAATCTGGAACTGCTTGTTTGGAGAGACTGTTTATGATTTATGAGTATTATAAAAAAAAAATGGAGTGGGTGGATTTCAGGCTGGTTGTTTACACACACTGTGGACACACATCTGTGTTCAAACACCTTATAAAAGTGAATTTTGCATAATAGGTCCCCTTTAAAACATGCTGCAAATTTCATAGCTTAAAACATCCTCCTCCTCATAAAAAAAGCATTTATTTAATCAAGCTCCAAAAATGTTTCTTGAATATTTTGATAAAAAAAAAAAATCAACAAAACAAAACTAGTCCTACATCCCTCTGATCCATACCAGTGCACGTAGTCTTTAGGTCCCACTTTACTGATGGTAGGAACCACGGAGTGTAGCCACCACACAGCGTCTCTCTGGATGGCAGCGATCTGGTTCTGAAAGGACCTCAGTGCCTCCAGATCTGAAATACAGACACATTTGCAATCTCATTATCATAGAAACAGTTTTGAATGTTGGGGCCTGTTTACACCTGGTCACTTCTGATCGTGAAAAGACCAGGTGTAACAGCCCTCAGAAACACTTCAGATGGATTTAAATCCAATCACTCAGACCACTTCAGGAGGTGGTCTGATACACATTCCAGATGAAACTGGACAAGTGTAAATGCATCTGGTTGTTGAAACCACATATGTAATTTTTACTCCTCCAAAAATGGTAAAAAAAAAATATAGTCTTGAGAGCACATTATAGGCTATATGACATGTTTTAGCCAGATAAGACAGCACTACAGCAACACGCATTGCCGCAGGTGAGTAGCTGAGTATCTCTTCAGCAAGCCAACGCGCAAACTGCCGCAAATGAAACTGAAAGAAAGTCGCAGACGCTCAACACACAATCATCTTCATTAAAAGTAGTGAGACAAAATTATCTTACCAGTGCAGATGTCGCTCTCTCTCCTATTGCGGTCTTTGGTCTTGATATTAGCTGATGATAAATAAAATGCAGCTCATATCTGTTGCTTTCATTGACGTGAACTCCGCTAAATTTGCATATAGCGCGGGAATTGAAGATTGGATATATATTCGCTTTGGGGAGAGACACATTTATGCGGCCAAGTGTAAATGGAACCGTTTTAACAAATCAGATAGCTATCCGATCAGTAAAAACACATGAAGTGACCAGATGTAAACAGGCCCTTGGATAAGATGCACTAAGAGTATAAAACATCTTACTCTTCTTCTCTCCTTTGTCCCATGCAATGCCGGCCTCTTTGACCTGAGCCGTGATCCCCAACATCATGGACACCGTCAAGAGATCAGTCACTTGGATGACAAAACGCTCCTGAGATGGATAAAAAAAAAAAAATAAGTACAGGCAATACATCAAAACAGATTTTCTTTTAAGAAACTACACATAATAAATGTGTCTATATAGTTCTCACTTTAAACTCCATGTCCACGTAACTGGCCTCTTTCCTCTCTTGCATGAGGCCTAAACAGAAGGACTGGAAGTTGATCTCATGTTTGGTCTGTTTAATGATTTCCCTAAGCAAGGCCCGTGATGCCCGCAGGTAGTCATCCTTATTGGTCAGCAAGTCCTGGAACACCATTGCCAGAAACTGGGGACAAAACAAAACAACAGGACTCAAAATAAATGTTATTAAACTTCTCGGGTCCATACTTCACGTTCATATCACAACTGGAATATGTCAAAGTTTGATAGTAAGGTTTTGGGCTCTTAAAAACAAGTATGAGCAATACTAACAGTGACACTTACCCTAGAAAACAACATTGATCACAGTTTTTTGTAATTGTGTATGAAGCCAACAGTGTTGGTTGAAAAGTCACCTTGGGTGCCTGCTCTGGGCTATGTTGCAGAACAGTATGAAGGACTTGCATATTATTGGGATTTCTGGCATTTGACAACTCGTTAAAGATCACAAACTTCACCATGGTGCCCAGATTATCTCGGTGAGCATTCAGAAGTTCCCTGCAGAACATGAGAAATACAAAAAGGTACATAAAATCAAATAAGCATTTAGACTTTACTTGGGGTGTAACGGTACATGTATTCGTACCGAAAACTTTTGGTGCAGGTCTTTTGGTTCGGAACACATGTGTACTGAATGAATTCAGTGTTGTTTTAACCACTGCACCTGTGGAACTTCTCTGTGTGCGGAAAGTAATTTCAAACTCAGAGTTCCCCCCCTAAGATGGGACAATATCTTTTGTATCAATTTCAATTTCAATTTTATTTGTATAGCGCATTTACAACAGCCCCCAGGCTGACCAAAGTGCTTTACAGAAGAGCAAGAATATTACACATACACGGAAAATAGACCAAAGGAGAATTTAAAACCACCCATTTAAAAATTTTACTTATCACAATAGTCAATACACTAAGGACAATAAAAAAAGTTTTTAGCAAGGACTTAAAGGTAGACAAGGAAGGGGCCAGTCTAATCTCTAAGGGCAGGGTAATCCAGAGTCAAGGCCCTGCCACCGCAAATGCACGCTCCCCTCTACGCTTTAGTCTAGTAGTAGTAGTATCAATATACTTCAATGTTGATAAATAATGAAGGACACAGAGTGAGCTGCTACCGAATAAGTGCAAGATTCGTACGTACCGAACCATCATTTTTGTGTACTGTTACTTTAACTTTTTTTAGACTTTAACCCTTGTGCATCAATTTAAAAAGTTACTCTGAGGTCCTTAGAAGACAAAAATGCCCATGTCAAAAAAACTGTCATAAAAATTTGTAACTTGGGATCACAGACTTAAGTTTGGTCTTATTTTAAAAAGACCAATGGCAGATTATTGCTGAAGTAAAAGTTTAAAAAGTGAAAAAAGTGAGAGAAAAAAAAGTTATAAAGTTTGAAGTCCATGAAAATGACTTATGAACATAATTTTATATAAAATATATATTTAGTAAAACTGCTAGAAAATCAAAGCTAATAAATCTAAACAAGTTGTATTCCAAATCTGAGGATGATATATCAAAAAAAGTTTTGTTTGGGCACAGCACCAAATTTTCCCCATTAGATTCCAGCAAAGCTCCACTGGTACACACAGTGGTTGGAAAACAATTTTTTTTTAAAACAACTAAAAACGACTTTATTTAACAAATTCTTCTCTTCCTTGTCAGTCTCTTGACACAATAAAGTTGTTATTTTTGTGCACAAAAAATATTCTTGTCTCTTCATAACATTAAGGTTGAATCACTGTATTCACATTGTCTATTTCAACCATGTCTTTACTACTTATCTTGGCCTTGAAAGTGGTGATTATGTTTCTATTCTTTCTATGGGGTCTCGGATTTCATCAAAAGTATCTTAATTTGTGTTCAGAAGATGAACGAAGGTCTTACAGGTGTAGAATGACATGAGGATGAGTAATTAATGACAGAATTTTCATTTTTGGGTGAACTAACCCTTTAAAGTACTAACTTATAATTTTGTGGAGTATAACCTGAGAGCTCAGGTTTGAAGGTGTAATGCAGACCTGACACACAGCATGTAGTGGTTGAGGAGAACTTTAGGTTTGAGGCGGATCTTGATGAGGTTCGAGATGACCTCCATATCGTCTGAGCCGTGTGTATTACAGTTCATGCACAGAGACATGAGAAGATCCTGTGCTGGCCGAGTCAGCTGGAAAAGCATCAAACAAGAACAAACCTTTAGATATGCAGTTTCGCACTCTCAGACAAAGACACTTCCTCTCTTTTGTCCACCTTGTTGTACCTTGGGATTCTGTAACCACATCTCGAGTCTCTGCACGGCCATCAGTCGGACCTCTTTATAACCACAGGTGGCTGTGAGAAGGCGCAAAAGGTTCCTGGACACATTGTCCATGGGCTGGCGACGGTTCAGCTGGTCCCTCAAAACATCCAACACGTACTCCTCCACACTTTCAGCCAGCTCTTCATACCTGGAGCCAAAGCAGATAATGGTTACACTTTGTAACAGGTTTGTAAAATTATTTACAATACGTAAATACCTGTGCATATTGTTGTAATAATACCAAAATTTCAGTACCAGTGAAAATTCATATTTCTTGATACCAATTTCAGCACCACAGCAAAAAATTATGGGATAATTTTAATTTTTGGGTAAACTATCCCTTTAAGACACTCATTTATTAATAAAAATATATATATTCTCTTAAATATTTAACAAAAATATCTATACAACATATTAGTTACATATACACAACTGTTTAAAAGTTTGGAGTCTGCAAAGGCTTCTTCAAAGCTGCATTTATTTTAACAAAAATACTGTAAACAGTAACAGTGCAAAATATTATTTCATATAGGATACAAATACCTACCCCATGAAGTACTACGCAATGTCCTACGCTATAACATGTAGAACGTCATGTCATTGTTGTACTACATCACGGAAGTTAATGCTTTTTGGACGTACGTCGAATGTGTATGGCTGTCGCACCGGAAGCTCATTATTTTACTTTATAAAGTTTTAAATCAGGATACTTGTCTTACACAAACGCATCGATTTGCTTCAGAAGGCCTTGGAATCAGAACCCCATGGAGTCGTATGGATTCCTTTTTTTATAGATGGATGTATTTTTTTTTTTTGTATTCAAAATACGGGCAGCCAGTCACAACCATTATAAACCTATCCCTTTAACGAATCATTGCTAAATAAAAGTATTAAATTCTTACCAACCCCAAAAGTCAAAACTATGCAAGGAAGAATTCTCAATTTAGTAAGTATTACTTCAAGTTCTCAACATAATTATTCAATGTAATGTAGTTCTTTATAAATAAAGACTGCTACATTGTCTTGAAATATCTGTACTTCCCTACCTGGGCATAACCTGTCCATCATCCTCTGGACTGAGTTTCTCTTCAGCTATTAGAAGCTCAGTCTGACCTTCATCTTCATCTGGAGTGGAAGGATGAGGGCTGTTCCCTAAATTACAGTATTTTGCATCAGTTAAACCATATCTTACTAACATACACATTTCAATCCATGACTGAGAATAGTCTTGGATCACCAACCTGCACTGAGGTCACCTCCTGACCGTCCTGCTTCCGTCTGGAGCAGCATACTCTTAGGAGGCATCTTTGTTGTGAAGGCAGTCTGGATGTTATCAACAAATGTTTTACAGTGCGAGCTGTCCACCCAGATCCGCTCACCGAGAGAGTCCTCAATGTAGACCTGTGCAACACCACAATGACAGTGTATCAGTACTATGATTACTGTGAGATAGGAAAGCTGGCCAGATAGACTGCTTACTTTGACAAATATTTCAGGCCAGTTTTCATCCTCCTCATAGGCGGCCATCAACAGATTACAGGCCAGCACGGAAACCAGGTTGTTCCCCTTGGCCTTAAAGTTAATTGAGGCATCACGGCGGAGCAAACTGCAGAGAGCCTGATCAAAGACGTTCAACACAATAAGCTACGTCACCAGCAACAGCAGTAAATTCCAGTACTATAGCACAGGAGATTCTATCTACCTCTATCACACCCTCTGTGGCAAAGACATTGGGCTTGATTTTGGCCAGAAACATAAGGCTGAGGTACAGCGTCATGTCAGGCTTGGCTCTGTTCATCTTCAGCTGTTTGACAGCCCCGCAGAGCACGCCCTCAATGCGGTCGTCATTACCCTCTGCCTCCGCTGCCTCAATCTCATCCAGAAGAACAGCAGGGGAGACTGAAAAACAATCAATCACATGTTGTGTAAATTCACACTGTGTGTAAAAAACAAGGTCTATGAAAATATTAACATTGGATAGGAATACTGATGTCTAAAGTAACACGTAAACACTAAAATATTTGCTGTAAAATGGAAACATACCAAATTAAATGGATGAAAGTTTTGTTTCTTCTGAATCTCACCTTCAATTGGAACTACAGATGGCTCTTTGATTGAAGGGGATATTGATCTTTTGTCAACAGCAGCCACCTCAGCGAGGCGTGAGAGGGCACTGGGTGGAGTATTAGAGTGCTTGGGCCGTTTGGAAAGACTGGACAGGCTGGAGGAAGAGGGCAGGGATGAAGCTGCCTCTCTTTTGCGGTCTGGGGGCAAAACGGTGGACGGTGGCTTCAAGAGAGCTGGGTTTGCTTTCGGCTCACTGCCTTGACTCTTCGCTCCAAGAGCAATGAAATCCCCTGGAGGTGGATGACCTGAGGGACATCACAGGATGATAAAGATGTGTCTGAAAATTACACAGGGTTAATTAATCTACGTCTTTGCCATAATCACAGCTAAACACTCTTACCTGATGGTTTGGTGTTACTAGGACGCCTAATGCTTGTTGGCTTTGGTCGATTCATTGTTACACAGTTTCCACAAGTTTCAATTTACTGTAACTGTAAGAGACATAAACACCACAAACTTTGAATCACATTAGAGGAATTACAATGATATTATCAAACCGTGCAAAAAATGCATTCTGGCTCACTATACGAGCTTGTATGTTGTTGATATGGCATATTCGGAGGTGGTAACATTGATATTGTAACACTGAGAAGGAATGAAAAACGCCTTTTATTACCTTTAATAGCTGTTATTTTAAATCCGACTGTCTCTGTATTTGTTTACAAGCTGTATCTTGTCTTTAAACATTTTTCAGGTAATGTCTTAGCAAAAAAACATCAAACTTTAGCCGCAATGTACTTTTTAAAAAAAAACATCTAGTGCTAACAGTAAAATATATTGAATATACTGACATAGTAAGTGCAGAATATGAAAAGAATATTTATAAACTACCTTAGTCTTTCAAAGGCGCTGCTACATGATTTGCCGTGTACTTCTGCTACAGTGGGAGAGTTTCCTGAAAGTGCGACAGCGCCACCTACAGCACTGGAGCCTACTCAGTGGACAAACGGTATGACCGAGAGAAAATGTACAGACAGCAAAGGACATCAACAAAATGTAGGCATATCAGGGTAATATTAATAACAGTAAACATTCATTAGTTGTTTTAGTCATATTTTGTACAATAAACAATCACTGTGGTACTGTGTTGGATTGCCACTTCATAGGCATGTCTAGGTCCTGAAGCAAAACCAGCAGAAAAGCACTATGATAAGCCTTTATGAGCTTTGAAGGAATTGAAAACACATGTTGGTACTTTTAAAAATAAATAAATAAATACATAAATAAAACTTAATGAAACATAATAAGCTTAAGCTTTTATGAGCTTTGAAGAAATTGAAAAGACATTTTGGGAAAATAAAATAAAATAACACAATGGAATATGATAAGCTTAAGATTTAATGAGCTTTGAAGAAATTGAAAAAACATTTACTTTTCCAAAAATAAAATAAAATAAAATAAAATAAAATAAAATAAAATAAAATAAAATAAAATAAAATAAAATAAAATAAAATAAAATAAAATAAAATAAAATAAAATAAAATAAAATAAAATAAAATAAAATAAAATAAAATAAAATAAAATAAAATAAAAACATAATGAAACATACATGATAAGCTTAAGCTTTTATGAGCTTTGAAGAAACTGAAAAGACATTTTGGGAAAATAAAATAAAATAACACAATAAAATATGATAAGCTTAAGATTTAATGAGCTTTGAAGAAATTGAAAAAAACATTTACTTTTCCAAAAATAAAATAAAATAAAATAAAATAAAATAAAATAATAAAAACATAATGAAGCATGATAAGCTTAAGCTTTTATGAGTTTTGAAGAAATTGAAAAGACATTTTGGGAAAATAAAATAAAATAACAGTGGAATATGATAAGCTTAAGATTTAATGAGCTTTGAAGAAATTGAAAAAAACATTTACTTTTCCAAAAATAAAATAAAATATTACAAAAAAATAAAAATAAAAACAAAAACATAATGAGACATGATAAGCTTAAGTTTTTATGAGCTTTGAAGAAATTGAAAAAACATTTACTTTTCCAAAAATAAAATAAAATAAAACATAAGTTTGAGCTTTTATGAGCTTTGAAGAAATAATATAATAAAATATTGTCAATAGACAAATATTGTCTGGGTGTGTTAAATCATTTGGCAGTCAGGAAAAGTCATTAAGTCATTTTGGAGCCCTAATCATTTATAACTTGCGTGGATCATGTGATTTTTGAACACAGTGACCATCTGTGTGTTAATGGATGTTTACCTTGAATCTAAGAATTAAGTCAGCCAACCTGAATTATTCATTTATTCATTTTATTTTAGGGCAATATTATTGATCTATTAGATGTTTGACTTTCACAACATGTAAACAACCAACCACAGAATCATATTATTGTCTGAAACTATAGCCTTTGTCTTAAACCGCATGTACTCAGGGTGATTAGATGTCTCTGGGTGGCACTGTTGCTGTGGAGCGTTTGGGGACTATACAAGGAATAATGTTTCCAAGAATCTTCACTTTGAAAATGATGTCAGACATGGAAACAGACATTACCGTGCCTGCCAGACAAAAGAAAACAGAACTTTCACCCAGAAAAGAACACCACAGAGAACACACACTGTAAGGTACTCAGCAAAAACAACATGTGCTTGTAATCTGACCTCTACGGAGAAAATACACATATGTGCCTGGTTACAGTTGCTGTAAGTATTGTTGAAAACATACTTCCCTGACAGGAACAATGAACGGCCGCTTCTGAAAGCCTTCCAGATATGAAATATGCATGCCACTTCTAAAATGTAGCGAGTGGAACAAAATTCCATATGTGTTTCCCTAAACTCAGACTACTCAAAAGATTTGCTGAGTATTTCAGTTGCAATGGACTTTTAAAAGAATTTTCCCTGCATTTTCCCTAATTAGTAATGTTTTGGCTATGTCAATTTACAAAACTTATTACTTACCCATTAGCCACACCAAACTGCCCACTTGTTATATAAAGTGTTTTTAATATTAACCATATTTTTTAATGATGTCAGTGGCACACTAGTCACTGTTCCAAATAAAAATCCAGTGTCACATGGGAAACCTGGAAAAATAAAAACTTTCTTGCTGTATTTTTCAACAGTATTTTAGGTACTTATAACTGAAGAAATTATCGGGGCTCTTTATAGTATAATAATATACAATATGAATGAACTATCATACTTATATAAAGACAACATAGTTTAAACATATTTTTAGTTCTGGAAGACCCAGGCAGGTCTGTCTAATGTTTGGCTTAAGCCGGCATGATCTTAAGAACTGGGGGATGTGTTTCCACTTAAAATCTCCTCTTTTTTCACTTCCACATGGTGGTTTCCCACAAGTCCCACAGGAAAGCAGAATGGCAGTCCATCACTTCTTTTATGTTATTTGAGCTACATTTGTCTTTTTCTCTTTTGAGGTGTGTATATAGATGCTTTGCTGCCACAAGAATGGTCCAAAGATCAGGTGTGGGGTTTCTGGTAAAGTGATATTTTTCACCTGTCCATGAGTATTTACAGTCACAGAGAACATTTTTCATCAAACATTAATTGATCATTAATTTAGGTCAATCTTTAAGATAATTTACTTTATTTAAATGATTTCTTAAAGTGAAATAATTTCTTATACTAAAATAAAACATAATGAAATAAAAAAATAAAATAAAACATGATAAGCTTAAGTTTGTTTTTTTGTTTTTTTAGAAATTATGTTGTGAGAACAAAGCAATTTTAGTACACTCAGTCTCAGCAAAGTCTGAAAGATTTCATGTGAAAAAAGCATATTTACATGTAAAATTTGGTAAAAACAGATTAGAGAGAATTTATTAAATACCACCCCACCCAGAATTCTGGGCATGAAAGAATCAAGAAGCCAGAAGCAGAAACACTGATATCAAACCCATATGCTTCCTCAGACAGTGAATGTATTTGTGTTGAGTCACTGGTAGAGACTGAGAGAACGACTGAGCTGTAAGCAGGACTAAACCTGCTATGAACAAATAGGTCCACATAATTATGCAGAAATAAATGAAAGAAAAAAATCAGTCACTATGGAATCAATTTTTTTTTCTTTGCATTTTATCCTTTATTTAAAAAAATGCATGTGCCCTCGTAATCTTTAATCAAAATAACTTCCCCTCCCTCTTCCAGTGACATCTCTTCTCTTCTCTGATAATGTTTACTGGCGCGAGGGTGGGACAACCTGTCACCACTAGATGGCGGCAAAGACTGTCTTTATGAGTAAGTCAGTCAGTAGTGAAGACTTTTACATCAAAAAGACTGAATTGTTGTGAACACGGAACAAGACGCAACTGACAAATGCTTTGACTAGCGCTGTCAGTCACGGGAAAACCCCTTAACTGTTAAAAGGACAAGATAATACATCGGACATTTAAACTGATGTTTTATTATGAACATAGGACTGAAGGAAAATGCTAAATCTGAATGCAGGTAATAAACTCGCTCACTCAGTCTCTTTCTCACAACACTCTTCTACATAATACAGTAAGCTTCAATGAACAATATCAATGGAGAACAAACAGTTTATGTTGCTAAGAGTGGTTGCTAAGGGTGTTGTGTAGTGATACACAGAACCGTTGGCTGAAGCGGTCATAGCCGTGTTTTATCATGAATAATTCAATTCATATTTTCAATTCACATTTATTTGTATAGCTTCTCACGATACATATCGTTTCAAAGCAGCTTTACAGAAAATGCATGTCAACATTACAATTTAGAGTGATCTGTTATCAGAGGTGACTGTGTCCAAATTATGTAATTTCAGAAATGTACATATAATCACGCAGTTAGCTAACAATGTATTAATTTAATCAATGTGTTAATGTGATGTAGAAACAATGAGCTCATTAATACGTGTTAAAAAATGATTAGGAAATATAGCATGCATCATCTGAGGTCCTCGCAGAGGTTGGGATCATCTCTTCACAGGTGTTGAGGCATCTGAAGTCTTCATAAGCGGCTGGATCCAAACTGGAGCTGATGTACTCTCTAGTCACCTCGGGATGGGCATCCCAAGATAAAACAAAAAAGCAAATGGAGAATAATCAGCGTAGCTGCTGTTCATAGCATTAAGCAAAGATAGTCATGAGCATTTGATCTGATATGCCTGGAGTACAAGGATATGAGAAGCATTATGTGAATGCTTGGCCAAAAAGATGCATCTTTAATCTAGATTTAAACTGGATGAGTGAGTCTGAGCCCTGAACATTATCAGGAAGGCTATTCGAGATATTTGGAGCCAAATGTGAAAACGCTCTCCCTACTTTACTGGACTTAGATATCCTATTATATTATATTATATTATATTATATTATATTATATTATTGCCTATACTTACCCTACAGATAAAATAATGTTATGAAATCTACATAAATATAATGAATCAAAGCATCTAGAGTGATTAGCTCATAGCGTCACAGCAGTTGCCATCCATGTGGAACTAAATGAGGTGTGACCACAGAGGCGTCTGCAACTGCTTCGTAAGCTTATTTCAACTGTAAACAGTCTTTTGTGACAGACAGAGGGCGCTTTCGAGTCCCTTCACTGATATGTACAATTATACAAAATGTATGATATACATAGACATTACAGAAAGACCAAAAATGAAGCAAATGGGTGTATGAGCTCTGATAGCAACCAGTCACATCATACCACAGATATATTTCGGGAGACTGACACACAAATTCAGTGTCTAGTAGCCTAGTGTCTATCTTTCACCAACAACTCTTTGTTTTGCGTATACATGATTTATGCCTTAAACGCTAATTTCTAGCAATTAACACAATAAACCTTTCAAAAGTATTCAGTTGCGTCTATTTCTGGCCTCCCCTGGTTTCCCGCCTGACTGACGTCAGCATAAAGTTATTTTCATGAATGGAGGGGGCGGTCACGAGGAATCGGTGACGTCAGTGCTTGCGGAAGCACAGAGTGGAATGTTGATACATTGTTGTTGTTTTGTAGTTAATTTAGTTCAGAGAAACATTTCGCTTCGGTTGCAGGACGCGAGACAAGGCTCGACCTGTTGATTCCAGGACACTTCTCAGAGATTTTGCGCATCCCCGACAGAGATTCCGCGTTCACAAGGTAAAGTGTGCGAGCTTTTCTGGGAGATGTTTTGAAATTCCTCTCGAAATTGCTGATGTTCTCACGATGACGGATAAGAATTCAGACTATCCGTAATATTTATGTAGTCGATACGTTGCTTAATATATTCTTCTCGAAAATTCTAAAGTTGTACACAGAATTAGTTTAACTATAAATATGAAACATACGTAGTTATGTAATGATAAAAATATTTGATTATAAAAATATGTATTGGTCTGGTAGTATGGACACGTGTTAAAGGTTGCAACTTGGAATTTAGCCTACTAATGCGTTTTCGGGTTTGTTTTGCGTTTATATAAACGATTACTTTTATAATCTCACTGACTATCTTTAATGTTGCGTATACTGGAATTTGTTTTACTTACGTAGCGTACATTTTAAAGGGAATAAGTAAGTCTGTCGCACACGGTACATCTTTGACAAACTAAACATCGGCTTCTCGTAACTTTTAAAGCAGCCTGGCCATACTATTCCAACTTTTTTGTCGCTTTTAACAGCGCGCATGTTTCAAAAGAATTCATATTACGACATAAGGAAATAACACGTGGTGGGCATTTAGGAATTCTGGGACAAAGGGCATATTTGTGTGGCGAGCACTATTGGAAGTAGCAGCAAGCGATCGTACGATTGTTATGATGATCCCGAGTCATCTGAGCCGTGCGGAAAGATACAGTTTTCTCGCGCTCTTTAATCAGCACGAGGATTCAAGAATAGGATGACGTTATGTCAGATTCTCAGTGCGCGGCGGCGTGAACGCGCACAGTGTGGTGAATATTACTTTTTAAAGCAAAATAATGCATTGTACCTTCAGTAAAAGAGCTTACTTGCTCTTATATTTTCTTTGGAGGCTTTTATCACTGCTCAGTGCAAAAACTCGTGATAGATGAATATAGGCTATGAAACAGCAGCATGAGCCACCTTCCCCATGTCTACCAAAGGTCATTTAATAAGGCATAATAATAAGTTTGTGATTGAATATTTTCACTTGTGAAATGGAATATGTGTGTGTTTGTGATGTGTAGGTGATTGGAAATATTTATGAACACATTGTTTAGGAATGATTGTGTCCACTCTATTCTGGCAGGTTAACTCTAGAGCAACGCCCTCACAGGAAAAATGAGTCATAACTGGATAATGTGATTCATTTTCACATTAGATGATAAAATAGCTGGCCTGAACCAATTTAATGAGATAAAACAATATTAAAGGGAAGTCCATTAATTGTTATTAAAGGAATGCATGTCAAACAGAGTATGTGTTGGACTACATTTGGTATGTATCGTGACCATTTAAAGACACACAGGGTGGGAAATTAACTTTTTTGCACATCAGCTATAGTGGATCATTTAATAAATAAATAAAATAACTCACTATATATATATATATATATATATATATATATATATATATATATATATATATATATATATATTGATATAAAACCCATTTAAGTGGACCAAAAATGTGTTTCAATTTAGTTAGGGTCTCAGTTAACTTTACATTCACATTGTTTTTGCAAGTCCCCTTTAACCCCAATGGCGTTGTGTTGCATTAGGTTTGTGTAGTACTTTGTACAGCCACAAATATTTAAAATTACTCAATGTCAGTTTGGAGAACTTTGCGTTTACATTGATATAAGTAAAGCGAGCTTATATAGCGCTTTTCATGATTGTTTCAAAGTAGAGCTTCACGATGTTAAATGCCTAATTGTCCACATTTAGCAGTTTAGAGCTGAATGACAGTATAGATTAATGTAATTACAATATAAACAATCAAGCAGTTGAGATTTGCGATATATAGGCCCTATTGTGTGTACTATGTTGATACAATTTGATGTAGTAGCGATAAATTAGGTTTTTTACAATATATATAACAACCACACCATATTAGAGTACCTGGAGCACCTCTTGAGTTTGTTCATTTAGAGTGCTTGCATGTAAGGAAAAATCTTGTTGTTGTAAGGTATGAAAGTTCATGTGTGGTATATGAAAAGCACTCGCACAGCATGCATGGCGAACAGCAAATCAGGCATGCACGTTGATGGCATGTCTTTCATCTGTCTCTCAAGATAAAATCGAATGTGTGCATTTTTTTTTTTTTTTTTTTTTTTTTTTACAATATAGCATTTAGAGACATTCTTCACGTCATGCGCCACAGAGACTGGTAGATGGGCAAAAATATCCACCAGTGTATAAAAAGTATCTGCATTTGGCTGATGGCGGGTGTTAATTTCACACCCTGGAGAATTTAAAAAGGCCACCATCCAACTTTGAGGGGCCGCTGTGGTCCAATCTGATAATTTGGCTTTGTTTTTCCAGAGTCAGCAGAAGATCAGTTGTTGAGGCTGCTAATTCAGCAGCGGTCATTGCCCAGGAAGAGTCTTGAGAGGGGGAACTGTATTGAGCGCTTGTCATTACTCTGAAACAGTTGCTGGGGTCAGATTACGTTTGTGTCTCCATATATTCCATTGGTTTAAGAGTGTATTGCGAAAGATGGCGCAGAGAATAGAGCAAATACTGGGCTCTTTAATGACTTTTGTCCCATTTTGATGAATGTGGAAAATCATGGAGGAGGGCAACCTTGTCATGTCTCCTTATTCACTGTATGTGGGGTTGTGTGACCTCGTCTGACTCAGAGTTGCTGAGGTATCTGTGGTGATGGCCTCCCACATCTTGTACGTTGTCTGCTTGCTGCATTTAGAAACCCAGGGGAAGTGCACTGCGCACACTGCACCGTCATGAGACACACACGTGGGATCGCAGGCACTCGTGTCCTGTCACTAAGCAATGCTTCATGAGTAAACAGTTTGCGATCAGTATTATAGTAATCGCATGATGTCAAGTTTGAGTTGCATATGGTTTAGGATTATTGTTGTAGTATCGAATCTCTCACACCTCTAAAGGTAGCGTACACCAGAATCGCAAATGAAAAAAAATCCTGTGGTTTAGACTGCGCATTTTGGAGAACCGTAACTCTTACAGTACTCTTTGTGGTTAGGACAGTGGGTTTCTGAAAGTGAATGAGACAGCGGTAGTTGGTGAGTTAATGACTCAAAATGAAACACAGGGAAACTCCAAACCCAGTTCTCACTTCAAGCGCACACATTGCTTTCTCTTTATGCGCCATGTCTTGACCTAGGTTGTGACATTATCACCATTCATCATGAATCAAAGTCTTATGAGTCTCTACAAGAAATGCAAGGTCACTGTCACCTGAAATACTGCAGTTAAATAATGAGCCTGTGTTTGATCTGGCTGTTTCCAGAACATTTAAATACAAGTGCTTAGACATGTACTCTTTGTAGTCACGTTGGCTTCATATGGTTTTGACTTTAATATCATTTTTAACAAAAGTTTAAGTTTAATGACTCCAAAAATGCCTCCATAAAAGGTAGAAAGTAGTCATGTATATCTCTTACACCTAGAATACATTAGTGTACCCAATTTAATCATTATTTTAAAAACAGTTAAAAAGTTTGTCACACTTTAGATTAGTGTCCAATTCTCACTATTAACTATGACTTTTGCCTCAGTAAACTTCTAATTACTGCGTGCTTATTAATAGTTAGTAAGACAGTTGGCAAGTTTAAGTATTGGGTAGGATTAAGGGATGTAGAATATTGCCATGCAGAATAAGGCATTAATATGTGCTTTAATTTAAGTAATAAACAGCCAATATCCTACTAATATGCATGCTAATAAGCAACTAGTTAATAGTGAGAATTGGACCCTAAACTAAGGAGTTACCAAAGTTTTTTTTATACAAATATCATATAATTAAAGTGGATTTTTTTAATTTTTTTTTATAATGTTTCCTGAGGTGCACTTATAATGTTAATATGATTTTTACATCATAAAATGTCAAAATTTAGAAATAAAAGGCATTTTTCTATCCTGATTTTAGCCCTGTGGCTTGAATGCTTGGTTTGAAGGGGCGTGTCTGCTGTGTCTGCCCACTGCTGTGATTGGCTGACATCTTTGCATTTGAAATATGTGGAACCCTCTCGGATACTTTTACTACGTTTTTACGATTACAGCTGTTGAGATTAATGAATCCTGAAAAGTGTTGATTATAGCCTTATATTTAGATATTTTCCCATCACACGAAAGGTTGCAGTGATGAGCATTGAGCAGATGGCAGAAAGTCTGTTGATGGCGTGAATGCGTGGATGTCTTCATTGTAACTCGATTTCTGCACTCTCACAAAACGCTTTCACCATAACCAACAGCAAACATAATGTAAATACAGTAACATTAGCCTAAGAGCTACGCTGTGCAGTGTAACAGCGTCATTCATTATAACGGCAGTTTTGGCAAATGTCCAGATAAACTCACGCTGTGTGATTGACTGCTTCAACCATTGTAATGCGAGCGTACTTTGATCGCTTTCGGTATGTAATTTAATCACAATTATTTTCATGCTACTAAGAGGAACAATGTGAAGTTGATCGATTAGTTACTGGCTTGATTTACTGATGCATAGACAGTATTACACAATTTTGGGACAAAGAAAATCTGCCTGAACTTGAATTATTACACATCAGATATCACTGATCACAGATCAGGCATTAGAATGAACACTGTTACTTATATGTTTGTGGCGTTGCTGTTAAATCCATATCGTAAAAGTCTGTTTGCGAAGCCTGCGTCTGAATTGCCAAATAACCCACAGTTAAATGTAAAAATAAACTGAATCTATTTTCTCTGAGATCGGGATCCGATCGGCTGCTTATGCAAAGATTATGTTTTTCCGCAGCCAGGAACAGCACAATGGCTGCGTGTCATCGCAATCTTGTTATTATCACAATAACAACTAACATAAACGTAAACAACTAGACCTAAATTAGATCCACTCGCTGCTCATCGAATGAACACCAGTGGGCTGGACCAATGATGCGACGAGGTGTTGTTGTCTTGCTCCAGAGGCAGTCGTATGCAAATGATTGTGCCCTGTGACGTCACATGCCACCTCGGATTGAACTGAAGTATTTTTACAGCTTGATTGTATACATTTTTTCATTAAGTTATGGAACTTGCATGATGTATTAATGATACAAAGACCTTATGCCAAAAGATCAAGGAAAATTGGATATGTCATGACCCCTTTCATTTATTAATATCAAGTTTTGGGGGTGTTTGTACCACATTACATTTTACGACTTCAACTAATCTTGCCACATTGTAAAAAGGTCAAATATCTGACATTTTAATTAACTTGTTGACCTTGACACTGAGTCATAAGCGGTATTTTCTGTGATATCATTTCCTATTTCTATTTTGTTTTCGCTGCATGTTTGTCTCACCACATGACTCATATGACTGACAACAGTTTCTTAAATGTTATATATGTATAACTATATATGTGTGTGTGTATGTGTGTATATATATATATATATATATATATATATATATATATATATATATATATATATATATATATATATATATAAAATATAAATTTTTTAGAAATAATAAAAAAAAAATCATACCAAATTACTTAAGATTTTCTTTTCAGTAATTTCCCCCTTTCAATAAGGCCTTTTTCCTCATTTATATCATCAGGCACCCTGATTTTTTTTTTTTTTTTTTTTTGACAGAATTATCTAAATTAGAACAAAAGAAAAGAAAAATTAGGGTCATGTTATTGATTTATGTATTACAGAATCAGACTTTATTGGCCTATGGGGGTGTCTGGACCACAAAGAAGCACCCTGCCCTTTTCTTGGTGCCCTTTACCAGTTTCTGGTTCGGACAGGACTGACCTCACCACACTGTGGTCTGGTCTGTGGGATAGCTGTCTGGTACTTATTTCTCAAGAGCTTGAGTAACTGGTTGTTTATATGTCTATGATGTGTTGATGCCACGTTGTGCAATCCCCAAGCCTGTCCTGATTGCTGAAGACCAATAGTGAAGCGTATAGTTGTTTAATCAAATGAGGGTGGAGAACTGATGTAACATTATATACATGTTTCGGAAGAGTGTTGTCGGTTGTAACAAATTTGGTTATGTCATGATTTTCCTGTGAAGAATTGTGCTTGTTGTTCTTTACTTATTAACCACGTTGCACTGGCTTCTCTGTTGTACGTACTGGGCGGGTTTGTCTTTGGTTAGCGCATACTTGACATTCCTTTGATTCCCTGTGTCCCCAGTTGGAAAAGAGCTTTGCGCTCGCTACCTCTCCTCCCAATCCGCAGAAAGTTCCGGCGGTCCCGCCAGCCGTTCCCAAGGTTCCACGTACTTTTCCTTCCGCCCCTGCGAAACAACAGGATTTTCCAGGAAACGTCAGTTCGGGAGGGTGTGATTCCCTGCCGATCATCCTCGCTCTTACCAGTAAACAGCATGACTAACAGCTCTGCTATGCTCTCCATTTCCTTTACATAATATCCCTGCGAACGCGCCGCTGCGCTGTGGAAAAGAGTGGGCCAGGACCAAAAGAGACAGAGCTCTCCACCTCTCTGTGAAAAACAGAGACTCAGAGCAAAGCCTTCTCCGGCTCACTCGTGCAGGAACGTAGCAGCGAATGGCCAGCTGCTTAACTAGTGGAGCAAAAAAGGAAAAACAGCAAGAACAAGCCAGGCCTCCATTTATCATGGGAACACAAGCACACATGGCTTTGAAGTGTTGTTTGGCTTAGCCCAAGGCCTTGTCTCAATTCTCTACCTTTCATAAGTGGTCAAAACAAGAGAATCTCACATGTGTTAACATGGCAACACTGGCGTCAAATTCCATGAGAGGGGAGGTCCTTTGTGGGTTGTTTCTGAGAAAGTTCACAATCTCAAGACTCAAATATGCGGTTACCCAGCCATATTGCTCAGGGAGACTAGAAAGTACGTCATCTCTGTAACAGCCAATGCATGCAATACTTTAGCAGATATTGTCTGTGCGGGCCAGAGGTTTAGTCCGTAATAATCTGCCTTCTTTGGTTTATTGGGATCAGATGTCGTGTAAGTAATTACTTGAAACGTAAGTTATGTGACGCCGAGGCCCGTTGTAGTAACATCATGGTTTGCAATTCATGGAAAATGATTGCGATATTTGGCGGAGCACCTTGATGCAGGCAATCCTTTCCATTGTAACTGAGATTTGAGTTAATACTAATGTTAAATCATGAGTAAACATTATGTATAATGGAGGCTGACCCTTAAAGTTCAACAGGAAGTTTGTTGACGGGCTTAATACCGTGACCAACATCCACATGATGCCTGTGACATGCCTGAACAGCTTCACCTTGTGATTACTGAATAGTTTCAGTTCTGTTTGTGCTTGCATATTACATACAGCAATGAAAATCAGGCATGTCAATGTGTAAGCCAAGCCGTATTAATTTGATAAACCTTTAAATGGTTGACGTGAAATAATAAGGAAACTCTACCACATTAATCGGTCTCTGTCAGAGAGTTCTGCAGGTTTTTGCACAGTATTGTTATTGTTGATTCTTATTTTGACTCACTAAAGGATGTGGATGCTGGTGTTTCCAGTTCTGTCCCTTACATCCGTCTGGTAATCGTAGCTTTACAACAACACAATAATCTTGATGTTTGCAGGAATAAAGTAAACTTGCTCTAACAAGTATTTAGTAGTCAATTTAGTCAAACATGACATGAATAGATATGTTTTAGAGCAATAATAATTTTAGAGCAATGTCAGAACAAAAATGTGCAAATGGCAAAAATTGAGGACGGTACCCACAAAAGGAGACCGCTTTATCTTATTTACCCCTAAAAAAGTTCATAGTACCTTAAGGGAGCATAGTGCTCAAAGGTGCTAATATAAAAGGTACAATTTTTGTTTTTCTGATAGTGTGTTTAACACTTACTCATTGATTTATTTTTTTTAAAGTATATTTTTACAGTAGCACTATTAGGAAAGCTCATGTTTTGGCGGTGAGTGCTGAATATTTAAATATTGTAAATATATATATATATATATATATATATATATATATATATATATAATGTATGTGTGTATAAATAATTCCCCATATGCAAAAAAAAATAAAAAAAAATCACTATATAAAGTGTTTTGTGAGCACTTGTCAACTCCATCAGCTTACAAGAAAACTCCATCAGACATAAAACTTGACTGAGTTGACAAAACTGAATATTTTTCCACTTTAACCACATGTTGTACAGTGGAGCAATTCTGTTTTTCCCTCAGTTGTAGCTGCCTTAATAAACATATAAAAAATGCCAAGATTTATCCCACAACTATTTACAGAAACTATTACACCAGGATGATGGAGTTGACATGTCAACGCTGTGACTGCAAAAACTTCAACATTGTGTGTATAAAATATAAAGAAATATATAACTTTCAGGACTATGTGTCCTACTGTGAGATCCACAATGAGCAGGAAAAAGGAAAGGGGTCCTCAGAGTTAAAGATCACCATGACATTGCCTGATTTATTCAGAATTATAAAAAAAAGCAAAGTGAGGACACAGCTCTGATAGGCATTTTTTTTATATATGGAAAATCTAATTCAAGATTTACTTTTTGTATTGTTTGATATATTACAGATTCAATTTAAATGTGTGTGTGTGTATGTGTATATATATATATATATATATATATATATATATATATTTGTTTGTAGCACGTTTTATCCCTTATCTCAAGAATCAGTGATCTAGATGATATATTATAGACTATTAGATTTTATCTAATATAAAATCTATGTAGGGTCACAGGATGGATGGATATTCGCTGAGTTGACAGTACACAACACAACAATTGTACAAATTTATAAATTAAACACATGCATTTAAATGACATTTTCATATGAGTGAATCTGGTTATATTTAGATGATTGTAGTCATGTAGTAAGATCATTATGCATAGTATCAAGCATGCGGTTCTCTGAATGGAAAGTGAGGCCCCAGTATGCTTTTCTCAATGTCAGTGTGTGAGAAAAGTGACTCCGTTATCTACACTTCATACACTCTTTGTGGCTTCCTTCGCAGGGCCTTGTGCTGTAACATGGATTCATTTTTTCCCCTGGCTTCAGAATCTATGATAAGAAGACCAGTGTTCAGATGGACTATCAAATGTTCAGCATCAAAGGTCCTGTAATTTATGTCCAGGAAACTATGAAAACCCGGCTCTGGCCTTGGGACATTAGGGCTTTTCCTCTCTGTGAGGGCTGAGCAGGAAAGAGGGGCCCCCTGTCAGTTTACTCCAGTTCTCAGCACAAATGGAAAGGGGGACCATGTGCTGAAGGAATTTCAAGGAAGTGTGTGTGTGTGTGAGAAAGACCTGAAAGGCTGGAGGCCCCATGAATAGAGAGGGAAGCATTTTTTTTTTTTTTTTTTTTTTTAAATGTGATTCCATGGTCCTCGTTGGAAAGCAAGGCAGGGCCTCCCCTGTCACAGCCATTTTAAAATCAACCATGCTGAGCCAACTTGCTGTCTAGGAAAGCTCTTCTTGTCAGAGCTGACCTTAGGTTGTTTGTCGCACATTTTTAGATGTTTACGGGAACAGTGTGGATTAGATATTCAATTATGATTTCTTTATTTGAAAATTGAATTTATTACTTTAATTTATATTATTTTTAAATCATTTAATTTATTTGAATTAATTTTAAAATATTTAATTTAATTTATTACTTTAATTCATCATCTTCATTGTATATTTTATATATTTTAAATATAACGTAATATTGCATAGTTTTCTTGTTGCCAGTTTGATCGAAGCAAAATGAGTTGAGGGGCCCTTAATGTAGCCCCCCACATCAAGGGCCAGATGGTATGAATCAAGCCTTGAGTGAATTTTTTTTTTTTTTTTTTTTTTTTTTTCTTTTCCATGGTGGTATTTGGTTTCAACTGCTCAGTTCATACCCAATCTATACCCTTTTGTCCCGTCATAACTGAAACATTTAAACCAGCAACTGATGCATGTCCGGCGTGGTTTACTAAGACCAAATCAAAGGAATGACTCAGAATTTACCAAACATGCCAAAGGCAGTGAATCTGCTCACTGGTCAAAGATACTTAATGTAACTATTACTAGAGAATTCTCACCAAGACAAAATCATCACTTAAAATGGTTGAGGTATGCAGAGGGTTGAAGGCCAGATGACTGGACTGGAGAAAAAAAAATGTGGAAGTTGGAACATGGGCTATCTGTGCTCCAAAGAAATGCACGTCTCATCCTGGGATAATAGAGCAACAGCCCAAAGGAAAAATCATTCAGAGTGTTGCAGGAGAAAGTGTAGCTTTAGGATTCCACAAGTATTTTACTTCTTAATGATTTGCTTATAATATTTCCACTAGGAATTGTGTCACTGGCAACTGGAGTTTTGTGTCAGCATGCTGTGCTAAATATAACACGCAGTTAAATAAGGACATGAAACGGGCAGGGAAAGCCTAGTGTAACAGGATCCAGTCTTTCAGCCACAGTTCTAAACCTGATAAAGAACATTGTCTAAAAGCACAAATATAACAGTGACTGTATAAGGGAAACTATTCCCATGTGACTGACAGCCTCCTGGAATGTTCCATTCACTGAACAGCAAAGGACTGACTTGACTTAATTAAAACTCAACATTACATTAAAAAAAAGTGTCCGTGCGTGGTCTATACCACTTTTTATATCATAATAATTCGATGGAAAGACAGACAGACGGATAGATAATTAGATCAATGTATTAGTGTCTACTTTTTAACGCTTTAGTAACATTTTCTTTTAATTCAGACGTATTATTTTGGTTTATTTATATCCTCCATTGTTTAAAAGAGGTCTACTTGAGTTTTTGCTAGTGTTTTTTTAAAATTTTTTTTAGTTGTCCTCCTGTGCGTCGAGCTTATGAATGAAGCTTGTTTACCATTTTTCTGGTCACGTGACATACACTCCCACACCCATTTACCGGGTGTCTCCATGGCAGCAGTCTTGAACAGAGTTCACGCATTCTGACGCTCCTGAAATGGAACCCGAGGAGCGCGTCTCACGCGGGTTGTTTTCTAATTTGGCTGTGGCGGCGGTATCGAGGCCGCGAGCTCGAACGCGCAGAGTGGCCTTTTTTAAAAATAGCGCAGTGGCCAAAATAGTCTTGCATGAACGGGTAAGCAGAGAGATCAGACAAAGCCTCATGCTGAGAGCTGACCTGCTTCTATTATTGCACTCTTGCAACGGTCTAGTGAGCTACATCGTGAGAACGCGAGATCAGCAAGTAAACAGGGTAACCCTTGTCTGAATGATATTGTACAGAGTTCTACTGACCTCTGCTGCTCGCTCTAGGTAACTTCATTTAACTCAGCAGTTTTATTGCAATGTAGGCAACATGACATAAGTGCTCTATGACTGAAAGGTGCAATCACAAAAAATAATATTCAACCTTTCATTCATTATATTAATTAATTTTTTTTGTCGTTTTCTTTAGATTTTTGAGGAGTTCTGATTAGCTGCTTGTATGCAGGGCATGACGACTCATTTTAAAGCGGGCAAAGCTTTAAAGGTAAGAACATTCCCCTATGGATTTATAGGTTTTATGTGATTATATCAGTTAAACAAATATGTAATACAAAACAAATTTAATGAACCATAAAGAGTGATTATATATTGTTTTACTTTTATTGTTTGTGTATATTGTTGATTGGTTATAGGTGGGAGATTTTGTAAACTACCGTTCAAAAGATTTTTTAATGTTATTGAAAGAAGTCTCTTATGCTCACAAAGGCTTTATTTATTTGATAAAAAATACAGTAAAACAGGACAATTGTGAAATATTATTATAATTTAAAATATCCATTTTCTATTTGAAAGTATAAGTTATTCCTGTGATGTCAAAGCTGAATTTTCAGTCTTCAGTGTCACACGATCCTTCAGAATTCATTCTAAAATGATGATTTGATGCTCAAGAAACATTGATTCTTATTATCAATGTTGAAAACAGTTGTGCTGCTTAATATGTTAACAATTTGTTTTTAAGATTCCTTGATGAATTTAAAGTTCAAAAGGACAGCATTTATTTGAATTAGAAATCTTCTGTACCATTATAAGCGCCTTTATTGTCGCATCCTTGTTGAATAAAAATATGAATTTCTTAATTAAAAGAAAAAAAAACCTCTTACATCGCCCAAACTTTTGAATGGTAATATATTTACGGAGTCATTTTTTCCCCCCTCTATTGACACTTGCAAGGTGAAAACTGACAGCAACTCTCTGTTCTGTGGCTCAGGTAAAGAAGGAGGCAGGTGAGAATGCCCCGGCGCTCAGTGATGATGAGCTGGTGGCCATGTCGGTGCGGGAGCTCAACCAGCACCTGCGCGGGTTGACCAAGGAAGACGTGGTCCGGCTGAAGCAGCGGCGACGCACACTAAAAAACCGCGGCTATGCTGCAAGCTGTCGCATCAAGCGCGTCACACAGAAGGAGGAGCTCGAACGGCAGAAAATAGAGCTGCAACAAGAAGTGGACAAGCTGGCTCGTGAAAACGCCAGTATGCGACTGGAGCTGGACGCACTTCGTGCTAAGTACGAGGCCCTGCAGTGCTTCGCCCGGACTGTCACCCGCGGGCCTACCGGTAAGGTGGCCACCACCAGTGTCATCACAATTGTCAAGTCTGCCAATCACAGCCCCAGCTCCGCCCCCTTTTCGGCACCCTCGTAGTGCTGATTGACAGTGCCTGCCAAGCTTCTTCTGGTCCAATCCGGCTCTGAACCTAAACTGGCCCGCGGGCCACCGCTCGACCCACACTGAGAGGATGCTCAGTGGTCAGACTGAGGGGAGGGTGGAGGCCTTAATCTACGTGACTACAACAGGCTGCATCTATATTCATTTCTCTCTCAAAACAAATCTATTTTGTCTGTGCACTGTGCTTTAAACTCCGGCACCGGCAGGGCACACTGACCGCTCTTTCCACTTCAACACAGGCTGAGATTTAGCAGAGATGAGCACTTGTTATTAAAGTGTGAGAGTACTTGACTTAACCTGCCATGGCAGCACTGATGCCTGTGACATACTGCATATGCATCAGAAACTAATATAAGTATCATTATTAGATATATCTATTTTTTTCTTTTAAGAAATTAATACTTTATTAATTTACCGAAATTAAAACTGATGAAAAGTAACAGTAAAGTCATCCGTAATGTTACAAAATATTTCTGTTTCAAATCAATGCTGTTCTTTTGAACTTTATATTCTGGATCCTGAAAAAAAAAAAAAGTATCACAATTTCCACAAAAAATATTAAGCAGCACAACTTTTCCAGCATTGATAATAATAAATAATTTCTTGAGCAGCAAAATCATTATATTAGAATGATTTCTGAAGGATCATGTGACTGAAGACTGGAGTAATGATGCTGAGAATTCAGCTTTGACATCACAGGAATAAATTTAAAAGTTTAAAATGTATTCACGTAGAAAACATTGTAAGAACATTTCACAACATTACAGTTTTTACTGTATTTTTCATCAAATAAACGCATTCTTGATGAACGTAAGAGATGTCTTTCAAAACCATTAATAGAATTTACCATTAATAAATTCTGACCACATTCAAATATATATACTTTTTTCTTTTTGAGAAAGACAGTTTATGTGATGATGACATCCTACATCATGAAATACATTGGCATAATCTCATAATACATCACTATAAAATGATATCAGTCATTGTGAAAGACCAGCACTTGTGATCCTGGTCAAAAATCAGGTGTGACCAGCACAGTCCAAAGTTGAGAATGATGTCAAGGGCAAATTCTTATCCTGAAGCGTTACATTACTGATAAACAGAGAAAATTATCCAATTGGAAATGAGCCAATCCTCTCTTAGTCAGCAGTTTAAACATACGAATCCCAAATGGGGAAAACGGCACTTATTTTTACTGTTAAATTACAGTCTAATACTATGAAGCACTTGCAAAGCAGACTGAAATATGTAAATATTCAAGACTGAAATTACAGATTAACTGAGTTTCTAGAAAAGGGCACCGTGTTTTTGTTTTTTTTTTTATATTTGTTTTATGAGAGGTTAGTTAGTATAATGTTGACTATCCGGCACATCTGTGTTGTCAGTTATCTCAAAGATATACACCGTTTTTCCTGACCTGTCTCTATATGACACCATAAAATGGTAGGTAATCCATATTGGATATAGTGATAACAGGAGCTTTCTTGCAAACAAAAAAGTTTATCAATAACCTGTATATTACAGAACTTAGTTAACAGCCTTAAGCTTAACAAATAACGTGAAACTGAAGCTCCCAACTTTGTATATAAAATTCCGTCCCTCAGAAAGCATTCCTTCTGCTAAGTCACGAAAGGTGCCACTGCCGGTGTTGGTAACCCTGATAAAATGTATATAGAATGCAAATATTTGATATATTTCGACACAGACTCTTGGGTAAGGAGAATCCTGGTGTCCTTAAACCAGTTCAAAAGACATTAGGGCTGTTTCGACTTGAAACGGCGCTTCAAGACCGATCGTCGATTCAAATGCAAACAGAGCCGTTTGCTCTCTCTCTCTCTAATCGCTCTCGCGCTACTTTGATGTCATACACCGAGCGGTCTATGCAGCGCTGCTTCAAGTCGAACAAGCCTAATAGCATTCGTATTCAGTAAAACTGACCTGTCATGAAATTAAGATGGCTGAAATCAGGATTGTCTCTTACCTGAGTGGCTATGACTGTTCTTGTGAGCCCTTCCACCACTGCAGGAAGCATTAGGTGCGTGTTGTGCTGCTGGGAAGCCAACTAATAGCCCCAGCTCTCTGGGCTACTGTTGTGCTCTTAGCATCTCCACAAGTGTCTCTTTATGCCCAAACATGATCTAAATCTAATGTTTCCCATTGTCTCATATGTATCCAGGACATTGAAATACTTTTAGACTGGTGTGATTGTTGCAATTGTCTTTCATTTCAGTGGTTTATTTAACTGATTTCAGTTCAGACGTCCAACATTTGTCTTGCAGAAAGCCAAGCGTTAGCCTTAAGCTCCTGCTCTCGGTTCCTTTATGTACATAATGTCAGTGCATAAACTCAACACACTATTAGTTTTTATGGTGAATTGATGCTATATATTTATTTAATAGTGCAGATTTTAGGAGCATGTAATTTCAGTATTCATCATGTATTTGGCATTGTTTTTGGTGATTTTGAAAAGTTAAACCTACAGTCAACATTTCAGACTATGTCGAGACCTGTTTCTGAAAGTGTCCTGTGCAGTTCTTTTAAATGTGACCACAGCTGTGGTTGGTAGATCCTCTTTTTTGGATGTTTTTTTTTTTTTTTTAATCACTGTCTCTACTTTCCCTTTAGGCCACAAATCCGTTTAGAGGGTGGAAAAAAAGCCCAGAAACTTACCATTTGTTATCTTGTGGCCAACTGATTTTCCATCTAAGATACCTAATGCATTACATAATATTAGAATTGATCAGAATTCAGTTCCCTTGATAGGAAGTGCTACATGTCACTTCTTCTTCTTTATTGAATTAGACTATACAGTGACGTTTTTTTGTAAAGAGAACTTGACAAAACAGCTTTTTCTGTGCTTTACACTGACATCTGGTGGTGATCTGTATTTCTTTATGTTTCAAAATGCTGTGATTGAATGCTGATGACACCCAAGATCTGCTCTTTCATTTCTTGGACTATTGAGGC
This sequence comes from Elopichthys bambusa, assembly GCA_037101425.1. Classification (NCBI taxonomy): domain Eukaryota; kingdom Metazoa; phylum Chordata; class Actinopteri; order Cypriniformes; family Xenocyprididae; genus Elopichthys; species Elopichthys bambusa. The sequence goes on from CM074435.1 coordinate 25,465,086, forward strand.
ATTGCTGTTTCGCTTTGTGTTCATTTCAGCTGCCACCAAAGCCATATCTCATCTGTGTGTTTCTTTAAAATACACTTCATTTATTCTTTGAATTTATATTGCGATTTAAACAAAACTACACCCTCCAGTAACCAGATCGTAATGCCCTAATTCAGACTAATAAGAAAAGAACATGCTGTCACAAAACTAATCTGTAATTTTACAGGGATGCCAGTGTTTTTTGGCCAGTTAGTTGTATTTGTGTAGATTTAATCAGATTAAAAACAAAATCAGAGGCATTACAGGTCATCTTGTGACCAAGGCCTGTAGACATTTCCCTATTCTGCAGCAGTTCAGTGCAGTAAACGTTCCTCTTAACACAGTTAGATGGTGAAGATGGTCTTTAAACTAAGTGGGTACTTTTTTTTTTTTAATTATTATGTATGCTGTATGTGGCCTTTTGGGCTGAATAGGATAAATTATTCTATATTTTACATATGAATATATCTATTTTTCAAAGTATATAATATGTGCTCAGTCAGTCCTTAAAAGCTATTTACCATGAACGCACATAGGAATTTTAACCAGTGCTTTTTAAACACACACTTGCCTATAAGAATCTTAAGAGTAACTCCATGACATATAAAGTATGCTGCTCCAAATTATTACTTTATATTTGTCAATGTTAAGATGAAACTGTAAGGTATTAGGGGAAGTAGTCATGTTATTTGTAGTTACAATAGTGCCTTTAACATTGAGCTTGTCATCATTTAAGTACTGTATGAATGGGTGTGGTTGTTTTGTAAAATCGTATTTCCATGTGCAACCACGTTGAACAGATTTGCCTGTTTGATCGGTCTTGTGGGCGTAATTATTGTGCTATATATAAAATAGCGATTGTAAATACGGACACCATGATAGGCAGCAAAAACTAGGCTTAGATTAATCATATTCATGATTCTCATCATTAATCTGCTTGTATCACATTGATCTTTGATATTTATTTTGTTTGTTTTTATTTTCATCATCTAAATTATTTTATTTACATTCATTTGTTTTCTTTTCAATGAACTACCCTCATGTACAAATGAAATCATTCTCTTTTTTTTCTTTTCTCCATTCTGGCTAAATTTGAGGTGGTAAATTATTCCTGTACAAAGTCTGCAGTGTTTGTTTTGTACTTTTAAATAAAGCTTTTCTCATGTAATCTTGTTTGGCGTTGCATCAAAACTCATAAAAACATCTCACTCCCTTTCATCATTTATTTCCTATGAGAACAGATTTCGTCAACAAAACCAACTGTACAGGTAGATAAAATTTCCGTTTTCAGTATGTTTAGAGATGACTAGGTCTAGATATCATACTCTTGAGACACACACACACACACACACACACACACACACACACACACACACACACACACACACACACACACACACACACACACACACACCTTCCTTCATCCACAGCTATAAGGCAGCAACAATTGGCACAAATCCTACTCGCATAATGCTGCCTCCTAACCATTGTTTAACAAAGAGGGCTAATTTAAAGACAAAACAAGTCCATTTAATGGGTCTACAAAGTGAAGGGGACTCTGAATCACATAAGTTACATTTTAAAGTCCATGAGTTTTATATTATTTGCAAAACATGATCAAATGAACCACCGGGTTTAAAAAGTTAGATTTAGCAAATACATCAATGAACATCTTAAACAATTCTGTACCAAAACAAGGGGTGCACTCAGAAACTTCAAAAGACTGAGCTTTGAAGACTTAAGTTCTGTTTAGAAAGCGCTGACAAGGACTCGCTTTGTGGTAACAAGTAGTTAATAAACATTTCCATAGCTTTGCATGATACTTAACTACATACATTTAATCTTGGACTGTTTACATATGATTTAGGCAAACCATTAAAGAGGTGAACAAAACACCCTTAAAAAATTAAACCGTAGAGAACTAAACACCATAATTTAACATCAACAAATTAACGGTAACACTTGTGCCTCTATACACTTAAGATGTCAGACATTAAAGCTTTAACCAACCAAACAATGGCTGAAAACACATTATTTGCAATTAAATTACGTGATGGAGGCTGAGACTCCCCTTTTTGCATCAGATCTCACTTTTTGAAAGCCTGGTGTGAAAATTAATGAACCTCCAAATCAAGCAGGGGCAGTTCTCAGTCCCCCACTTTGTCCGTGGGGCATGATTGATATAAAAGGTTTCAAAGAGCTGCAGACAACAGTTTGAAGTGCGCTCTCCAAAGCCAGGGCATCTTTGAGAACAGGTTCAATTCGTCCTGAGACCCAGCAGAGAGCTACTGAGCAAATACTTCAATCGACCAGATGCAAGAATGGCTCCCTAAAGTGTCAGTCCCTGATTCATTCCATTTGAACGGCTCCCCGTGCCTCATGTTTATCAGCCATGCCTCAGATTGGTTCAGAGAAGAGAAGGGGATTCTTTTCTACAGGGCCAGATCAACCCCCAATACAGGTTGAGCTTGGGACTTCAACAAAGAAAACAAAACAACCCCTAGCTGACCCTGTCTACTTTCATTCCTTTTCAGGAAATTGTCTAGATCCCTTTTGTGAGCTCTCTTATTAAAAATCATGAGCTGATTTACATGATTAGTGTCCTCATTAAAGTTAGAAAGAGTCCAATTCATTTCGGATTAAATAAATAAAACAGATGGGGCACTAGAACTCATCATCTGTGTCAATCAGCATCACTTTGTCAGATTTCTTAGAACTCTTGGAAGTGTTGATCCCTGGTTTGCCATTCGTGTTGGGTTGCACCACTTCCTGGGTGGATTGCTGGGTGTACTGTTGGTAGGCCGGGGAGAAGTTGTGGATTGCGTCCTGAACCATGTCTCCAGGGTTAATGGTCTCCTTCAGGCCACTGGATATGCTGTGCATAGGCGCTACATTCTCTACAAAACAAAACAATAGATTAAAGCGTCAAATATCACATGACATATTTCTGATGACATCCGAGACTTAAATTGAGTAAATCCGAATGTTTTCATACTTTTAGAACTCTGGACATGAAATTCGAGGAATATGTAACCAATACACTCTACAAAGGAAATGAGGCAGTTTCGCACACAGTCTCATCATTAAAACCCATGACATCACAACTATATATTGAGGTCAACATTTGAGCCCTTTTCTAATCTAGAGGTCTTCACTCCCATGGGACTAGCACATGATCTGCAGGACCTAGAGTATGGGGAAAAAGAAATGACTTGCAGGACTCCTGCAAAACAAATATCTACTTAAAAATATTTCGTTTTTAAGGTATAGAATGTACCTTATAGCAGAATGTATGTATATAACAAAAATAAATGGCACAGGGTTGGATATTCTCACTGTTTTTCAATTGTAGGCAACAGTGAAGGAAAGCATTCTTTTGCCTGTTAAAACAAATACAACAAGCTGAGGTCTGATGCGTTGTTTGTGGGAAGGAAATGGAAAAAAACAGCCAGAGTAAGACAGAATCTTATGGTAGAGGGACTGAAAATTGGCATAGACCTCTACCTGCAGGTTTTTGCAGGAGGGAGCCAGACAAAACATGAAAGTTGTGGGCTGGAGCAGGAAAATATACATGTTTCCATCCCATGCAGACCTCTTGTCTAATCCATCCCACCAGTGGAAAACCGAAGCACTCAACAGAAAGACTTAAATGGTTAGTTCACCCAAAAATGAAAATGCTGTCATTAGGTACTCACCCTCATGACGTTCCACACTCGTTAAGACCTTCATTCATCTTTGAAACACAAATTAAGATATTTTTGATGAAATCTGAGAGGTATATGACTCGTCCACAGACAGCAATTTAACTACCACTGTCAAGGCCCAGAAAGGTACTAAAGACATTGTTAAAACAGTCCATGTGACTGCAGTTATTCAAGCCTAAATTTGTCAGTCTCCTATGCAGTTGAAGTAGTAAACAGTGCGGTGCTTCAGTGTTTACGTCCGAACGCCAACTCTGTATCATTTTCATTTTTGGGTGAACTACTCCTTTAATATACCCACTTTTAGATAAACAGACTTCGAGGGAACATTCACCTTGATGAACAACATTCTCAAGTCGACTTAAAAGCATAATGGTCATATTTCACATTGAGATATTTTGTTTGTCTGGATTACACAATCAGTTAACAGCCAGTGACATTTCGACACAATGCAATCTTGCTATTATCCTCACTCATGCGAGCACATCGCCACAGGCACCGCCAAGGTCCAACCCAGCTGTTCGCAAAATAGAAACCAGGATGAAAACACTAGCAATGCGCTGCTCCGCTTCACTGATGTGGTTGCCAAATCACTCTTCTGCTTCATTTATCTACGACAGGCTGGAGAGGCCAGGAAAGAAATAAACAATCCCACAGTTCCCAGATTTGTCTCAGCTGTGGATGTATTAAATGAGGTTACAGAGTACAGCCGGATACACTGCAATAAGATGAGTTCCAGCTAACTGCATCTTGCCTTGTGGCTGATGGATGAGGGCTTGTACAAAGGTGACGGTAGGCTGCCATAAGAGAGGTGAAAGTTTCTGACCTCCTGTTTAAGAAATACTTGAACTGTGCTTGTTGCTCTTCAGCGGCCGGCCTGAGAACTGTACTGTGAATGGATGGATGTTTTGGGACCTGGCCCCATAGAGGGCGAAAACTCTGGATCAAGAAACTGTCCTACGCTCCTTCACAACTGGTCCACTAGGGAGAAAAGGCCATCCTGGAAGGTTGCTCTACCCAACAGGCTTCATGACAGTTGTGACCTTTTATTAACAGAGAAAGGTTATGAAACCAGCAGTGCTTTCACCCTTTGAGCTCAGTGTTAAACTTTGGTTAAAAACACAAAACCACCATGCTTTCGTATGCCAGTAAGGCGAGGCGTTCTGTAGGTTTCACATTTGTGGGTTCTCTCACACATAAGCCAGCAACTGTTAAGTAGAATTCTGCAATACGCCCACTATGAAATAAGACCTCGCGCTTAGAATATTAATATTCAAACCGACACAAGGCTTGAAACATGCTTATCTGACTGACAGTCGAGTTATATTTCATGGAGGCCTCTTGAAGTCAGAACACAAATCTAATGCAGCTTTTAACATTCAGCAGCTGAGCTGACATTACAGCTTAAATTGGTGGAAATTGAAACAGAACTATTCTTCACCACCTCAAAAAGCACAAGCGACAGAATATGACTAATCTGTTAAGCGTGGAGAGGCTTGTGTAGCTCTAAGGATATGATCAGAATGATATACCACTTGCATACTGCTTTCTGCACAGTGCATACTGTATACTGCCTGCTAATAAGTAATAGTAAATAATTCAGTGTCATCTGATTGACAGTCCAACATAGTAAGTGGCAGCATTGCACCTTAATGCCTATTGCCACCGGTCAAAAAACATAAAACACAACGGAAAGATGACAACGCAGTGTGTAGCTACTACCAGGGGCTGTGTTTATGTATGGCAGAGTAAACCCTTGCATTCAGACAAACGGGGGAAATAAACAGCTCATGCTCTTTGTTAGTTCTGCTGATTGAGTTGGCCTTTGGCAGAAACTGCAGCTTTGAAAAGCAAATTTAAACAGCCTAAAGCCGTGTCCTAACCAGACACAATGCGATAAGATTTCCCAGCGGCAAGCAATTTATTTATCCAAACCAGTAAAAATACATACAGAGTGAATGAAATTTAAAAAAAAAAAAAAAAAAAAAAATCATAGAATACACAATATTTTGTTCACCTTGAGTTGACAGTTTGAACATTGTTTCCTTTAATGCATCTGAGGTGAATTAGCCTATTCATTGTTGCTTTCAGTATGTCTAAAAAAGGTCACAAAAAATTAAATTCTTTGAAACTCACATTCAATTTTTACATTAAATAAAGCACAATCAACACCTGAGATTATCAATGCCATAGCCGCAGAAATAGAAAGTGTTTGTAAAATAGAATCGTTGCATATAGCTGTTGCGGCTGGTTAGTACAAAAAAAAAACTCTGATTAACATGGAACAGATACAGTTTCTCCCGTGTCGCATCGCGTCTGTTTAGGACACTGTGTAGGCTTAGGGCTGTTTCAGAATTTGTACTGATTTCATGTTGTTGTTAAGTCTGTGCATGTCCATGGTCCATTCTTTTAGTATGGTGGTCCACATTTTGTGAGTAATAATATGATTACTTGGGAATGTTGTTGTTGTGGCCAGTAGTAATCATCATGCCATACCCTAGGTTTTTGTGAAACGCTGCCACAGGCTACAACTGAAGCACAAAATCATGTCAGGGGAGATTACAGACGAAATCGAGCCACTTTACCCACACCTAAAATATTAGTTCACCAGTGTGGGAGTTTTTATTTCATAAAAAAGACATGGGCTGCATCCAAAATCGCATACTCTCCCTAGTAGGTACTTATTTTGAATAAGTAGTTACTTCACACCTGCTAAAAAAAGTATGTTCTATATACAATGAATATGTCTAGAATGAATGTAATCTGGACTGTACTACATTTGCCATGTTGTCATTATCACTTCACTGCCATTCACAAATCCACTCCGGTGGCCTCGTGGGATAGTAAAGTATGCAATTTCAGGAAGTGTTGATCAACAGTAAGGTTTTTTTGCATTCTTTTGTACATTTTTGGTTACAAACTCTCTCCACACCCTGGTACACTCGCATTGTGATTCACTGAGCAAAAAAGAGATCAAATCAATTTAAAAGATGAATTTGACAGATGGCATTATTTTCTTCAAACTGCTATACTTATTGCAATAATATAGTTACCATGAATTCTTTTTGCCACAATAATCATGAAAATCTGTTATCGTGACAGCCCTACTGTGAACAAACAACGTGACTATGAATGACAGAATTGTAATTTTTGGCTAAACGATTTCTTGTCATTCGAACTTATCCTGCAAGTTAAATTCACAACAAAAAACATCTGTTGAAGATTTCGTTTTCAAATTTTTCAAGTGAAATGGCATCATCTGACATGCCACAGGTCTGAGTTTCTCAGTACACACGAGTTAATTTGATGATCTGTGTCTTGCTGGTATGACTGGAACTTTCCAGCAGTCCTCTGAACTGTGTGAGTCATAACCCTCCTGAGGAATAAAACTTCCAGTTGCCTCATAAAGGCTTGCTGAGACATGTTGTTTAAAGGAAAGTTTAGAGGATCTTAGAAACAAGTTAAAAAGTTCTACTTTGTTTTTCTGAAGTGACAGATTTCAAAGCTTCTAACCTGGTGTTTCACTCTTCTTCTCGCGGTACACACTGGAGGTGAAGGCGTAGCGGAGGGCGATGGCGGCGAAGAACATTTCGATGCAGATGATGAAGTTCTGCCAACCAGCTGCCACTGTACCAGCACCAACCGAATGACCATCGATGACCAGAGCTTCTGGTATCACACCACAACGCTCCAGAATTGCCAATACCATACCTAAGAAAGACAACAAAAATTTTTTTTGCATAGGGCAGTGGTTCTCAAACTTTCTGACTCCAGTGACCCCCCACTAGCTACGTTTCAATCCAAAGTTGCATATTTAACTTGTAAAAACAGGAATATCGCATTAAAAAAAAGCAAAAAAAACACTGTTTCCATCCCATTTGTTCAAGAAGTCAAAATCGCCACTTCCTGGGAAATTGGCACAAAATATCTGTAATAAAAATGGAAGTTGCTGTAATCGGGGAAGCCACTATGGCTCTTTTTTCCTACATTTCATTAAGACCAAACCAAAAGTTTGAGATGCAATGAATGATGCACAATGAAACTGCCCACGCTGGTTAGACCAGTTACCCAATCACATCCACTGTTGAGACAAAGTCACGTGAGTTTTTATTGCGCATTGAAGGATTTATCCGGTAAATGTATTTCCATCATAGTTTATACGCAAGTCGTCATTTTTTTTTTTTTATCCACCTCAACTGAGCGCATACGTTTTTTTTAATGCGCATTTTTTATAATTTATGCACATCTTGCCGTTTCCATCTAGCATTTTTTTAAACACGATTTCCCAAAATGAACATAAAAATATGGAAAACATGCAGAAGATGTATAAACATGCTCAAGGATTTATAAGATTTTATTAATTAAAGACTTTTCCAGGTCTAGAAACCACAATTTTATAATTCTTCAATAAAAAAAGTTGTTGAGGGGGTGAATTAAAATAAAAAAAATTTCTTGATTTGCTCATTCTATCTTTATTTTAAATTAAAGCCATCTTGAGTCCCCCTTAGAAGTTTGCCGAGGCCCCCCGAGAACCACTGGCATTGAGCAAGTAGAAATTGAAAAATGCCTGCCGTAATTGTTAAAGGTAAAGCAAGTGACTTCTGCCAAATTACACGCTTAAAAAAAGAAAAGAAATAAATGCAAAATGAATAGCACATTTTGACAAACCTTTGTTTCCATGTTGAGATTACATGATGAACTAAATACTGAGTACGAACAATGAATAACTGAATAAGAAAACAATTTTGTCATCAATTTTGTCAAAGTTAGTGTACTTGGCTACCAAAAGTGTCAATGAACAGCTTGAGACAAATACTAAACAAATAAAATGAGAATGCAGAGGAACCCACCTTGCCAGAACGAGAGGAAGATGACGGATTTGATGGTGAGGAATTTGAGCACAGGCTCAAAAGGTCTCAGAAGGTCACTGGTGGCGAAGTAGAAGAGGAAGAGGGCATAGAGAGCCAAACTGACAGAGATATTGTAGATGATGGTGATGTAAAGGTAACCTCCCGTTACACTATATGAAGAGAAACATCACAAGGAGTGAAGCACAGCTCATTTAAAAAGGCAGATGTTGTGTTTTTGAGGGATGTTAATACAAGATGAAAGGAATAAATGACAGGGTGGCTCACTTAAAATCTCCATCATGATATTTGCCAAAAGCCTGCAGAAGGATGGTGATGACAGCCATGATGGGCTTGATGACACAGAACTGAAGCGTGGCCTAGATGATGACATTAGTAACAGAAGCAGAAGAGTAACGTTTTTTTTATTTTTTACGCCGGTTCTATTTAGTCAACATGGGCCTCTGATATAGTTTGAGTGATAGAGAACTTCCAGTCCTCATTATTTTCAAAGGCATGGTAATGTTGCATGCTTATTTTTGACGGGAAGTGCTTATTTCTCACATAATCAACACAAAGTTTGACATGACTGACAAATCCACTCATTGAGAATGACACAAAGGAGAACTACATGCAAGTCAGAATCGACTGCTTGAACCATCAACGTAGAATTCAAGTTTTAAATCGAAGCTGTCTGTGTGAAAAGCAGTCTCAGAATAATCAAAGCACGCTCTGTCTGGTATACCCAGTCTGGTATATCGCAAGGTGATGCTTTAAAAAAAAAAAAAAAAAAAAAAATCCCACATGTAGGCATCCATTCAGACAGATTTGTGTTTTGAAATTCCACTTCCTATTAAAAAAAAAAAAAAAAGTTCAATTCACATTCTTTTCAGTTTTTTGGAGGGAGATGGGGCTCTCAAATCCAATTTCCATCAGTATTACTCTCAAAGGTTGAGTGGGTTCCTCAGCTGCCGCGCAGACAACATCAGACTGGCGGCAATAGCTATTTTTTGTGCTTATTATCAAGCTACTTGCACCTGCTTCCTACTGTTTTTAATCCTACATTAACCACTGGAGCTCCCCAGGAAAGACAATGTTACAAAGATAACAGCTGCTACTTCAGGACAATTCAGGTAGAATATAAAGGTTGAGGAGACAGAAATTTTGACCCTCTTATTAACATATTAATGCTAGTTACACATCGCTTTTTGCCCTTAAGCAAATCCAGGTCAAAACAGAATGGGATAGAGACATACAGTGGAGTCCAAAAGTGTGAGACCAAACTGAAAATCTGCAATAAGCTAAACATTTCAGAATTTTTACAAAGAAATGCTATGAAAAAAAAAAAAAAAAAAAAAAGGAAATGTAATTGGGATTTTATAGAAAAACATGAAACAAACCTGCTTGCAGAATCTCAGGAAGCCAATGGAGTAACTTATTCCTACCAAACAGCATGTCCCGTATAGGCAACTGGACCTGTTTAAGGCAAATGAAGAGGAACACGTGAAAAGTAATGCTATTCTTGAGGACAGTTTAATGAATTAATCTCTTCAGACACAGCCAGGCACAAAGTTATTTTGCACAAACTGTTTTTAAAATACAAAATTGCTGCCAGAGCCTTAACCTAGAGGTTGGCACACATGCTCTGACACATTTAATTTAAAATGAAGATGGCAGCCACCAAATTTACACACCTTAAATGGATAGTTCACCCAAAATTCATATTATAAAGAATGTTGCTAATCAAACAGTTGATGGTAGCCATTGACTTCCATAGTAGGAGAAACAAATACTATGGAAGTCAATGGCTACCGTTAACTGTTTGATTAGCAACATTCTTTAAAATATCTTCTTTTGTGTTCAACAGAAGAAAAAAACTCATACAGGATTGGAACAAAATAAGGATAGGTAAATGATGATAATATTTTAATTCTTGGGTGAACTATCACTTTAATGAGATATTTAATTATGTGCAGTACAACATGTCCACCATGTTGGATTTAATTTTTCTCCAATCTATTTGCAATGCATTGTGGAATTTACTTTTCCATGCTAGATTTTTGTGATGCTACCTTAGAATTTTGCCAAATTAAGTCATTTTAAGAGACGGCATTACTAAGAATAGGGCCTTTGAAGCCTTTGAATAGGAAGCGCACCTACTGTAACATGCCTTTAATGGGATAGTTCAGCCAAAAAGGAAAATTCTGTCATCATTTACTCACCCTCAAGTTGTTCCAAACCTATATGAATTTCTTTCTTCTGTTGAACACAAAGTAAGATATTTTGAAGAATATGGGTAATCAAACAGTTGTGGGACACCATTGACTACCATAGTAGGGGGAAAAAAAAAATACTATGGAAGTCAATAATGGCCCAAAACTATTTGGTTACAAACATTCTTCTTTTGTGTTCAGCAGAAGAAGAAATTCATACAAGTTTGGAACAACTTGAAGGTGAGTAAATGATGACAGAATTTTCATTTTTGGCTGAACTACCCCTTTAAAATAATGTTACTCACTGGGTTTATTCACCTAGCAATAGTTATTCTTATGTACTTTAATTTAAAAGATGTAGGGACACTCACTGAATGGGCTTTCCTCTTATTTCCGACATGATGGCACTTTCTCCTCCAAGGTACTCAAAAGACAGACTCAGGAAGTTGTATATCACAAATGCTTGAAGAATAAATGAAAAAAAAGAAAACAAATCATACATGAGAGCCTAACAAACAATTTGCAGTGAGAGCTTTAAATGCAGACAGAACATGTTTGACATGACAGATCTATCACTGTGCAAAAAACAGGTCAAGATTGAGGAGTTGTTTGTGTTCCAGGAAATCCATCTTAACCTGAGAGGTCTATTTAAAGACAGATTAGATGGTCAGATCTCATTGTCTCTCAGTGTGTACAACTATTACTTGGGGTATTGATTTTACTGATGGTCTATGACTAAGACTTAACATCTTTGAAATTACAATTATTATATTTCTATTGTAGTACCTATATTATATTAAAAGAATTTAATACTTTTTTTTCAGAAAGGATGAATTAAATAAATAAAGATATTGTAAAGATATTTACAATGTTACAGAAGATTTCTATTTATTTAGAATAGAAATCTTCTGTAACATTGTAAATATCTGTTCTTTTAAACTTTCTATTAATAAAAATAAAAAAATTAAAAAAATCATGAAGAAAATATATGGCTTCCACAAAATTATTAAGCAGTAAAACTGTTTTCAACACTGATGAGAAATGTTTTCACCAAATCAGCATATTGTAATGATTTTTCCTAAGGATCATGTGACAATGAAGACTGGAGTAATTGTGTATTTTTGATGAAGCATAAGAATCTTTAAAAATCTCACCCACCCCAATACAGAATACAACAATCACTTTGAACTTCATAACTATATGGAATAATATAGTTTAAGTGAAACAAATCCCCACACAGGAATTTTCCCATGCAACTTAAATAACACAAGGAGTAGTGGGATAGGCCTGAATAGATGATGGAGACATTTGGCCAGCCTCCTTTCTGACTGTTTTAATGACCAACAGGTTTGTTCAGTTACAATGAGCATGTATCCGTTTCCACTCTATGAAACCTGCCACCTTATGTCTGTAATGCATGCTCTCCTCCCTCACTGCAGGCCAGACTTCCAAACAACAGCACAAGTCATTCCACCAGCGTTATATTTGGACTGAATGATATTACACCCGTGAGGCAAGAGAAGGTGTAAGGGCAGAGAGCAGCTCAGATTTACTGTACCTTCATAGCAGTCACGAACAGAGTCGAAATACACATAATACTGGTCATTACTGATGAACAGCAGGCTGAGCCAGGAGTCGAAAGCATAGATGGGGACAATGAAGAGGATGCGGATGATGTAGCGCTGCTCGTTTGGCACCGTGTACGACCTCAGGTGCAAGTATATCTATGAAGACAAAAACTGTGTTAAGGAAGACAAAAAGTGGATTGACTACAAAATAAATAACAAGTCTGACTTAAATGGCAAAAACAGTCAAGTGCAAATTATCAAAAAAGTGGCAAGAAAACAAGTAAAGTGTCTATCATATGAGGAAAAGTGAGCTGGATAAATAGGAACTTGTATGTGGTAATAGCAGTGTCGTTGAATAACAGTAAACAGATAACTGTAAAAGCCTATAACAGTTTATGGATGGCTAACAGAACTAATCAAACAAAGCAAAGTTTAACCACACTAATGCTGATCGGATATTAACTACACGCTTCAAAATGAAAAACTTACTCCACTGACAAAATGCATACATTTTTTTTAGTTGTGTAGTAGCTGTAAACTGTGTCATCTTTTTTATGACAGGTCACAACCAGGGTTCAACCAGGCACTGGATTAATTACATTTATTGTATGTGAAGTATTAACATAATATATATTTCATTTCACAACACAATATGTTTATTATTATTATTATTATGTGCATATTAGTATCTTAAGGTGCTACTATGGACCAGTGTTATTTTTGTAGAATTGAGATACTATGCTGTAAACCCTAACACTCAAAATAACTAACTGGTTTGAGTAGGACAAACTTAAACTAATTAGTTCAGTCAAATGAACTTTTATGAGTATTTAGCACTTTCTTTTTCTTTCTAGTTCACAGAACTGATATATTTTAAGTAAACTGAACTGTTTTATTGTTCTGGGTTTTATTAACTAATTTCTTTTAATTTAGAAGAACTTAAGTTTAACTGAAACTGGGCTGGGATTTCTATTTCCCAGCATGCTTTGCCCATGGCACTCGAAAGGGAAAGTAAATGCTAAAATTAAGTGTTAAATAATGTTTTTTTTCTTTTTTTTTTTTTTGTGTGTGCGCAAGATTAATGTTAAGTGGTAGATTTAATAGTGATTAATGTTTTGTTATGGTAATTTAGAGGCGTTTCTGTTAATGTGTATTTTTGGAGATTTACCATCATGGTGACAAGCGGTGCATGTGGCTTGGTTTGAAAGCAAGCATGTTAAAAGCTTTTTAATGCTGCACTCATTCAACAAGTGCTACACCATGCTATTGTTAACATGTTAGCAATTTCTGAATTAGCTGGTTATAGCACTAATACAAATGTTCACATTGAGGTAGCAGGATATTTTTGTTAAATGTATTAATTAGTGTACTCAAACATTTCAAGTTAAGAACAATTAAAATGTATGAGTACAAAATAAAAATATGCTAGTTCTGCTTAAACTTTGAATTTCTTAACTTGAATTTTTTTTTTCGGGTTTACAGTGTACTATACATTTATTTACGTTTTCTGTTTTCATTTTAAAGTTTTTTTTTTAAGTTTTGTTGTGTTTGTCACCTTATAAGTTTTTTTTAAAAAAAAGATATATATATATATATATATATATATATATATATATATATATAATGCATTTTTATGTCAGTTTTAGTCCATTATTTAAGTATATCAAGTTAAACAAAATGAAAATATTTGCCTTGTCAACTAACAACTGAAATGAAATAAATAAAACAACAAACTTATTTTAAGTAACACATTTTTTAGAAGTTTTTTTATGGTTTTAGTTTTAGTTTAACCCTGCTATAAACCATTTAGGGGTAAATAAAGTACAAAGTTGTCCCTTTAAAGCTACTGTTACAGTGAAAGCTGTTGTACAATTTATAACAGGTAACATTTTTGCAATTTTTTTCCCCAGAGTTTATTATAGTTATGTAGTATTAGCCTAAATTTATGCCCTTTTAAAATCTCCAAGCTACACAGCAACTTAGCACAGAATACAAGCGATGTATGGTACAACCTTCACCCTTTATTTAAATATTAATAATGATTTATGAAACGATGAATGTTAATAATTAATCATATTGTGTAATTGTGCTTGGAGTCAATTGTTTAATTTATGATAATGCGGACAATTTTTTGGACAGGCTTTAATACAAAGAAATTATGAACGTGCAAAAACAAGAGGGAACCAACAAAATATTAATTACTGATTATATTGTAGTCAACGGGCTTACATTAAGCCAGGATTAGGCCTTTGTTCAATAAGGACATTTAAGTAGCTTTTATAAACGTTCACTAGAAAAAAAACATTACTGGTGTTCATCTTGAGACAAAACAATGGCTCTGACATATTTTAAGATATGCCAGTACAAGTTGCTTTCAGTTAAAACAGCACAAACATGCATTTTATTCTAGGACTAGCTTAAGCCTCGTCTGTGAAACTGGGGAACTGGTTTTCCTGTAAGCTTTTTGTTTTGCATAGTAAAATAAAACCTGTAGCTTGCATTTTTTGTCTAATAATTTTGTTGGATAAATGCCTTTAGCATTTGGTTTTCCTTCATATTTAAAATATTTTTTAAAAAAAATAGGGTCATAAAAAAGAAAATATCCCCGTTTTATCAGTGATGTATGTTTGACACTACCTTTTTTTATAATCTACATTTGAAAAAAATACTATGGAGTTTGTGATGCCTGTGCATGTCCTTAAAGTCCTTTTTGAACTTCACAATATTACTAAGGGGCTCAGTATTCGCTGGGCTCTTTAAACCCTTGGACACTGAATCATCTGAAATCAGATTATTTGAGTCCTTCATTCCACGTGTGGAGGCTTGATGCATTTGTGGGCTCTCAAAAAAGCAGGGTCTCTGAACTGATGTCCTCCATTTCACCTAGCCTGCAGGGGAAATAAGTTCATAGTCACCCAGACTTCATAATGCGGAGCTGACAGTGAGAGAGAGCCACACTCACAGTAATGGCTCTGGCCATTGACTGTCTGCTGGCTGATGCAGAATTGCAGCCAAAGATAATTACAACCTGTCTGAAGCAGAGAGGGACTGCTGCTGGAGCTGCGAGGCCCCAAAAACAAGAGACGGTGAATCACAAGGTGTACCACCAACTTTAAGACTATAAAGCTTGTAAAAACTAGAGAGCTGAGAAAAGGAAAGCCCAAGAGTGCTGTTGGTGCCTTGTCAGTGCCATATATAACAATTCACTTAAGAGGGGATGGCCCAGAAGGTGCTTCTGTTCTAAACAGCTGGTTTTCAAAGTCTCCTTTGAAATCCCTGGCAATGATGGGAAGGTTTTGCAGGCAAATCAGTAACTTCAGAACAGTGTGTTTTAGGAAGGCAATCTCAATTTCTGCCTTTAGTATGCAGAGCGTAAAGGAAAGCTCTGCCGGGAGAATCTTTTGTAGCGAAACCGAGAAAGGCTGTGAAATACTAAAACAATCCTGGGGGCTCCTTTAATCTCCTCAGGATTTACATACGTTGCCTCACGCAGCCCTCCGCAGGCGGCTGTTTGGAAAGCAGCGGAGGAGGTGGCAGTAGAGGAGTCGTTTTGCTGCAAGGCTAGGGGACAAAAACCAGACTGTTTTGACTTGATTATGACTTGAAGAGGAAAACCACTACACAGGGACTCATTTCCAGTCTCTATATAGCATCCCCATGCTGTTTGGCCGCTTCATAACTGTCAGCTTCTCAGAGGTGTTGGCTTTCATATGGCACACAAGATGCTTTGCAGGCAATCAAATCAAAGTCCTTCGGGGATACTGCGATTCAGAGCTGAAGAAATACCTTTCCTGACCTCTGCTCTCCATCAGTACGATCCCAGTAGTTCAATTACATAACAGATGCTTGAGAAACATATTCTGTATTAAATTTCTTCATGGGTCATATAGGCTGCAATGAAAAGGAATTCAAAACATACCAAGCAAGAGCAAGGAAATTAGATTTCAGCCTTTCCCGAAACCGAGCAATGTCTGCAAATATAATTGGTAATTCGACACACAAGATGGGTATATTCATTGTGTGCCGGCACTTCACCTGACAATTACTTTTACACAAAACTCATCCACCACCAACTGATTTTATCTTGCCATAGGTAGCAACACTGTGAACTCATTCATATGCGACATAAAATGGATATTCAGGTTTGATGCGCTTTTAGCTGTAATGAACAGAAAAATATAAAGGGCAGGGAAATACCCGAGCCAATTAGAACTGCTCAGCATGTTTATATCTATAAATAAATGACCAAACCTCAACAAGAAGAGTTATTGAACAGTCTGGTGTCTATGAAACTGCCCTTATCTCTCTTTTTTACTGATACAGCTGGTGTAAAGGTTAGTGACTGATGGTCTTTCATCAAGCACAAAAGAACTTCCTCTATAAACAAAGGCTGGGCACACAAATATTGCTCTCGCTGTAGTTTCTGCTTTACAATTGTGAACACACACCACCAGTCAAAAATCTGGACGCACCTACTCACTTTATTCAGACTATTTTTCACATTTTAGTAGAAAAGCTTTTTAAAAAAAACAACAGCTATGAAAATCAATATGAAACCGCAACACATAGCTGTCCTTTGTCCACATTCGCTCACCCAACTTCATGGTATTCAACTTGGATGCTTTTTAAACAGCTTTGAATTTCTCACTAATTTACTAAATTAATATTGTACTTTATTTAAAAGGCACAATACGTCATTTTAAACAATTTTTAAAACAAAAGACGTAGACTGATGACAGAGTGGAATTGCAGGAGTTGATTTTCCACAGCCGATGGAAATCAATCCGATGGACTTGGGCAGAAATCTTGTTCATGGATGAGCTAACGTATTAAAGTTTTTTTAACTTTATGAAGCAGGGTGGGCCGAAAGCTGCGGGTCCAGTGGAGCTTTTAATATGCTTATGCTGCAGTCGGCAGCTTCCTCTTATTTCTTTGAGTATGTGGGGTAATGCTGCGCTGTTTCACATGGTTAAAACAATCATACTAATTACATTTGAGTGTGTTGAAAGTTATAACGTTCTGCGTGTTCGCTCGGTGGCTGGAATAAGAGACTTGTTGCACTTTGCAGTGATCTAAATCGATATTAGAATATCATATTAAAGGATTATTTCACTTTCAAATGAAAATTAACCCAAGCTTTACTCACTCTCAAGCCATCCTAGGTGTATTTGACTTTCTTCTTTTCTGATGAACACAATATTTTAATAAATATCCTGACGCATCTGAGCTTTATAACGGCAGTGAATGGGGGTCACTAGTATGAGCTGAAGTGTCTCCATCCACATCCTTCCATCATAAACGTACTCCACAATAAAGGCCTTCTGATGCTAAGCAATGTGTTTGTGTAAATATTGTTATGAAGTAAAATATCTAGCTTCCGCCAGACCCGCCTTCCATATTCAAGCTACGAAAAAAACGGAAATGGCATCGCGTCAGTTACACTTTTTCCGTAAGTTGAATAGGCAAGGCGTAGGACATAGCATAACCTTTTTGAACTGCTAGAGTTCTACTCTTTCTTCCTAAGCTGAATACGGAAGGTGGTTTATCAGAAAGGAGAAAGTCATATAGACCTAGGATGGCTTGAGAGTGAGTAAAGCTTGGGTTAATTTTCATTTAAAAGTCAACTATTTCTCTAATAAAAAAAAAGGATGACTTATGTTGCTAAATGACATGCAATTAATCAAAAAATATATTGTATGATGGAAAAACCTCTCTCTTATTGTGCTATGGTAAATGTCAGCAATTCAAACAATAAGACTAACCGTGTTGAGCTATATAACAATGATTCGTTTTCTGTTGATAAATGTATCCAAACAGTTGCTCACCAGTCTAATAAAATACATAATATATTAAAGCGATATTTTTTTTGGGGTTTCCACGGTTTCTACCACATTAAAAACGAACATGCGATGAAATTAACCAGGTCCATGTCCTGGTTAATATTGCTGATTTCTCTGGATTGTTGAAAACATATGGGATAATGTAAACACAAAAGTCAACAAAATAAATAACATTGTTCTAGTGGTTTTCTAAATCTAAAAATCTTACATATTGTGCCTTTAAATAGATTTTTAAAAAAATGATATACTACATTTCTACTGTTTTATTCAGCAAGGATGCACTGAATTGATCAAAAGTGTCAGAAAGACATATAGTGTTACTGTTCATTCAAACTGCCTGTTCATTCAAAAATCCTGCTATGAACCACACACACACGCACAAACAGTTAAACATAAGCTTGAGGAAGACCTTATCATAGAGACAATCATTTCCTTTTAAAAAGTTCCTGTAGAGAGATCTAAAGTACACACTGCAGATGGCACATCAGGGCATGTATTACTGGTTCCGGTATCCTTGCATTAGATCACCAGAGTACACTATAGCTATATTTCTGTGTTTACACGGCACTCTTATCAGCTATGGGAACAGGTACCACTCCGCTCTGTAGTTAACTTTGATTGGTCAAGGACGGCTAACAGCACTCTAAAAGGATCATTAGAGCAAAGAAAACATGGAAGACTGTTCAGAACAAACAGGCAGGTATTTATTGATCTCTGATGATCGATAAGCAGTGGAGGCAGGCAGAGAAGGTTTAGTTATTGCTGTAGTTTTAATGAATGTGTAACAGAGATTAACCTTCTAAAATGACATAGTATTATCAAGATCTGTCAATGTTAATGAGCCTGGTGTCAGGTATGAGGGAGGAGACAGCGTGGAACAGTTTGCGTTTTCCCCGCCTAGGCTGTTTGCTTTTATTTGCGTGTGCTCTGAATGAACCACAGCTATTAGTGCCTCCAGCTTTACCTGGGTTGCAATACGACTCCATTTAATGCTGAGATTTGTTCCTCACCTCATGGCCCATACCGGCTACAAAATGCACTGCAAAAAAAGCAGCAGTGATGCTAAATAAGCAGCTCTTTGTCCTTGAAAATTGTGCTGGATGTGTGAGCGCCTGGCTATAAAAGGTTTATATGAATTACTTGTCTTTAAACACATTTAGTTCCTGTAAATTAGCCTACCTGATGACAGGTGATGATAAGTGCAGACCAAACGAAAATCCCTGATAAGACTTGAGCTATAGCGGTGTTGAGGAAGATCCGGTCGTCCCCCACTACTTCAGTTCCATTACTTGACCTGATCACGGTCATGTTAGACATGTCAGTTATATTTGACAGCATTGAGGACGGCGACAAAGGGACTGAATCATCCATGTTTTTATCTGAACCCACTGACAGAGTGAAGAAATTAGCTGTAGTAGCTCTGGACTCATTCATCTGTGGGGGAAAAGAAAGTAAAATTGTAACCATTTTTTTCAAAATTGAATTAAAACCAAATTATAATATTAGTTTATATATATATATATATATATATTATATATAATTTTTTTTTTTTCATTTACACCTTTATACACTACTGTTCAAAAGTTTGAGGTCAGTAAGATTATTATTTTTTTAACTGTTTTCTAAAGATGTCTTATGTTTGTTTACCAATGCTGCATTTATTTGATCACGAAACAATAAAATACTGTAAAAAATAAATAAATAAATCCTTCACAAATCATTCTAATATGCTGATTTGCTGCTCAAAAAACATTATCAATGTTGAAAATGGTTAAAAAAAATAATATTTTTGTGGAATCTTTGATACATTTTAATTTCAGGTTTAAAACAGCTTTTATTTGTAATAGAAATATATTTAAACATTAAAAATATATATATTTTTTCATTCCTGCAAAATATAAGTATTAATTTCTTTAAAATAATAAACATTTCATTGGCTATTTAATTATGTGCATTCTCAACAACCTAACAAACTCTGCAACCTATCTATAGGTTGTTTCTATTTTTATTCCAATGAAAAAAGACGTTATATTCAGGGTATATAGTTTGTAGAAACCATTAATGCTAAGTATTTCTTAGTAAAATAAAAATGGGTTACCTTTGCCTAGTCAGCCTACTCTAGCATAATCAAAACAAAATAAGCTTCTTTCATTTTTTTGAAGGTCTCATAGCCTATCAATTCATTACGGTTTCATAGTTAGCAACATAATGTACCATGATTCTGCCGGAAACTATGGTTTACATGTTGTTGTTGTTTTTGTTCAAGTAAATGGAGCGTCAGAGTTCATAATTTACAGCATACGTTTGTTAGTATTTTTAGTCAAATTTGCCTTTTTATTTTAAACTAAGTAATAAGAGATAAAAAAAGCTGTCTATCAATCACTTGAATCAAACCTATCATTGTACCAGAAGGCAAGACTTGTTTATAGATCTCTATGAAACACTTACCCTGATACTGTGTCAACACCTGTGAGAGTTCAGTGCGATCAAACTCAAATCACTTTATCATAAACGTCACTTAACTCTGAACATCGCAGTGGGACTAAAATAAGAAATGCATCGCATACACCAGTGCTTTGCTTACAGAAAGATCAATATACGACATGTAGCCATAGGTAGACACGGCCCGTGCGACGACACCGATGAGTCAAACGCGCACTTCCTCGTTTAACTATTGACAGGTCTGATGGAAGTCATTCAGCTCGGTGAAAACAGCCGGGAAACAAATTGATCGTGATAAAAATCCCGAAGTAAAGAGAAGTATACACAATTATTTTTCCGAAAGGCTTTTTCCCAATTCCACGCCAAAAACTCGTTGTTCCGTCTCAACTAAGGGCAGGTGTACGTACTTCACAGCGCAACAGCACACCCAGGTCATGTGACCCTGCGACTTTTGTCTTTGGTCACGTGACATGACAGGCAGAGACCAGCACCTGTTGATCAAAGGTACAGTATTCTCACTGGACACGTGCGATCTCAAATAATAAACTTAAATTTATTTTAGATCTTAATAAATAAACAAGTACCTTAGAAAACAATAATAATAATAATAAAAAACATAACTGTGAATACTGATACAAATAATATAGGATTATTTCAGGTAAACTAGGGCATTGTGAGACATAAAAGGGGCCCAGATCACCTCCTGTTAGGGGTCAAAATGCTCCCACATATCACCGTGTGCGTAAAAATGTAAGCAGGCATTTTGAAAACTCTGTAACACAAAATGTGCATGTTTATGAATTCTTCTAATAAGTACAACTAGCATATTTTTCAGATATGTCAAAGTTGCTTTGGAGTCAGTTTGACACCAGACATTACAGAAGGCTTGATACTGCACATACAATAGTGATTAGTTGTAAAAAATTATGTCTTCTCCAAGAGGAAGAAACAGCAGAAGCATTCAGGAAGTAAAAATCCTTAGTCCTTAAAGGATTTCATTTTTATCAGTAAACTTAAGCTTAAACTTTTAAAGGCAGACCTACTGTTAGCCAAAAGGCTGTTAATTGATGGTGTATACTTTTGTTAAAGCCATCAGCCTTCATTATTTCACCATATTTTTTAAATAATCATGTTTAACAACAAATTTTTTGTAAAATATTACTATTGCCAAAACAAATCCTGTGAAGCACCGCAAATTACATAATTGAGTCAGTCGCCTTATGCACTTTGAGTTTTGCAATAAACTTAAAATATATTGTTTCTATATTTATAATTGATAGGTTTAAGTAAATAGTTTATATTTCTCCATTGTTGTTATATTGGTTATGTCGTTCACAATGCTTCATGGGATTGTAGTTCTCTCATTGAAGACATTAAGTAAACAGTCTTTCTCTTTTTGTCCGACTTTCAAATACTAGTTTGATTCAAAAAGTTTGTAATGTTGTGATTCACCTCGTAGCTGGTTGGTTTAGTTCATGGCTCATAACTCCTAAATAAAAATCCCTATGGGAAAAATTAATTGAAAAAAAAAAAAAAAAATTGGTGAAAATGTGGGTGGACACTGTTGCAGTCTATAATGGTCTGGGAGACAGTTCATGTGAGGCTAATGGTGCAGGTGTTTAGCTAGGTCTCTTTTCAAAGGCATTGGGATTGGTGCGAAACATTTAAATACCACCAAAATATTCAAGGTAAGAAAATATAACTTTAATCTTTTGACATATAAAGGACATCCATTATACAGAGGGAAAAAGGAGTGATCTTGAACAGTACTCTGTTTTAACAAAAAAAATTAAAGCGTTTCAAGCTTTGTGCAGTAACAACATTTAAGACTGTCTGCACAGGTATCTTGGGTATGTCTAAATTCACAAAAGACTAGTTTTTTAGTTAAAATTGCACAGATATGTCATTTGTCCTCATCTAGTGCGTTTGCTGCTTCACCTCCTGTTTACCAAACTTGGCAGCCTTTGATCATATCCTTGACAGTTTTCATTGTTTCAGCACTGTTGTCTTTAAGTGAAAGGCCCAACAGGACCGGTCGGTTGCCTGATTCCTGTGAGACAAATGTTGTGACGTTCTTGGCGTAGACGTGTGTAAGAGGCTGCAAAGGAGACAAAAAGGCCAAGGTGAAATACAAACATGATTTTATCTGCCATACTGACAAAAAAAAAAAAAAAACGTACTTCAGAACATACCTCATCCTTTCCCAGCAGTACTCTGGTTGTGAACATGGGTACACTGATGTCACCAGACCTTGTATCAGGTGTTATGGACAAAAGTGTCCCAATTTTACCATACTGTGTCAGAACTATAAAAATGTAGTTGCTGAATTCCGTGCAGACAACTTGAGTTGGTATTCCGTTTATTGTTTTTTCCATCTGTTTTGATCGAATGGCGGATTGAGGAGCCATTATTTACTTAGTTACACCTGAAAATAAATACGTTTAGTTAGAAATAGACGACCAAATAATAGTCAGTGACAAAACTCTCACAACTGAAAAAGTTAAAAACGAGAAATACATAGGAATAATTATTTAAGTAATAAGCAAATAGAAAAGGAGCATGCTTCGCTCATTCATTCAGCTCGGTGTAGCAGAAGCACGAAGCTACAGCGACAGTAGGCCGCATGATATCGCTGATGTCTAGCTTGTCAAAAGCGGTCAGACGACACAGGAAACACCGAGGCTTCAGAGTCTCAAGCTGAGCACTAGATATAAGAACTGTGATATCTGCAATAACCTCATGGTATTCAAAGATACAATATAAATAATAATAATAATAATAAAAAAATAGAACATTAGTAGCAAACCTTTCTCACCGCTAGTATAAAGGCGTAAATTATCTTCTTATGTCGAATGTGAATCCATTTGCGAGCATCCCTTAGCGAGGAAGGAAAAGTGGATGCGTTTCATCTACGCAATGATGACAAGGGAAAAGATGCGAGCTGTTGAGTTGAACTGTGGAGGAGACGGTCTGTTGAATTTATTTTTGATGATAGTTTTGTCACTTTTTTTTTATAATATTGTATATAATATACGATTATTTTATTACGAGTTTTAACATTAAATAGTAGGCATATTACTAAATGTGTACTTATCACTGATTCTTGAGAGATGGGACAACATGTCCAGCAATTGTAACTGCTATTAGGTTAAAAAATAAAAATAATTTCTATTATAAATGTTATGAGGGATTAATAATAGAATGTATTTATCACAATTATCCCCTTCAATTTAATTGTATCATTATTATATCAAATGTATGACACTTATTGTATTCTCACTACATCTAAAACAGTGTCCACAGAGAAGGGTTCAATCATTCATATGCAATAAAATGGATAAAAATGTTTTTGTTATTTTTTAATGATGAAAAAGCTTGTTTTATCAAAAGCAACATTTAATAATATCTCATGTCAGAGCAAGGTTGTTTTTCAATGACACGTGCATGTTTTATAAGATTTCAAAGTTGTGTCCTCACTTTTTGTCAACACCATCAGACATTTATTAAAATGTAATAAAATCAGGCAATATCAGGGGCAGCTGTCACTCTGGGAGACCCCTTTGCCACATTCCACCTCTGCAGAGTACATCAATGCCAGACAGGCTCTAGTAAGTTTTACAATTTTAGAATATTTTAAATCCTAATGTTAATATTTCCTGTGTCACAACCATGATATGTCAACACCCTCTTCCAATTTCTGAGGAAATTATTTGAAATTTTTAGATTATTTTATTATCCTGAAGCAGGTTCTATTAGCATCTAGCATCAACAGAGGAAACAAAATGACATTTTTAATGTTATATTTATATTCCAAACAAATGCTGTTCTTTTGAACTTTCATTACACAAAAAATGTTAAATGCTGATAAAAATAAGAAATGTTTCTTGAGCAGCAAATCAGCGTATTAGAATGATTTCTGAATGATCATTTGACACTGAAGACAGCAATGATGCTGAAAATTCAGCTTGCCATCATAGGAATCAATTACATCTCAAAGGGGGATTATAAAATCTAATGCTATTTCATGTATTCTGACTTATTTACACGGTTAAAGAGTTGGATTCTCTTGCTAAACATGGCCAAAGTTTCAAAAAACAAGTTGGACGTTTGACAGAGTATTTCTGTGCTAAATACACTCCTTCAGAGTTTGTACAAGTTTCAGAAAGTTTTTTTTTTCTTTTTTTTTTTTTCTGAGTATGGCCCTGTATTACATAATAAAGGGCGGAATTCCATGTATTGGCACTTCTCCAGGAAGAGCGCACATGCACACATCAACCAGAGCGAGAGCAAGAGCACGCCCATCAACGTGCTTCGTTCGGGTTACGAAAGTCGTCGGCAACCCTGCACAGGACTTGCTCGAGACAGATTTGTCACTTTGTTTTTAGACCACAAAATCAACAATGTCACCAAAGAAGTGTGTTTTTGGTTGTAAGGGAAAGATAACCTTACTTCCCAAAGAACCCAGTGTTAAGTGGAGCTGAGAGATTTGTGCTCACGCATTACATTATGCGCTCTTGACATTTGTCATTAAAATAACCATAGAAACTGCCTTAAATTAACTATCAAAATAAGGATAAAGTCGTGTCTGAAAGTTGCAATCATTTTTTATTGGTTAAAATGAATGGAGAATATCTTGTGTTTTCCGTGGCTTCTCGAGCCCTCAGGATCAGCGCTTATGGTTTCATAAATAAGGCCCAGTTCTACGCTGGATTTGCAGATCATTTGAAACTGAAAGATGGAGCTGTCCCAGCAATAAAAGGTCACGGTCATGAGTCGAAACCGCAGGTGGTAAGTAAAACTGCATCAAATGTCGGTTTTGTTGACAGTTGGCGCACAAGTGCATATAATGTAAAAAGCAAAAGTTATCCAGGGATAATGTGATGGTGTATTGTGTGTGTTTAAATACATGTTTAGCTGACCAATGATAGCTTTGCTATGCGCTCGTGACTCTTTAGCTTTGCCCACGGCACGCCTCCAGGAGCTCAGCTGTTTTCGGAAAGACTCGGTACAGCGTATCTATCTTTGATAAATCTGATAAAACTAAAGACTCTTCGAAGATATGAAGGATGCTATACTACTGTATAGGTACTCAAGATTAATATTTAAAAATATTTAAAAAAAATCTTATCGACCACAAACCTTATATATACATATAGGCCTAGCTTAAATTAAAAGAAAAATTGTATTAGCTTTTGAAAAGCCAGTGACATTTAGGCTACTTTACAAATAATTTTGATGGAGTAATCATAAATCACATTTTTACAAATCACTAATTCTTAAGAAATGGGACATTTCCTTTAGTAAATTGTTTTAGTTTTAAAATTAGATTTAGAGTAATTTTTAATTTAGTTTGTGTAATGGCTACATTTCATATGTTGCTTAGGCGCTTCGTAAAAGTTGCAGCACTGCCCATTTTGCCTATTTATCAATGTCCCATTATCGTGGAATTAATAAGAGTGATTTATGAATGTGTCTGAGTTGGTGTAACTGTATACACTAAAACAATATGCAAAGGAGTCATGCTTGTTGCAAGTCTAAATATTTTGATTAAGACACTTTGCCCAGTGAATTTGAATAGACAAACAAACAGACATGTAAATCTATTTCAAAATGTTCTGAATTATCCTCTCTATCCACCTGGAACAGCCTGATTGCGTGTGGTTTGTCTGGATAACTTTATCCTCTGGCTCCCTCGCCCCTGTCAGTGGATCTAGTGTGGATGTGTCATACTTTTGCTGAGTCCATTTGACAGTGTGTGCCATGTTCACTGAGGCTGCTCTTTGTGTTCCAGACTGTAGCTACTCTGGCAGACTTATCCTGAAGCCTTTGAGCTTTACATCTGCCTGAAAGAAGTTGCCATCTTTGCACTTTCATCACAAGGTTGACTAGAAGTGCCAAGGCGCTCGCTCGCTCTCTCTTTCTCTCTCATTCTCTCTTGCAGGCCATCTGGATAGAGCAGGTGAATGGAGTATTAGTTCCGTGAAATGTCATTTAAAATGTCACTAATTCACACCAACATAGTTGCTTGTTTTAGATTTAAAGGGTTAGTTCACCCCAAAATTTAAATAATGTCATTTATTACTCACCCTCATGTCGTTCCACACCTGTAAGACCTTCGTTAATCTTCGAAACACAAATTAAGATATTTTTGTTGAAATCCGATGGCTCAGTGAGGCCTGCATAGCCAGCAATGACATTTCCTCTCTCAAGATCCATTAATGTACTAAAAACATATTTAAATCAGTTCATGTGAGTACAGTGGTTCAATATTAATATTATAAAGTGACGAGAATATTTTTGGTGCAGCAAAAAAACTAAATAACGACTTATATAGTGATGGCCGATTTCAAAACACTGCTTCATGAAGCTTCGGAGCGTTATGAATCAGTGTGTCGAATCATGATTCGGATCGTGTCTCAAACCGCCAAACTGCTGAAATCACGTGACTTTGGCGCTCCGAACCGCTGATTCGACACAAAAGCTTCGAAGCTTCATGAATTTTGTTTGTTTGGCGCACCAAAAATATTCTTGTCACTTTATAATATTAATATTGAACCACTGTACTCACATGAACTGATTTAAATATGTTTTTAGTACATTGATGGATCTTGAGAGAGGAAATGTCATTGCTGGCTATGCAGGCCTCACTGAACCATTGGATTTCAACAAAAATATCTTCATTTGTGTTCCGAAGATTAATGAAGGTCTTACGGGTGTGGAACGGCATGAGGGTGAGTAATAAATGACATTATTTAAATTTTTGGGTGAACTAACCCTTTAAATCTACAATGCAGTGTCAGCCTGTCAGGACTGTAGGTCAGGTTTGTTTTTCATTCTATTTTCAGTTTTGCAATTTAATAAAAAAAAAAAAAAGTATAGTCTGACGTGGGAATGCAATGTGTGCTAAGGTTTACTTTATGCAAATGTATAAATAATTTCCAACATCACATAAACCTCTATGTTTACAGCATTTTACCAGTAATCCGCCTAAATAAAAGCTTGATGCTTTGAATAACTTAATGATGAAGAATTAAAGACAATGTTAGTATTGTAATTTAAAATTAAATTATTATTTATTTTATTTTAAAGTACAATTGTAATTTACAACAGGAATATATTTCTGTTTTTAATTTTATAATTAGAGGTAAAACATTTAATTATAAAGTTAATATTATTATTATCATGATTATCAATATTATATGATTCAATATTATATATATATATATATATATATATATAATATTATATAACTAAAATGAGGTTTGAATCCACTTTAAAGCCCAACCACAATGTCAAAATAAAACACTAAAAAAATATTAAACGTTTTATCTGTTTACATGCAACCAGAATCAGAGGAGAACAGTGAACATGTGTCATTAAATTATTAAAATATTACCGTAAAATCTCAGGGGGTACCTTAAGTAAATATTTTATGCATTGGGGGCAGTGTTGGGTGTAATGCATTACAAATAACACGAGTTACGTAATCAGATTCTTTTTATCAAGTAACTAGTAAAGTAACACATTACTTTTAAATTTACAAAAAATTTTGTAATTTTTCAAGTTTTTTTTTCTTCAGTTTTTCAAATAAGTAACTCAAGTTACTTTGTTTTCCCAAGTTAATTTGTTATTAAAAAACAAACAAACAAGCCCAGCACAGATGAGTGTAAGTAATGCAAAAGTAACGTAACGCATTACTTTCCATAAAAAGTAACTAAGTAACAAAATTAGTTACTTTTTTAGGGAATAACGCAATATTGTAATGAATTACTTTTAAAAGTAATTTTCCCCAACACTGCTAATTGGTTCAGCCAACAAAGTTTGGAAACCCCTGCACTAAGCAATCAAAAAACATTTCATTTCATTTTGTAATGAAATTCTTTACCACCGTAGACACTTTCTCAGCATGATCTTGTACCTAATGAATATAACAACCATATCATCAATTGTTCTGTCATAACACAAAAGGTCTTGAGCGATGATCTTCCATGATCTTTTGCCATCATGTAAAGTGAAACTCAACTCAAATGTGGCATTTTCCCTCTAAAGCACCATTAAGTAATCAGTCTCAGCTGTTAGCATTAGGTAAAATGGGCATGCATGTTATAAACATGCTGTGAAGTGATTTGCTCTTCAAAGTGTTATAAAGAGCCGCCAATCAGAAGCTTTATGGGTTTTGTGAGCTCCGGAGGCAGAGGAAGAAATGAGGAAAGTGCAAGCGAAATGCCTATCATGGTCGATAAAAGGAAGGAACAAGCACATTCATTGTTCATGAACACCTCCCACAGAAGAGGACTATCATTTTAATATCTCTTTAATGTTATGCTGGAAATATGCATGTCGTTTGTGTTCTTTCTGTTCCCGCAGCAGGAAGATAAGTCTGATTGGCTGGTGGGATTTAATTAGAGGTATACTTTATCCTCCGTGTAAGTCCCACATTTTGCCACCTACCTACACTCTTTTGTTCAGACTCCCTTTCATTTTAGTTCTGGTTTCTAATGAGAACAGGATTATACAGACATGATGGACATCCATTTTTCAGGTTGGGGGACGTGACTTAAAACGTGATAATTAAGGTTTTTGTTTCATTCATGTTGTAATTATTCACATTGATCTGACAGAAACAAGACCATGGGAAACATTAAGCAGCAAATGTTGTCTTTACGTCTGTACAGTTATAGAATTTAAATGAACAGTTTAGCCGCAAATTAAAATTTCATGTTGTTGCTGGTTATAACTTGTGGCTGAGTAAATAATGACAGAATTTTTATTTTTGATTCAACTATCCCTTTAATTTTATCAATGAAAACTGATGTAGATGAAGAAGGTGCATCTTGACGTATGTTCTGGATGTCGTGATATGTCTTTCTTACGTGTGGAGTGCAGCTTCCTGTCAGAATGCGTGTTGTCAGATGCAAAGGGTCTGAGTTAGGGCTTGGGGCGCAGCGTAGACCCACATAGCCCTGAAATAGTGCACTCACCAGGGGTTAATGAGAGCTGCCATGGGTCGGTTACCTCACAGAATACTTTCTGCTCCATTGATATGACAACCCACCCCTGGCAACAGTCATCTGTGTCTGTCCTACACACCCACAGACACACGCATAGAACAGTAGCGGGATGGGGAATATATAAACTGAGGGAAAAGCAAACACATTTGCAATCAGTTTTTTTTTTTTTTTTTTGATAAACCGATATACAATAAAGAAAAAATATAGAGTTGGACGAGGATTGTATCATTCTGGAATTTAGTGGATTGTAAAAGCGTTTGGACTAGTGGTTGAGAATCCTATTCTGAACTGCTTTATTTTTAATAAGGCCCCATTTCCACTAGTGTTTTGCTATAGTTACGCCTGTCGTTTGCACTATGCCAGCGTTTTTGAACCTTGAAAACTGAGACTTTCAAAAAACGCTGCAGACCCTGTTTTAGTTTGAAAACACCGGGGCTGTATTTCAGTATAAACAGACCAAAACGGAGACTTTTGAAAATGATGGCATGGCTGCCCACATTTGCTCTGCATATCCTTGATGACCATGTAAACAATAGCATGGAGACTGAACTGCAATCTTTGCTGGCTTCGTTATCATTTTTAGCAGTCATTGTGCAGTTAAACTCTGCATTTTTTAATAATGCAGCTGCCTACATGTGCAAGAGGCAACTGTTTACACTTGTACGCACATACCCAGTGTGCATCAATGGTCATGTGACATGCATTTTCGGTCGTGTAGTGTAGACGGAGATCGTTTCTGAAATGCTGTGGAAACACCAGCGTAGACCAGGATCGTTTTCATTTTAAAACAAAAACGCGCTAGTGTAAACGGGGCCTAAATACTGTAACTAAACGATTGTCTGTGTTATTCTTAATCGGTGATAACATTTTAATTTCTTTCGCCAGTGTGGATAGAATGCCATAAAATATACAGTACATTTTTTGCGGCGTGTTCTGCTCTGTTGGCACAAGTCGGAACACTATTGGCGGCTTTCGGCTGATTGAGTATGTTGAACTTGTTGCTAAGAGATTTCTGATTGGCTGTTCAGCTTGAACCAGTACGAGAGATGAAAAAACGGAGTCACTTCTAGCTCTTCCAGTTTCCCTTTTGAAATGACAAATACAGAATACTGCCACCTGCTGGTACGGAGAGTTATTTCCTTTCAGACAGGCACATGATATTTTCTTCTTCTAAAGCACAATGAATGGCTTTGAAACAATTTTCAATCAGACATTGCTACTAAATTTTACAAATAATTACAAAGAAACATCAACACATTGAATTGAATGTGAAATTTTGAAGTAGAAAGATTGAAATAGTATTTTAAAGCACATTTTCAAGAAAATAATTTTTTTAAGTGTACTAAGCTAATTGTTAATGGAATTGCTAAGGAACCAGAATAATTAGAATCATTTGTAGAATCAAAATTGGAACCACAATTCTTACATTTTCTGCCATTCCCATCCCTATTACATTGTTTCTACACCATCGCGGAGCAACAGCTATCGGCTGTCTGAACACGACAAGCCGACCGTTGCAAAGCACTTGGACTACGTCAGAAATAGAACGTGGAATCCGTTTACTGTCGAGAATTTGTCGCGTTGTGCCACATCCAGTGTAGACATTATCACTGATTATAATGGGTTCTATTGTCTTTTGACGCGTTGTGTCGCGCCGCTCGCGTCTGGTGTAGACATGGTGTTAGGCCCTGTTTACACTAGTGCGTTTTTGTTTTAATATGAAAAAGATCCTCGTCTACGCTGGCATTTCCACAGCATTTCAGAAACGATTTCCATCTACACTACATGACCGAAAATGCATGTCACATGACCATTGATGCACACTGGGTATGTGCATACAAGTGTAAACAGTTGCCTCTTCCACATGTAGGCAACTGCAGTATAAAAAAAAAAAAGGCAGAGTTTAACTGCACAATGACTGCTAAAAATGACAACAAAGCCAGCAAAGATCACAGTTCAGTCTCCATGGTATTGTTTACACGGTCGTCAAGGATATGCAGAGCAAATGTGGGCAGCCACGCCATCATTTCAAAATTCTCCCTTTTGGTCCATTTATACTGAAACTGCATTTTCAAACTAAAACGGGGTCTGCAGCATTTTCAAAAGTCTCCGTTTTCGAGGTTCGAAAACACAGGCGTAGTGTAAACGACAGGTGTAAGCGTAGCAAAACTTATGCGTTTTTTAAAACGATAACACACTAGTGTAAATGGGGCCGTAGTGACATCAGCCCAAAAAGGAATGTTTTTTCAGAGGCTGCCTGATTTTGATTATGAAGACAAATGATGATGATTTTTTTTTCTTTGGAATAACATGCACAGAATCATTCACAATAAGACCAGGAATGTGCATTAAAAAAGTAAATAGAGTTGATTTTGATTTCATGTTGACTTTAAATTTCAAACCGTTATCAGAGTTACTTCCTTCCTCCTCCTTTCAGTGTTATCGTAAATAGCCCTATGCATATTCATGGGCATCTACGTCACATGAAATACATCATCAGCACTCTTTGAGAGAGGTTGAATGCACCAGTTCATCCACAGCATCGGCGTCTCAGTCGCTTAGCGTCTGATTCATGTTGATCTGTAAAGCTAGATTCATGATGTGAGTGGAAGTCAACAATACATGTAATGAAAATTGCTCTTCTACCATCTGGAGCCTTATGTCAGGGGCTCATTCATGAAATAAGTGTACCAACAAAGGCACACACACACACACACACACTAGAAAGAAATGCATATGTTCCCCAAGTGACCACTAGAGTGCTGTGTAGCATTACGGATATCATTTCCACAATGTTTAGACAGTTAAACACACTGACTGCATTAGAATTGTGGCCTTTTAAAAGCAGGCTTTACATTATGGATTTCCCATAATGCTCAAAGAGTCCCATAAGTATTGAATAACTCTTAAATGAATGCCTGACATTTAAAGAAGTGTTTTTGTTTCCATCAGATTTTCTGTGATATTTAATGATACATACTGTATAGAAACATGAACATGCTTTGAATAATTGTTGTTTACTGTTGTTGTTGTTGTTGTTGTTATTATTATTGTTTTAGTGTTGGTTTTTGGAAGCATTTAAAGGACTCACAGTTATTTTTATAGAAATAATTCCATGGGCAAACCAATTGTCCTAGAAACATTCAAAAACTAATTAAGATTCATATCAATACAAATGCAGGACAATTGTATTTGTTATGTAAGCTACATAACTTTATTTATAATTAAAGACCGTTAAAGAGCCAGTTCTAATGAACTGCTGTCAGACTATATCTTAAGATGCAAGTCATAGCATAGCCTAGGGTATTAAATGAACATGTTTGAAACAAAGAGTATTCAGAATGACTAAAAGCATGGCAGTTTAGCTTTGAATTAATATTATTACAAATAAACTATAAATATAAACTGAGAAAAGGTCCATATAGAACAGAATATTAGTATCATTCGCCAACACTCCTTAATATCTTGAGATATGTGTGTGTTGGTGTATGTATATATATATATATATATATATATATATATATATATATATACATGAATATGAAAACAGGAATAAATTACATTTGAAAACATATTACTTTAGAAAATACTAAGTTGTAATGATATTTCCTAATATTACATTTAATTTGGTTTCTGTTTCATTTTCATGGACTAAGGGTACGTTTACACAACACTGCTAAAAATGGAAACGTTTTCCTTTGCGGAAAATGACTAAAATCACTGTATTATGCAGCCAGACCAGTAGTTTGCGATGTCACTTTGTAAAGAAACGCTACGTGCCTATAGACTGAACATGTAATATGCATGTGCATGATGTCACTGTTTTCACAAATTTGTGTTTTTGTAGTTTACATGGAGATGATAACAGTTTCGTTTTTCAAAAACTTGCACTTTGAAAGCAGGTTTCAAAAGTTTGCATTTTCAGGCCCCCAAAATGCTGTTGTTGTGTAAATGAACAGCCAAAACACGTAAAAAGTTTTCCATTTTTAGTTGAAAATGGTGTCGTGTACAAGTTTGAAAATCTTTGTTTCCTGTGTTTCCATGGTTCCATAGCATGTTTTCATTTGTTGTCATAGCGTTGTCATAGTGTTTAATTGATTTGATTCACCTGCTCCTTGTTCAGCTGTTTGGTTTCTGTGTATTTATAGTCTTTAGGTTTTAGGCCTCCTTTACACTAGTGTGTTTTCGTTTTTTAAAATGCATAAGTTTTGCTACAGTTACGCCTGTCGTTTACACTACAAGGTTTGAAAACGGAGACTTTCAAACCCCGTTTTAGTTTGAAAACGTAGGGGTTGCGTTTTAGTATAAACAGACCAAAGCGGAGACTTTTGAAATGATGGCGTGGCTGCCCAAGTTTGCTCTGCGTACGACCGTGTAAACAATAACATGGAGACCGAACTGCGGTTTTTGTTTTTAAATAATGCAGCTGCCTACATGCGCAAGAGGCAACTGTTTGTGTGCGCATGCCCACTGTGCATGAATGGTCATGCGTTTTCAGCCGTGTAGTGTAGACGGAGATCGTTACTGAAACGCTGTGGAAACGCCAGCGTAGACAAGGATCGTTTTAATTTTAAAACGCTGTTGTGTAAACGGGGCCTTAGTCATTCTTGGTCCATTCTCGTCATTGTATAGTTGGTTGTGTTCTCCTACGTTGCTCCTGTTCTCCTATGCTCATGTATGTTTGTTGTGAATAAACGTAGCTGTTGCAAATAGATCCTGCTTCAACTACTCTCATTCTGCAATGAACCGTGACAATTACTGTGTTTACTGTATTTTTTATAAAATATAAAAAAAAATGCAGCCTTAGTGAGCATAAGAGACTTCATTCATTCATTCATGTTTTTTTACGTTTCATTTTATATTTTGTATTTCTTCATAGCCATGGCAGTAAATGCAGTGTAGGTGAAACACTGCATCGCTGATCTTTAACCCTCACATCTAATTCAGTGACTGTGTTCAGTGGTGTGAGGTGACTTTAACTCTGGTGCTGGCAAGCAGGGCAGGACTAGTGGAGGTGGATGTAGACACACTGAGGGGAGAGGCTGATTAAGAACCTCCGCAGTGAAAGAGCAGGGCACCAGCCTACTCCCATGCTACCAGCTGACCTTGCACAATTCAGCTCCATGAAGCCAAGTCACAGTCATCCCTCTGCAAGAAAAGCTTGCTGACCATATGGGTCATGCCTAAAAACACTGTTTTCCTTCCTGTCATACAAAGTGCCCCCACCTACAAAAATGCACACGTAGCATTTAATGTAGCCCATAAAATGCTCTGAGCCATTGGGAGAACATACTGTAGAATCTGACATCATTATTACTGGATTTTTGTTTGGACTCTAAACTAGCCTCAAGGAAAAATAAAATTCTGCCATGATGTACTCACCTTCATGTTGTTCCGAACCCATTTCCTGTTATTTTTTCAGAAGAACTCAAAAAGAATGTATTTTTGAAGAGTCTTTACACAACTATTTTCCAGTAAAAGTAGTAACGTGGGCACTATAGTCCATATCTGTGTGAATACTCTAAATGTGTGAGGAACAAACCCAAATTTATGTCATTATTCACAGATAATCTTCCTCTTCAGTAAGCTGTCAATCCTAGAAGTGCTCTGGATCAATTAGAATTTCTGTGCAAAAAGCTTTTGTTAACATTTTACAATTAGACACTTCAAAGGATCCATTTATGTACTTTAGTACATTAGTTAACATGACATAAGATTAATAAATGATGTAGAAGTATTGTTCATTGTTAATTTAAGTTAATTTCAACATTTATTAATACATTTTTAAATACAAATGTATCTTTTAACATTAGTTAATGTACTTTGAACTAACATGAATAAGCAAGGAACAATTGCAATTTTATTAACTAAAAATGACAAAGATCATTAATTGCTCTAAGAAATTGCTCAGAGTTAGTTTTTGTGAGCTTATGCATTAACTAGTTAACAAATTAGAAATTACTTTAAAGTGTTAGATTCAAGTCATTTAACATTATTTAGTGCATTAGCTCATGAACCAGGAACATTTTTGCCGCATTTATCAGTCCATGTTAATTTATAAATATACGGTATACTTTAGTTTAGCATCCAATTCTCACTATTAACTAGCTGCTTATTAGCATGCATTTTAGTAGGATATTGGCTGTTTATTAGTACTTATTAAATGGTTAGTTCTTGTCCTTGATTCTGATTGGTCAATAGATGTGTTTTATTCATGATAAAATACGGCTATGACCGCTTCACCCAACAGTTCTGTGTATCACTACACAACACCCTTAGCAACCACCCTTAGCAACGTAAACTGTATGTTCTCAATTAATATTGTTCATTGAAGCTTACTGTATTATGTAGAAGAGTGTTGTGAGAAAAAGATAAAGTGAGCGAGTTTATTACCTGCATTCAGATTTAGCATTTTCCTTCAGGTCAGTCCTATGTTCATAATAAAACATCAGTTTAAATGTCCGATGTATTATCTTGTCCTTTTAACAGTTAAGGGGTTTTCCCGTGACTGACAGCGCTAGTCAAAGCATTTGTCAGTTGCGTCTTGTTCCGTGTTCACAACAATTCATTCTTTTCAATGTAAAAGTCTTCACCACTGACTGACACACTCATAAAGAGAGTCTTTGCCACCATCTAATGGCGCAATAATGTAACTTCTATTGCTGTTCACGGTCAGAGACTATTTTTTTCCAGCGGAAGAAAGGCTTTTATTGAAAGTTTACTTCATGAAAGTTGCATTGATACATATTTTTGGCTTTAATATTTGTATTGTGTGGTAACCGTTTTATAAAAGCAATAAAGTACTCGAGGCTAGTGCTGTATTGTTAGTTCATGTTAACTAATGTTAACAAATGAAACCTTATTGTAATGTTGTTGTTTTTTAAAGATTTAGTTGATCCTGTTTGCAATTCAGACTGAAGATTTTTGTTCACGGATCATAATGATCCAATTTCCAAGTTCATCTCACTGGAATCTGTGCCAGAATTTTAATTTTTGAACGAATTATGCCTTTCAGGAAACAGTTTTTTCTTCAGAATAACTTTTTTGCAAAGTCTGTCCTCACAGTATGAATGTTCAGGGTGAATATAAATAGATATATTGATTTGTGCATGGGGGTGTATTAGTGTGGATGGTAACAGCAGACACAACAACTTGGCTGATTAGTTTGTTGGTCAGAGTACGAGAGGAAACCAGTCGAAGTCTGAATAATCAAAGCCTGCGTCCCTGTGTGCTGTCTGCCAATAGACCCCCTCATTACTGGGATGTTGACAATCAGCTACAGCAACGGTGACACTATTTCCTAGTCCTCGGAGGCCAGATCCTTTGAGTGTCATGGGGGGGAAGGCATCGCAAAGCACTTGTACGATAGAGAGAGATGCTTTGTATAACAACAACAGCTTGTTTCTTCCATCCCTTTCACATGTATGAGTTTCCTGGCATATTCTGTCCTGCAATGTTCTTTCCTGTTCTCTTTCTCTCGTGGCACTAATTACATGGTTACACTAAGCTATTATTAGGCATCCTCTTTGTTTACTTAATGCTG
This sequence comes from Elopichthys bambusa, assembly GCA_037101425.1. Lineage (NCBI taxonomy): Eukaryota > Metazoa > Chordata > Actinopteri > Cypriniformes > Xenocyprididae > Elopichthys > Elopichthys bambusa. Next base: position 25,502,269 of record CM074435.1, read on the forward strand.
TCTTTGTGTGTGTGTGTTTTATGTAGCCTTGGTTTTCAGACGAGTACACAATCAGGCACATTTGTACAATCACTACTGCAAGACTGAAAATAACTTGGAGATACTATCATTGCTCAGAAGCGTAATGAAATTCAGAATCAGAATCAATAGAATTCTATGACCTTCTGAACTGCTGTGTGATTGGACGGAATCAATGAGTCATTATGAGATCATAATGACTCAAATCAAAACTGCTTATTTATAGAGCCAGTGATTTGCACTCTCCATTATGAATAATGAGGTAAATTCAGAGATGAAGCTGTTACATAATGTTTTGACAGATTTGGAGAAGTGAAAGAGATTTATATAAATAAACTTCCAATTTGGTCAGATAATCTCTCCTGCATCATTCAGATTGGACTTTGTTTTGCTAACCTGTGACAGCCACTGTCTGTTTGTCCATCTCACGATTTCTTCAATGCTTTTGTTTTTCAGTGTTTAATTGAAATTTAATTAAACATTTAATGTGATTCACATGGACCCCAAAATAACCTGCCATGGTTCTGTTCTATTATTGATCAATTAGAAAGTAATTTAAGCAGGACATTTATTTATCTATGTTTATAATGGGAAGATTTATCCGGGTGCTTTGTGAGACGCTGAGAAAGTGCCATTAATGGAATAGTTTTATATCCATTATGGCCAGTGCTTTACTCTAATTTAAAATAAAGAAATGAGACTTTAAAAGTTAATTTCATTATTATTATTACCTGCACCATTAGGGGACTTTACTATTATGAGCATATTTGCAGCGAGGGAGCTAAAGCATGACGACATTCAACACACTATAAGCTGCTGGGGTGTCACACAGTGTATTCATTCAGAAAATGACATCATTAAAATTGATCAAGTGTAAGAGAAAATATCAGGAACCATGGGGTGAACCCCTCTTTCAAACAAAACCTTTATATACCTCCATCAAACCCCTGTTGTCATATGACTCATATGTGTTAGCCATATATAAATGAGCAGCTATAAATGAAATGAGTGGTGCTGATGAGATTTGGGGAATATGAGAACTTCATGTGAACTTCAACACAGGTTAGGCTATATGTGTGGAGCTATTCAATGGGATGAAGTAAATTATGGGAGTTTGTTTAGCTATTTGTTTATCAGTTTTTTAAAAAAATATTGTTAATGTTACAAAATATGACATTAATATGACAATTAATATAACAAAATATGACACTAATTTAAAGTTAAAGTTAAGGTGGGAAACGGCGTATCTCTTGCCTCCCCTGAACCCTTTGAGTTTTAACAGACCCCCTGAAGCGTGCCGTGGGTTTGGCGTGTTCTTGCTCTGTTCATGCAATAAATGTTGGTCTCCAAATGAGAGGTTTTTGTTGTGTATTTACTTGAATTTCGCAAGAAAATTAGATGTAGAATTACTTGTGTGTAGCACAATAGCTAACTATAGAGGAATTACCTTCTTGCGCGTGACTTTTTCTCATTCATTTTCAATGTTAGTGTTTAAAAATGCATGTGCACAGTTCAGTTGAATGATAAAGTTTACTTTCTTTAAATTAGGGGCCATTCACACGACAGTTTTTTTAGCTAAAAACTGAAAACTTCTTATGCGTTTGAGCTGTTCATTTACATGACAACAGTTTTAGTGCCTAAAAAATGCTCACTTTGGAAATCGGCTTTCAAAGTGCAAGTTTTTGAAAACAAAACCATTATTGTCTCTGTGTAAACTACAAAAACGTGAATTCGTGAAAGCAGTGACATCATGTGCATGCGTATTACATGATCAGTCTATAGGCACATAGATTTTCTTTACAAAGTGACAACGCCAACTACAACTTTCATGAAGTAAACTTTTTCTAAAAGCCTTTCTACCGCTGGAAAAAATAGTCCCTAACCGTGAACAGCAACAGAAATTACATTATTACGCCATTAGATGGCGGCAAAGACATTCTTTATGAGTGTGTCAGTCAGTAGCGAAAACTTTTACATTGAAAATAATGAATTGTTGTGAACACGGAACAAGACGCAACTGACAAATGCTTTGACTAGCGCTGTCAGTCACGGGAAAACCCCTTAACTGTTAAAAGGACAAGATAATATATCGGACATTTAAACAGATTTTTTATTATGAACATAGGACTGAAGGAAAATGCTAAATCTGAATGCAGGTAATAAACTCGCTCACTTTATCTTTTTCTCACAACACTTCTACATAATACAGTAAGCTTCAATGAACAATATCAATTGAGAACAGTTTATGTTGCTAAGAGTGGTTGCTAAGGGTGTTGTGTAGTGATACACAGAACTGTTGGGTGAAGCGGTCATAGCCGTGTTTTATTGTGAATATTGACCAATCAGAATCAAGGACAGGAACTAACCGTTTTATAAACAATAATTAACCACACTGATATAAGAGCATTTTATCTGTCAGTCAGATGGACGTGAAAGTTGCATTTGTTACTATCTATTGTAGGATCTCGAAGCAGAAATCATCATTGGTTCAGTTAATTTTTAATTTTTAATCATCGTGCATGATTTGTAAATTAATACATTTTCATGTTTGCCACACATAACCATTTCCATATGTATAGCTCCGTAACTCTACAGCACTGTTTGCAATGTAGAGCGATTGGGTTTTGAGTTTTCATCTCAAGTTTGCTTTTGTTTACATTATTGGTTAGGTTTAGGTGCTACATTATATTGTTCTATGCGATAGATCATTAACCTTTTAGCATCACTTACAAGCTGCTGCGATACATACAACAACCAACAAAATAAATATGTGAGATTCACGTTCACCTGTATCTGATAAAACAGTGTGCCTTCAGAGTCACTCATTTCACTTTGAAAGTGATGTGAAACACAATATGCAACATAATATCATTTTGCAGAAATGCCACCACCAGCATTGAGCCAGGGTTAACTTTTGACTGGCAATTTCACAAGGAGACAATTAAAGCTTTATCTTTATTTCCAAGAGCAATCTGAAACTCAGGAGGAATCCAATGTAACTCGCTGTTCGCCAGTCTCAAGGTGACTACACTTTGAATGACTTCTGATTTTTAATTGAGCACGCAGAGACATTCACAAGGCCCAGGAGAACCCACGGTCGAGGTGAGCGTGAATGCGTAGTGCTATGCAAATGGCTTCATTCCCCCTCTCACGATAATTAGAATAGGTTCCCTAATTCCCCAGAAGTTGTTGCTGACTTGCAGCGACTTCCTCTCTAATGCAAATGTAGCTACCAATATCGAAGGCGACGCATCAGCCAATTCATGCGAGACCAGAGATCAAAACACGTATGGGCCGTGTCATGCATACTTCATAGGGCGTATCCTTCCAAAATCTTGTGCTGCTATTAAGAGGAGATGAGCTTTTGGATTGCATCCCATGAAGAATGCATTTCTTCAGAATCCCATTACGGAAGCTACAGTGCGCACAGAGGGTTTAATGGCAGGGTAAGCTCAGCCAACGAAAGTGAGGCTCTAAATCAATCAATGATTAAAACAACACTGCTGGCTTCTCTGTGACTGGCTGCTTTTAATTTCTAGCCCAAACCAGCCTCTTTTCAATTTTTCAGCGATCCCTCAAAGTTGCCGCTTCGCCAACATGTCTCTAGAGAACGGCTGCTGTTGTTTCGCTTGTCCCGCCGCCAGTCGGGAAAGTGGCTGGAGGGGCTTCTCCTGATGATGCCAGTGGAAAAAAGGCCCCGATTAATTACTGATGTGGTCTCAGAGCAGGGACATGACAGCAGGTAAATGAGATTCAGGAAGAACAGCTGCAGCTCCTCATCTCCTGTGCCGGCTATTCTTAGAAGATAAAGAGCAGGCCGGATGGCCACTTGCCGAACGAGCCAAAGAAATTAACAGTTTCGAAATGTCCTCAGATAATGGACTTTTCCGTCTGTTAAGTGGCGTCATTCTGTGATTCTTCTTTTTTTTTTTTTTTTTTTGCACGCCGTGCGGAAGTGGGTGACTGGAGACAGAACAAGGGCAGAGAAATTTGAGGCGAATTTGAGGAAGCGTCCAAACTCAGAAATATAGCAGATTCCAATTGATCATTTCAACACCTGAGAGCACATCTGATGATTCTCGAGTTTGAGTTCCCACGCAGAGGTCGCATCAAATATTCATCAGCTTTCTTTGGTCTTTACTGAGGGATGATTCAAAAGATGGATTTGCTCTATAAGCAAATTCATCTTCTCGAAGAGTCTCGAAGTGAGACACGGGTCAAACCCTTTAAAATGATAATTGATTCATGCGTCTCTTGAAATGTGACTCATTTGCTTGTTAAGTTTCTTCCCAAACTGTCCTCTGGCTGTTTATCCGTATACTTGTGGCGTAACGTATTCGCATTAAGTCTTCTGTCACTCATCATACAACCTGATGAATTTGTCGCAATATCTATTTATTTTTGGGGAAAAATAATGGGTTCTGCATTTTGCAGCAACAGTGATGTTTTTGTGGGTGGACTGAGCTGGATTTGGGCATCAATCTTTCCCTCTCCCTGCTGATGATTGGAGGTGCAAGGTGGATGCTGAGCACAGGTTAGCTGAAAGGTCCCAGATTCCAGCACGGCATTATTTACTGTGGTGGGAGACACACACATACATTACAGACATCTGAGGAAAGGTCATAGAGAAAGATGGAGAGCTGCGGTAAATTGCCTCTCCATCACATTATTGGGCTTTCATATTGCCAAGTCAGTCATGCTGGCACACGAAGGGCCCTGACCTGACTGGTTATTCTGTACACTAGTAACATCAGCCCTGAATGTCTGATATGTGAAATCCTAATAGCTAGAGATGAGACTTTATGGGGGCCGATTTATCTGAGATCATTCGCACTAGTATCTGTTTTCCTTTCTGTGAAACAAATCTGGATTGAATGAATGTTGCTTTTGCATCTTAAAACTAGGGCTTGTTTCATTAACTATTGATGAAATTAATAGAAGACTTCTAACTCTACTTTTTGATTTGAATGAAGAGAATTAATCAGATTTATCAACATTTGTCTGCTTATAGACAATGTTTATATATGTCTAGTCATTAATTAAGGTCTTTTTTAATGCTTTCATCTGCCACAATAATGTAATGTCTTAAATTATTTAATTTTTTGGGTTGCTTTCCTTAACATATACTGATATATGCTATTCTATTATCAATTAAAATGAAAGGATAAATCTATAATTAAAGTGGCTTTCAAAATTCTATACAGTTTATTGTATTTTATTGTATTTATAAAGTAATGTGATGTCATTATTTTTATATATATATATATATATATATATATATATATATATATATATATATATAGTATATATATAGTATATATGGGTCAATGACGTGACAGGTCTTTTTTTTTTTTTTTTTGTCCAAAGGCCTTAATAATAATAATAAAAACAAAGATATGATACCCAAAGTATGATATTCTAGCCAACTAGATCTCTTTTATTGAATCCAAAAGGTTTTAATTATATTTTTTACATTTAAAGATTTTGAAGGATCAAAAGTCATTCAGTTTAACCATCCAAAGGCCAATACAGCCAATAAATGTATATATTTCTTATTCTGGCATGATTTTATAACATCATATATCAACATAGTGCAAAATAGTATTAAAATTATGTGTAGAAGTCATTGCTTTGATGTGAGAAAAAATGTCCGGAAAAATAAATTTAATTGATGTCAGAGTAACCAATATAAAGGGAGCATTTTGGATCAAGTCATGCGGTCAATATCATGTGACAGGATGTGACATCATTCAGACACCTGCAAAGGACCACATGGTCATGAAGCAAAGTAACTAACTCTCTTTAAACTATTTGAAAAATTCATGTTTTCATTTGCTGATACACATGTCCCCAAACATCAGGTCATTCAGTACAACCGCTATAAAACATGGAAAATGTTGTAATATTTTAAAAACTTGTTTGATTGTCCTTTTGCTAGCTAGATATCAGCCTGTTAGCATTGTTTAACAATATTGTCATTTGGTGCGACCAAAAGTGTCTATCGGTAAAACCAAAATTTTGGTTAAACCGAATGACTTTTTTGGTGACAAATTTTGTAAAGAATGACAAAAGCAGTGTTAATTGATTATAAAAACCACATAATCTCATTGTTAACATTTATTAAACTCTCCATCTCCATTAGGTTTTTTTTAACAAAACCGTATTCGTCAATGACCCATATATATCTGTCATCTTAATTTGATGGCATTTCTTTAAAAATATTAATATATGCATTCAGTTCAATTGAAAATTCAATTGGTTATTTTATTTATCAATTGTAATATTAATTTTATATTTTAGAATTGTATTTTTCAAACATTTTTTTTTTTTTTTTTAAATGTCTTTATATAATATTAATTTGGTGGCTTTTCTTGGCAAAGATTGATATATGTAATTAATTCTGTTAATTAATCTGCATATCATCTGATTAATTTGATTACCATTTTCTATCAATTTGGCAGCCCAAATTAAATCCCATCTGGATCCATTCTGAAATTACATCACTTAAAACATTACATTACTCTTATACAACAGAATGGAGAGAGATGACAGGATCAACTGAAAATTTGATAGAGTAAGTCCCTAAAAGGGCCTGGAGTCATATGTAACCGAACAGAGCGATTTATCACCACTGGCTTTTATGTCCATTGTTTACAATCCTTGGGTCCTGATTGAAATAAAGTGCAGGGAATGTTTTTCCAGGACATGTAATTTCAGAGATGAATGACCCCGTCCTCATTTGCTCCCAGAGATCTAGATCCGTAACGCATATAAGTTCTTAGTGACCATTACACAAAAATATTCGGTAGCATTGGAGATGTCGGAAATGGTGAGATTTCACCTCGGGCACCATCTGACAAAAGACTATGACTAACTTTAAATCCGACTCTGTGTCAGCCTTAATGACTTGAAAGAAATTAATTTCGCCGACCACACCACTGATGAACCTGCTAATGGAATGCCTCAACTCCATTCTCGTTTATTCCTTCATCCAAATTGATTCGGTCAACTGCTGATTCAGTAACTTCCAAATATACTGTACTGTATATATCCATGAAATTTTATGAGCGGATGTCGAATTAAAGGTTTGCTATTTATCATCCTCCATAAAGACATTTCACAGATGTTAGCTCTACCAAAAGCCTGGTTTCTGGCTCCACCATCTAATCACACATGTTCAGACGACATCTATGAAGATGTTGCAGACGGGTTTTTGGATGTTGAACAGTGTTTTGGATTTGCTTGGCCCATGTTTATCTAACGATAAATTATTCACAGCCCAGTGCCCTGAAATCCCATATTCCAGATGTAGCTGTGCATCATTTCCATATATGAACTCGTTGAATGAGCACAATCTTTCCATTGGGACTATGTAAATTTGTGTTACTCAGCAAATCAGCCCCTCTCCATCCGGTAGCTTGAGCAAATGAACAACATAACATCGCTTCAGAACAGGAGTGAAAAGGCTTGTCATGGAGCACAAAAGGATCAGGACATCTGTATGTGAGCGTGTTTGATGGGGCGCTGGGGTCCATGCAGCAGACCTGTGCCATGTTTGCTTTAGTCAAGGGTCTGTTTTGGAAAGATTCTCTGCTAAGCTGAACACAGTGAGCTGTGGTTTTCTCAAGTGTACTTAGTGTCCAATGCATGTCTGACAGAAGGAGGATAAATTTGTCCATTTAATGTGCCCACTGAGCAGGAACATTATGTTTGACTTCACCTGTTCTTATCTGGCCCACAGAGCCATCATGATTTTTCAGGCTCTAATTTACTTCCTCTCAAAGATGGCTTAAATGCAGTCATGTTGCTGGAACAAACAAAACCGCAAATGGCGGTTTATCGTAACTCGCCACTTTAGACAGACATGTAAAAAGTGAATGAAATTTCGAGCGTGTTCTTTATGGCATTTTTTTTTTTTTTTTAAATGCAATAAATCCTTTCAGCAGGACACAGTGGTTTCACTATAAATGTTCCACCTCCACTATCAGTCTTCCATTATTTCTGTTTACTGGATTCTCTCCCTACTGCTGGGAACCCTTGTGGCCTCTGGCTAAAGAATCAAGTTTGGCTTCAGACAACACCCACAGAAAAGCAAAGCTGTTGTTTTCCAACTTGAAATTCAGTCAGTGCTTTGCTGTTATATGACTTGCTGTCTCAATCTGTCTTTTTGCTTTAAACCACAGACAACTATGCACTTATCTTTATCAAGAATTAGCAGCGTTCATCTTTTCTCTTCTCAGAGAAGAAGAATATACACACTGATGTTTCTCAAACTAGCACTTTTAGCCTACACGATGCACTTTCAGAAAATAAACACTGGCTAAGTCTAACACTGGGCATATATGCATTACTGATAAATAGTTTTTTCCCTTAAAGTTTAATTTCCACCATATCTCAAAAGATGTGTTGTGTTCAATAGCATTGTGATAAAAATGACAATTTTGTCTTGCTACAGCTAATTTAACTGCTAGCCTTTTATGTGTCTTAAATACAAACTTTAAAACTTACACAGTAACACTTTATTTTGATGGGCCACATTCTACTAACTAGAAGTAAATTTGCAACTACATGTCAGCTACCAGTCATTAGAGTATTAGCAGACTGTCTGCTTAATATATGCAGACATTTTATTTTGATGCTCCCAACAGACATTCTACTGACTAACTTTGCAACTACATGTCAACTTATTCTACTAACCCGAACCCTAACACCTAACCTAACAGTCTAATAATACTCTAATAGAGAGTTAGTTGACAATGTAGTTGCAAAGTTACATATAGTTAGTAGAATGACGGAAGTGAGCTATATGGAAATAAAGTGTAACCAAATACAAGCCGTGACTTATTCACGATACAGCACTAGCCTCGAGGTACCTTATTGCTTTTATAAACGATTACCACACAATACAAATATTAAAGCCAAAAATATGTATCAATGCAACTTTCATGAAGTAAACTTTCAATAAAAGCTGTCCTTCCGCCGAAAAAAATAGTCTCTGACCGTGAACAGCAATAGAAGTTACATTATTACGCCATTAGATGGTGGCAAAGACTCTCTTTATGAGTGTGTCAGTCAGTAGTGAAGACTTTTACATTGAAAAGACTGAATTGTTGTGAACACGGAACAAGACGCAACTGACAAATGCTTTGACTAGCGCTGTCAGTCACGGGAAAACCCCTTAACTGTTAAAAGGACAAGATAATACATCGGACATTTAAACAGATGTTTTATTATGAACATAGGACTGACCTGAAGGAAAATGCTAAATCTGAATGCAGGTAATAAACTCGCTCACTTTATCTTTTTCTCACAACACTCTTCTACATAATACAGTAAGCTTCAATGAACAATATCAATTGAGAACATACAGTTTACGTTGCTAAGGGTGGTTGCTAAGGGTGTTGTGTAGTGATACACAGAACTGTTGGGTGAAGCGGTCATAGCCGTGTTTTATTGTGAATAAAACACATCTATTGACCAACCAGAATCAAGGACAGGAACTAACTGTTTTATAAAATAATGTAAAAAAATCCCTTTAAGCACAATAACTTTTGATGAAACTTTAGGTGAAAATTTAAAAAAAATAACAATTAGCAGATTTATTTATTTATTTATTTATTTTAATAGGAATAGTACACTAAAAATGCTGGTTTTTCCATATTTTACCCACATTTGAGTTGAAACAACCCAACATATTTTAGAGTGTAGCAAAAATAAAAGTTCCTTTAAAGTTTCCAAGATTATTTAATGTGACATTCATATAACAGAAAGAAAAAATGAAAACTGTTATTTTGAATAAAAATCAACCCCTGGGACACTAAAGTGCCTGCAGTTGAAGAAACACCCACATACTGTTGTGTGACTAATGCTGCATTTATCTAGTAAAGCTCAAATGCAAATCCCTGATGTTCATTTTTTTGTATGTGTGATAAATTATGGGATGACATAGTGCAGACTTGCATTTTTCATGTGTCGTTCATCACTGTTCTTGAGCCCACATACTCAGAGCCCATAACTGTTTTGTCATAATCATGAAATTCTATTTCACTAATATGGCGTTTTGTGTTTGACCCATAGATATAACAATAACTCCAAATCCTGCCATTATCACTGTTGTGCCCCTCAACATCCCTATAGAGACTATTTATGTATTATTTGATGTATTATTATTTTGGCTTCTAGCAGGTAAAGAGCAGGCTGTTCATCCTCTTTCTATGGTGCAGACAGATAGCAGCCGAGCTGAGAGGGGGCGGAAAAGTAAAAGCACAGGAAACTGCTCAGAGAAAGTTACTTGATAGGTCACAATTTATTTTCATGAGAGAGTCAAGCCAAACGTAGAGCAGGCACAATTCTGTGAAACTGTCCTGAATATGGAGCTTGCTTCTGATGTGTGCGGAGGCAGTGAACGCACCAATAACAACATGTTCCTGGATCAACATCTTTGTTGATCTTGGAACAGCATTCCAATCAGATTTAAAGGACAAGTTTATAGTTTATGTCAAGTTTAGACTTACAACCAGGTTTAGGTGCTACATCAGTCTTATTCACTTATTTCCCGATTTTAGGGATAAGTTATGGGTAGGGTTATGTTTAAGGGGTAGGGCTAGTGTTAGGACTAAATTATCGAACAGGATGTTGTTCCAGGATCAACAAAATATGCTGATCCATTAACACGTTTTACTTGGCAAATCACGGTGAACGTGCGGAGGCAGTGCATAACCTATGCCAGGGTCCACAACTGCTCAGAGCAAATAGTTTCAGATTTCATTTACAGTATTTATTAATTTTGTAGTGTATTCAACTGTAATCATTCAGCTGAAAAAATACATAGGAAATGTGGTCAAATATAACATCTTGGCTGGAGGGGTACAGTGGTGTGGCAGGGGGGTACATTCCTGCTTGAAATAATTATGTTAGGCCACGTTCACACTGTCAGTTTTTGGGATTGACAACTGCATTTACTTACAGGTGTGAGTCTCAAAATGTCTGGTTCACACAGCAAATTACAGTAGCGTCTGGAACACTGCCTGTATGAACGTGTCAAGCCCGTCTTCTCTTACTAGTAACTATAACGACAGTGACCAACGTAATATTAAAGATGGCGACGTCCATAAAACTGAAAAGTATTATCACTTTTGACATGACAAGAGACTAATTGAACCGCGAGTTTATCCATCGAAACTTCATTAACCAACAGCAGAATGCAAACACGCGATAGCCGGAGTCTTTATCCGTTGCACTTGCGTGTCACGTCCCTTCCAGGCCCTCCAGGCCCACAGGCCTTGGCCTGATAAGGCCTGGAGCAAAAAGTCTTTTTGTTGTCCCAGAAGCAAGAAGAAGAAGCAAGAGGGAGAGTGATCTTGTGATCAATGATTTTAAAGGGTGAACATGTCGCACCCACTTGAGGTGTCTAAGCCAATAAGGAGTTTACCCCTCGGAGGGAAACGTTTACGAGTCTTTGTCCTGTAGCAAGATATTAGCATAAGACATTGGATTGGATGTTTGAGAGAAGAACCTTCTAGATTCTTATAATACTAATGTGTCACAGAGTTAGTAACATGTAACATAAATGACCAAATAGGAAACGAAAGTTGGAGTCCATAGATACCAAACATGCTACCCATGTGATTTTAGGTAATTATAACTTTGCAACTCTGAAACATTAATACAAAAATAGTTCAAAAGAGAGAATTAATACATAGAATAAACCTTATAAAAGGAAAATCATGAGCAGGGAAAATTGGATACACATTTATACATTTCTCATGTGGTTATATATAGAATATATAGGATTAAAAGGGTTTATTTGTCCTTCTCAGAAATAATGAAGTCTTCTCTGCACATTCCTGACCGCAATAAAATAGAAATAGGACACCTATTCTGTCGCTGTATTGCAGTTGTGGGGGATGGAATTAACAGGGCTTGTGAGAGAGTGAGTTTCTGGGTAATTCATTAGATATAATGAATAACTGTGTGTCTGATTGGTCCAGACGCTACAAAGTGCATTTCTTAAAACAACTCGTACAAATAGCAAAACACCATGGATTACCTGCAAAAGCCAGTCTCTTGCTCAGAATCTTAGTTCATCTCTCAAAAATAAATATCTATGTCAATGAACATGTCAGTGCCATCAGAATGACATTGTGTCGTTGTTGTACGGATAAGACAGTCAAATTGCTTAATTAGTCATGTTGTCAGTATAACACTGTACTCTGGAGGGATGTTCTGATGTAAACTATGGCTATAGTTTTGATGACAATTGTTGTAAATTGTAGGTTACACCTTAGTGTATGTGGGGAGTTTGATTGCAATCTCTGGACAAGATTCACATTTACGCTTTTACTGTTTGTACTGTAATTTGTTGACAGACCATGTCATTGCGATACAGAAAAGAAAAGACAACACTGCATAGCACAAAGAAAAAAAAACAAAAAAACAAAAAACAAAAGTAGAAATGTGAACATAGGACAATCTCCTTAGGGAAAACTGTACATGCAGTGCTGTAGGAATTACAGTGCAGTCTTCCTACACCTCCTGACGTTCCTGTCTGTTGGGCCACAAATTCTCATCCACATCACAACGAATATCTTCTCTTGCGATGCAGCGTGGAAAGAATCTTTTAGAGTGTCTTATCCAGCCTCATCCACGCTGCATCCATGGCAGCCAGAAGGGTCATCCGTGTATGTGGCTGGCAATCATATACTTTCCATCTCCATGCTGAGAAAAATTCCTGGAATGGAGAGTAGGGTGAGAGGAACTCCATCAGCATCCTGTTGTGGGCTGCAAACCATTGCCTGATGATGTTGGAGCGATGGAAACTGACATTGTCCCAAACTATCACGTACTTTGGCAGGTCATCTCCAATCTGACCCCTCTCTTGTTCAGGGATGAGATCCCTGTAGAGAGTGTCTAAAAAGGTGACAAGACGCTCTGTACTGTATGGCCCAATAATGGGAATATGCGTTAGCACACCATTTTCAGAGATAGCAGCACCCGTGGTTATGTTCCCACCCCGTTGGCCTGGCACATCAACTGTAGCTCTGTGGCCGATGATATTTCGACCACGCCTTCTGCGTTTCGTTAGGTTGAAGCCAGCCTCATCCATATAGATGAAGCTGTGCGGTGGTTCACTTGCTTCCAGTTCCATTATACACTATATCCAGAAGACACAAAATGAGTTTTATGAATTACATGCATTTTCATTTTGGCCAAGATACAGTTACATCAAATGTATACAGCACATATTGCATCTTCTTTTCTACAGCCACAGCAAATGTGTTAAAGTCACACTTACTGTACTGTATATCACTATACGATGTTGTACTGTTTACTGTGAGGTACAGTTGCTGCATGCTCATACATGTTTTATGGAACAGTGTACAGCTGCCTTATATTCATTTGGTGTCTTTTCAGCACCCTGTCAATGGTTGAGATGCTGACTGTTTGGATGTTTGCAAAGATGTTGTTGTCCTCTATAATGGCACTCTTTATCTCCCTTAGTCTTATGGCATTGTTTTCTACAACTATGGTGCAAATAGCCTCCTCCTGTTCAAGTGTCTTGCAGTCCTATGTGGAAAAAATATAGTAATGCAAAACACAAAATTGAGTAAGATAAAATGTCACTGTTTAAAGTATACTTACTGTATATTGTAAAATGCAAGTGGAATACTGTAATATTGTATGAAGCATTACGGAAAGTATACAGTATTTACAGTACAGTGCCTATTGTTAGATTACAAACCTGTTCTGTCGACGAAAAGTCTGAATGATTGAGGACACAATTGTTCTCCCAGCATTTGGCTGCATCCTTCGACCAGCCTCGGCCATTGTAAGCCCATGATTGACAACGTGGTCTACAAGTGTGGCTCTTATCTCATCAGGAACACGCATATGTCCTCGGCCTCTTCTGCCTCTTCCTCTGTTTTGCCTCCCAACTACTTCACCACGCAGCCTCACTCCTCTTCCTCTTCTTCTTCTTCTCTCTGGCTGTTGACTCCGTCCAGTTCCTTGTCCTTCCATTGTCAGACATTGTAACATTGTGTTGTGCTCCGGCTATATATATACTTGCCAGTTGATGGTTCATGAAATGCACCTTTGTTAGAGAAATTCAAGATTCACCTGGGAGCAATTTACCAATTCAGGACAGATTTAGAAAGACCCATTATAATACATTTTGATCAACATAAAACAGCAGAGAATTGTACATAATCATTTGCATGGATGTACCAAAGCATTTGCTACTTGTTCAAAAAAATGAGAAACTGCTTTTTTTGATGTGCACAAGTGACACAATGATGTGAAGATTGAACAGGTAGTTTTGAGAATTTCAATTCTGATGTGGGAAATGTACCAAAGCGACTGTAATATGGATAAAAACAGTTAAAGCATTCTTCAAAGTACAGAACCTGATTTCACCAAGTGCAACATGTTTCTGGATCAACACCTTTGTTTATCCTGGAACAACATTCCAATCAACCAATCAGATTTGAGGGACAAGTTTACAATTTATGTCAAGTTTAGGCTTACAACCAGGATTAGGTGCTTCTACATCAGTGTTATTCACCTGTAATTTCCCTCTGACTTTAGGGATAACTTATGGGGAGAGTTAGGTTTAGGGGTAGGGGTATGGTTAGGATTACATTTTCGGACAGGAATGTTCAACCAAATTTATGTTGACCCAGGAACACTCCTAACTCGGCAAAATCAGAAAGTGCCATTGGTTAGACATGAAAGAAATGGCAGTGTAAACATTCTACAAAGGAAAAAAACAAATCATACATGTTTAAAACAACATATGAGTGAGTAAATGATGACAGAATGTATTCCTTTAATGATGGCATATTATTATACTCTCACCTCTTTATTCATTATAGAATGTTTGATATTGTTATCAATGTCTAAACTTTCCATGGAAACTTTTATTAACACTTTATTTTCGGCTGTTTATTAGTACTTATTAAGCACATATTAATGCCTTATTCTGCATGACCTTATTCTACATTCTTAATCCTACCCAAATCCTAAACTTAACAACTAACTTACTAACTATTAATAAGCAGTAAATTAGGAGTTTATTGAGGGAAAAGTCATAGTTAATAGTGAATGTGTTCCCTATACTAAAGTGTTACCAAACTTTTAACGCTAGAATTGAACAAGCATGCTATTGTCATGGATAATTCTTCAGCTGCAGTCCTCATCTGTAACTGAAAAGACAACATAGCCAAGAGGAATCCATCAGTAATGTTTATTATATTTCGCAATGTCTGCACATCACCTACTGCTCTCCACCTGCTAATAAAACTTGCCCACTGGTAATGGATGATATTTTTCTTTCTTTCTTTCCGAGGGCTCAGGAGACTGATGTGTTAGCATGAGGTAACTTGTCACTACAAATAAGAGAGACAAGTTGGAGCCTGTGCATCTCTCTCTCTCTCTCTCTCTCTCTCTTTTTCCTCTCCTCCCTTTTTAGAAATCATTGCATGCCATAATCTTTCAGTTTTTCTGCTTGTATTCTGAATGCCAAATTCTAAATGTCGGGACATGAGGGTACAAATCCGCATGCATCATATAAATCAATGTTTTGGTTCGTTTGAGGAAAGGATTTCATGTTACAGTCAAACTCCTGTAAATAAAAATCAAATGAGATGCAAAATGTTAAAGCCAGGTTGAAAAGTGCAAGGCAAATTAATGGTTGCCTTTATAACTTCCCTCCAACATTGTCAGGATTGACTTAACACATTTCCATTAGCCAATTGCTTGGTGCTAAAGCTCTAAAAGCCTAGGCATGTAAACATCCTTCAGGGATTGATGATATGATCATTATGCTGTATGGGAGGACCTCACGTCCCATATACCATCAAATAAAGATGGTTTCTCTGCGTAAACAAACATGATAGCTGTCCTAGGGTACTAACAATGTACTAAAAATGGAGAAGTTTTTCCTTTGTGTTTTTTTTGCGTGCAGATGACAATGCTGTCAAAAGGATCCCCGTCCACACGGATCTGTGAAAACAACTAAAATTGCTGCATTATGCTGCCTGGCCAGTAGATGGTGATGTCACTTTGTAAAGAAACACTTATACAACTGTAGACTAAACATGTAATATGCACGTGCATGATGTCGCAGTTGTCACAAATTTGTGTTTTTGTTGACGTTTTCAAAAGTTTGCATTCTCACGCCCCCAAAATGCCATTGTCGTGTAAATGAACCGGCAAAACGCATACGTTTTCCGTTTTTGGTTGAAAACAGTGTCGTGTAAACGCCCCTTCAGAGTAGGGCTTTCAGCAGTATACCAGATATTTCACCTTCAACTAGCATATTTCTGAATGAATAATTCCTCAGATAATCATTCGGTTATGCAATAATCAGCTCAAGCTTTATTTGAAAAGACTTCAGTCATAGCTCAGCCGCAACTGTGTCTGAAATATTAATTGCATTATTTACAAATCAGTGTGGGAATTATGCATCAGGTTGAACCTACCTTGATGCTTTATTAATCACTTGATTAATTTGTTTGTCAAAAAGACAATAATTATGACCACATAAGCATGTGTATTATTTTAGCAACACTTTATTTTTGTTAGTCTACTTTAGACATTCTACTTTGCTACTTTATTTATCAACAAACTTCTCATTAGAGTATTAGTAGACTGTCTACTTAATATCCGCTAACACTTTATTTTGATGCTCTTAAACAGACATTCTACTGACTATAAGTAACTTTGCAACTACATGTCAACTTATTCTACTAACGATAACACTTAACATTTTGTCATTAATTACTCCCCTAGTGTTGTTCTACACCCGTAAGACCTTCGTTCATCTTCAGAACACAAATTAAGATATTTTTGAGGAAATCTGATGGCTCAGTGAGGCCTTCATTGACAGCAAGATAATGAACACTTTCAGTTCCCAGAAAGCTACTAAAGACATATTTAAAACAGTTCATGTGACTACAGTGGTTCAACCTTAATATTATAAAGAGACAAGAATACTTTTTGTGCACCAAAAAACAAAATAACAACTTTATTCAACAATATCTAGTGATTTCAAAACACTGCTTCATGAAGCTTTGAAGCTTTATGAATAAAGTCATTATTTTGTTTTTTTGGTGCACAAAAAGAATTCTCGTTGCTTCATTACATTAAGGTTGAACCACTGTAGTCACATGAACTGTTTTAAATATGTTTTTAGTAGCTTTCCGGGCACTGAAAGTGTGAATTATCTTGGTGTCAATAGAGGCCTCACTGAGCCATTGGTTTTTATCAAAAATATCTTAAGTTGTGTTCTGAAGATGAATGAAGGTCTTACGGGTGTGGAACAACATGAGGGTGAGTTTTTTTTGGGTGAACTAACCCTTTAACCCTAAACTAACAGTCTACTAATAGTCTAATGAGAGTTTGTGGACTTGTTGTTGCTATAGTTACTATAGTTAGTAGAATGTCTAAAGTCAGCATGAAACAATAGTTTTTACTTCCCTGATGTATATCTGAGTAAAACAGCTTCTCAAATCAGAATAAGTGTAGGGTGGGACTTGATCTTGTCCATTGGGAATTGATTGGATGGTTGTGGTTTACTATTGGTCAATTTCATGTGAGTGACAGGTTGTCCCACCCTCATGCCAATAAACACGTTATTGGAGAAGAAGAGATGAGATTTTGCTGCAAGAGGGAGGGGAAGTTATTTTGATTAAAGATTATGAGGACACATGCATTCAAAATGATAATGCTCTGCACAGATAAATCATTTATAATAAATACTGATTTTTTCCATTAAAAAAAAAAAATAGAAATGGCAATTTTGATTTCATGGTGACTTTAATAATTATATCCGCATATTTGTTCACAAACCATGTGGACTGAGTCGAAAACAGAGGATTTTTGCGAACATAGAGAGAGAGAGATTTACAAAGATCTATCAACCCACACAAATGGAGGCCTGCTGTTTAACATGGCACTTGTAACATATCTAAAGACTACATGCATTATTCAGGGCTATTATCTGTGCGCAACATTAATCAGTGTGCATTTTGACAGCAAGTATCAATTTCTGGGTGCCCGGTTTGACAGACTGAATGGGATTGTTATTGTCTGTGGATGTTAAGATGTTTTTGCAATCTTGCTCAGTGGCATTTCTGATAGCAAGAGTAACCAGGGCCATCGATGTGTGAATCTTAGACCTCCTACATTGTCTCATGACCCTTAGTGGACATTCTTTGGTTATTTCAGGAAAGAAAACATCCAACATAACCTCCCCCAGCACTTAGAATGATTAGCTGTTGCATAACCTTTAACAGTGCCAAAGGGTTAAGGCCCAGTTTTAATGTAATACGTACATTAATGAGCCTCGGAGGATTTCTTGGGCTGTAATCCAAAAGAACAATTTAGGAGAATTATGGGAAGCACATTAAGTTGTCAACATCAACGTTCACTCTGTGAAAAACTGAAGTAACGTGTTATTAAAACGAGCAGAAAATCACTGATTCACCTGGGCGTAGTATGAAGAGATATAACACAAAAGAACTGTCAGTACCTTTTCTGTTGGTGTCCATTTCTTATGTGAGCTTGAGGAGATCTTTTATTTTTTTTTTTTACTGTTTTCAATTTTATAAATGTTGGTGACTTGTAGATTCATTGTATTGACAACACACAACAGGTTGTGTAGGCTACCTAGACCAGCTAACATAATGAAATGCTCTAGGAACGGCAGTATTGACCCTCATGGCTAATAACAATAAAAAATAGATTCCAAATTAACATTGACGGCATCATTCTGTTGCATCTTGGTAATGATCCCATTCCTGTACTTAGGGTAATGAGCGACACAAAATGCATTTAGACATGAGAGCACATACCAAATATCAGTGCCAAAGGAATGAGATCCCATATGTGCATGCTTTGAATATATAATAAAACACTGGTGTTAGATTAGCCTATCTTTTTTTTATATAAAAATAAAATAAGCTTGTTCTAAGAGGATCATAGACATGATCATAGCGGAGAAAAGCAACGCTAAATGCAAATAATAAACATTTTAATACTATTTACTGTTTATTAGTGATATTAATCCTAATATAAAGCTACACTGTATCATATTTGATACATAAATTTCAAAGGCTTATAAATGATCAACATGATCAAAACTTTACTGAAAAACCTTGATCTACTATATGCTTTCTGATAGTTCTCATTTAGTGTAATTCTAAAAACATGTCCAACTTTTTGCTATAAATTTCAAGATGAACACTTACTGGACTCAAGCAACTTATGTTAACTTGATTATACTTTTTTTTAAAATCAAAATAAAAAAGAGAACAAAATGAGATTCAAATATGATACATCAGGCTTTTGAGGAACATTTATTTGCACATCTCTGTTATCATTGTATTGCATTGCATTATGTTTTGGCCCTCTCAATTAAAACTGCAGAACTTTGATCATAAAACTAAGCATTTAAATTTTATCTTACCAATATATGTTATTTGATACGGAGATATTAGGTGAAAACTGATATTTATGCATTTTATGTAAGTAGTCTGCTGTACTGTTATGAGAAAGTCATTGATTTACAAGAATTTCATCTTGGCCACATAAATAACAACAATGATCCCATCAAAATACAGTTTTTATTTATTTATTTTGCTCAGTTTGGGCCTTAATAAAACTGATATGTTTGTCCCCCTCAGTATGAGTTCCATATTCTCACTATACTATGTGGGCCATAAAAGTATATCAAACATGATAAAAAACATAAAACGCATAATTGTTTTTAGATTAGAGTTTTATATATACTTTGCTTGCACATGAAACCGATTTCGGACAGACTTTGTAACGGTTTAATGATCTACAGCAAGCTTTAGCAAATATTTATTTACTACAATAGTATTTTTTGCTAGAAATGACATCAGAAGTGGAAAATGTTAGCGAAAATGTATATTTACACAAACTAACCACTAACCGCAGTTTTGTTTTCATTAACTTTTAGTTTGTTTCTCATTTTTTCCTGTGTTTTCCTTTGGTTGTCATGGTGACTCATTGTTTCATTGATTTCATCCACCTGTTCCTCATTTAGTTAATTTGTTAGCTATATACCTCAGTTCAGTTACTCTTTTTGTCTGGTACTGGATGTGCTTATGCACACTGTTTCGTGAGGAATGACCTGAGGAAGGCAAATGAATTAAATGACTTTTACCTCAGGTTTGACACACAGGACTGTACATTAAAATGGAGAGAAGCTTTGGAGTCATTTGTAACAGAGGATACATCTGATAGGGTCATTGTGGATCCACAGAAAGTTTGTTTAATTTTCAGTCAACTGTGTACTAAGAAGTCCACAGGTCCTGATGGTATCTCTGCTTTATTGTTAAAATCTTGTGCAGAGGAACTTACTGTGGCATGGTGTCCAATTTTTCAGCAATATGTGGACTCTCATATTATACCGGATCTCTGTAAAAAAATCAATAATTGTTCTATTACCAAAAAAACCAGGTTCGAGTGAAAACAATGATTTTAGGCCAGTAGCTTTGACATCCTGTGTAATGAGAAGTTTTGAGAAGTATATGGTGTCCATTTTAAAGACAGAAGTTAACTCTTTACTTGACCCATTACAATTCGCATACAGGCAGGGTCGTAGTACAGAAGATGCTGTTAACACGGTCACTTATTTTATTACTAAACATCTGGGAAATCCAAGAGCTTATGCACGGCTGTTATTTGTTGATTTTAGTTCGGTCTTTAATACAATTAAGCCCCACCTTTTAATTCAGAAACTGAAGATGTTTAATGTAAATTCTTTTTTAATTAGGTGGTATTTTTCACTTTTGACTAATCAGACTCAACAGGTTAGAGTCAATCACACTTTATCGGAGCTGAAAAGTATTAGCACAGGTGTCCCACAGGGATGTGTTAGTTCTCCTATCCTTTTTACATTATATACCAACGAGTGTTAAAGTTGAAATTATAATAATTTTATAGTAAAATTTTCAGATGATACAGAGATACTTAGTCTTCTGTATGAGAATACTGATTTGTCAGTTTACTTTGCAGAGGTATCAAGGTTTGTAGAGTGGTGTGATTTAAATCATCTCATTTTAAATACAAAAAAGACTGAGGAGATGATTTTGGACCCTAGATCAAGAGGTGATTACTCACCAGTGTTTTTCCATGAAACATCAATTAAATCTATATGGTATCTATATGGATAAAACACTTAGTTGGGGATTCATGTGGATACAATTTGTTCTCGTGTGCAGCAAAGATTGTATTTTTTGCGTAGACTAAGGCTTTATGGAGTGGATCAGAAAATCATGTGGTTGTTTTATCAGGCAGTTATTGAGAGCATAATCAGAAATGGCATTACGATATGGTTTGGTAACCTTACAATTCAATTCAGATCTAAGCTCGTACGCTTGGTAAAAATAGCGATGAAGACCACTGGGAGAAAGGTCCATTGGTCCCTTGAGTCATTGTATGAACAGTCTGTTCTTAGAGAAGCACATGAAATCTTAGCTGATCCATTGCATGTACTGCATACTAAGTATGAATTGTTACCTTCCGGAAGAAGGTAGAGTTCCAATGTATAGGTATAATCGGTTTATAAAGTGTTTTATACCTATTTCAATTAAAATGTTAAATGATGTAATTTAATGTACTCTTTTATTTTATTTTATTTTATTTATTTATTTAATGATTTTAATGATTTTGTCAATGTAAACACCTTGAGTCCAACACAAATTTCCCCTTTGGGGACAATAAAGTGTATTTCATTTCATTTCATTTCATTTTCCAAACATTAATTACCTTTTAGTGTTTGTTACTGTGTTAAGCCAAAATATCAGTGACCTTGTGCCGTGAAGCCTGCAGACCACATTTCTGTGTTTGGTTTACATTTCATTCTTTTCAATATATTTTATTGCTTCTTGTGAACAAGAATAACTTGCTTATCACCTGAGAATATTTGAAGGGGGTTATTTGTCGTTCATGATCTAGGCTTGCCCAAAGTTTCTTTCTATCAAAATGCTGGGCTGAAATGCTGAAAACTCATGTTGAAAGGAGGAATGTGGTGGAGGTTTCCTTTAATAGACCTCCCCCCCAACCCCCCCTCATGATTATTATTTTCTCCCACGCACCTGCTAGTAACGCAGCATCTATGCAAATGCACTGCACATTCTTTTCAACAAATCAGTGTCGGATTGAGGCATCTCTGCCTTTGAAGTGACTGGCAAGCAGTTCCCCTGTTGATCCAGCTGCTGGTAGTGAAGGAAGCTACAGAAAATTGTCCTTGTAGGACAATCTGATTTAAACTCAGTGTCACAAAGTGCAGCTCTTTGGTTTAGCTGAGAGAATTAGATGAGCTGGCACTACTCATGAGGGAGAACCCTGGGTAGAATGGCTACTTAAAAAACATGAAAACACCCTCAGAGGAGCTGGACATGTCAAAGCTGGACATCTTCAGTGAAGTACCAACCAAACAACTAATCCTCCAAGCTCTTGGTCTTTCTTGCAAACCATTGTCCGCTACTCTAGTATATGCGATAAGGTCAGGGATGACGACTCAAAAATCCTGCAGAAGAATGTGCACATGGAGCACAAAGTCAAAACTGAAAATTTGATCATAATTTTTTTCCCCCTCATGTTGTTTCAAACCTGTATGACTTTCTTTCTTGTGTGGAACATAAAAGGAGATATTTTGAAAAATGCCTTTGTGGCTTTTTTTTTTTCTTCCCTGAAATATTTGAAATATCTTATATGTTCCACTGAAGAAAGAAAGTCATACAGCTTAATTAGTAAACGTGCAATTTGCCTCTGGACTTTGTCCCGTTCACTTACAGAAGCTTGTTTCTTCCACAGATTGTAACTTATCATCTCACAATTCTGACCTTTTCTTGCAGTTGAGAGAGAAAAAGTTGAACATACTGTACTGTTCATTATTCATTATATTTCTGATAAGATTCAAGCAGAAAGTTTTGTAGCTTTTTTTTAGAGCTTTTTTGATTTACATAATTGTGATTATTTTGAATGTACGTGTTGATCCATCTGGATCAACACACACATTCCCAAATTTCTATATATCCTAATTATTGTTAATATTAAATTCATTTTTCCAGGAGCTCATTGCTTCTACCTTCAATTAAATTGCTAACAGTGACTGTAAATAAATTGCCTAAATTATTACATTATTAGCTAACTGCATTCTCTAAATTGTAATGTTGACATGCACTCTCTGTAAAGCTGCTTTGAAACCATATGTATTGTGAAAAGCGCTATACAAATAAATGTGAATTAAATTGAATTGAATTGAATTAATAAAAAGGCAAAACATTTCTGAAAGAAGTCTCTCATGCTCACCAAGGCTTACTATTTATTTGATCAATATACGGTACAAACAGCAAAATTATGAAATATTAAAGTTTTAATGGACTGTTTTCTATTTTAATATAATTTATTTAAATTTGATTATTCATTACGCCAGTCTCACATGATCCTTCAGAAATCATTCTAATATGCTGATTTGCTACTCAAAAAACATTTCTATTATTATGTAAAGGAAAAAATATACATCCAGCCGGTTGTTACTTTGTGCATTTCATTTAAGTTCATCCTTTTTATATTCGTTTCAGAAGGAACATTGAAAAGAGCTTGTCAAATGCATTACTTGTTCAAAAGTATATTGGTTTACGCATTCGTTTTCTGAGGCCGTGCCACAGCGCGGTCAAAGAATTGACTTGTGGGACATACTCAGAATAAAGCCCGACAGGGTGATCAGGACCCCAACACGAAGCGGAGGGGTCTTGCATCAGCCTGAAGGGGTTTATTCTGAGATAACCGGCTGGATATACATTATCCCACTTATTACACGGCTACTTGCCACACAAGTAAATAATCTGACACGAAATATTGAATATCGAAATATTTTATTAGCTCTTTAAACGCAAAGCTTCTGCGGAGAAAGCAGTTGCTAGTGTAGCAAGTTCAAACTAGACGGACATTTAAGGTATACAGTACAGTCATATCAGTTATTAAATGGCATTTCGCCACGTAAATTTTAAAATCGAGTACAAAACAATAGTCGCAAAATGGCAGCAGCTTCGTTTGTATGAAACGAGAGAGTGAGTCCACGATACTGGATGACATAATTAACTGTACACAAAATATTGATTTTACTGAGTTTTAATATTTTATTAGTTCACCAAATGCAAAACTTTGACGAGGAAAAACCGTTCCAAGCAAGTGCATAGCGCTGCTGACTTCAGTATAGCCACGTTTACATGTATACATTTTTGTCATTCCGATTAAATCATTCTGAATGAAAGATTCGGTGGACTTTTGGCATATTACTGCTGGAAGGTATGAGGAAAAGACGGGCACAGGAAGCTGACCAGTTTGGTGGCTGTGCATCTCTAAGGAGCATCTCAGTACTACCCTTCCCTCCTCTGAAAAGCAGAAGCGTGTGGATGAAGTAGTAGTAATGATACACTGAGATCCTTCAATAATAAATGTGTTGTTTAAGTTTTACTCTAGTTTTGCCGCCGCCATTGTGCATTCTGACAACCCCTGGCCTCTTAACACTTTGACATAGACGCAAAGTAATCGGTTTAACGTGTTTACATGACAGAATTTTTATTTTGTACAGTTTATAGAAAGGTGTATCGGTTTGGGCATTTTTAATTTAGTTCCAAACGTAGGTTCGGGAGGAGCCTAAACATTCAGTCCTGTCAATCATCATTACGAGCGTATATAAGCAGCAGTCACTATATCATCCCAGCGACAATTCTTCCAGCATCCCTCCACCTTCCCATCTTCTCCTCTATTTCTCTTATTCTCCCTCTGTGCAGTACTGTTATAGGGGGGTTTAACTCTGAGCTCAAGCCGAGCCTCAGGTTCGAGGTTGGTTAATGGTAAAACAGACTGAATGGGCAGGCAAACTTGTGAATTCCGATTGAGGTGTTTATATGGAGCATTTTCATTCGGATTGGACTTTTAAATCGATTACAATGCTCCATGTAAACGCACATATTGTCATCTGTTTTCAACGGTTGTTATCTGGAAAAACATACCGCTGGATGGCGCGATTGACCAATCAGTATCAGGTATTCCACAGAGCCTTGTAATAACAATGTTGAAAACAGATGTGCTGCAGTATTATTTAAGGGGTGTAAATAAGTCATGCATTCGGACTTATTTACACTGTTAAAGAGTTGAATTCTCATGCTAAACATGGCCAAAGTTTCAAAACACGAGTTGGATGTATGACGGAGTATTTCTGTGCCAGAAATCTTTCAAATCCTCTTAAATTTCGGGATCTTTTTTTCGACTATGTGCCTGTGTGACATCAGAAAGGTCGGAATTCCTCGTACGGGCACTTCTCACGGAAGAGCGCACACGCACACGTTGACCAGAGCTAGGGAGCAAGAGCACGCCCATCAACGTGCTTCGTTCGGGTTTACGGAAGTCATCGGCATTCCTGCACAGGACTTGCTCGAGAAAGATTTGTCACTTTGTTTTTAGCCCACGAAATCAACAATGTCATCAAAGAAGTGTGTTTTTGTTTGTAAGGGAAAGATAACCTTGCTTCCCAAAGAACCCAGTGTTAAGTGGAGCTGAGAGATTTGTGCTTACGCATTACATTGATGCGCTCTCGATATTTGTCATTAAAATAACCATAGAAACTGATAGTTGCAATCACTTTTTTATTGGTTAAAATGAATGGAGAATATCTCGTGTTTTTCCGTGACTGCTCGAGCCCTCAGGATCAGCACTTATGGTTTTATAAACAAGGCCCACGCTGGATTTAAAATACAGTTGTTTAGCTAACCATTGATAGCTTGCAGACGATCGCTACACAAAAG
Source organism: Elopichthys bambusa (assembly GCA_037101425.1). Classification (NCBI taxonomy): domain Eukaryota; kingdom Metazoa; phylum Chordata; class Actinopteri; order Cypriniformes; family Xenocyprididae; genus Elopichthys; species Elopichthys bambusa. The sequence goes on from CM074435.1 coordinate 25,528,134, forward strand.
CTGCGCGTGCTCGTGACTCTTTAGCTCCGCTTACACGACACGTCTCCAGGCGCTCGGCTGTTTTCGGAAAGACTCGGTACAGCGTATGTATCTTTTATTAATATGATAAAACTAAAGACTTTTCGGTGATATGAAGGATGCACTACTACTCTATAGGTACTCAAGATTAACATGAGATTGGCAGAAACTGTGTGTGATACCCCCCCCCCCCCCTTCAATGATTGGAAAGTTCCAAAGAAGCATTTATTTGCAATAGAAATCTTTTATAACAATGTGAATGTCTTCACTTTTGATCAGATTAATGCATTCCATCTGAATAAAAGTACTAATTGTTAAACTGACCCCAAACTTTAGAATTTTAAGAAAATTAGCTTTGATGCATTTGATACATTTAGTTTTGTTGCACCACATGTACCTACATCCAGTTATCCACATGTACTGTACCTACATCCAGAATACAGATACAGGTCATTTTGTTATCGCAACAAATACATACACAGATAAGGCTTTGCTGCACACACTGTATTCTGGCCTAGAAGATAACAAACAATAACCAAGTTAATGCTCAACCAAGTAAATCTGAGGACCGGAACTTACAGGGTTTATAACTTGGACATCAACTTATATGTTCTGTAAATTCCATAATCATTGCTTGCAGTCAGATCTTAATCATAGGCTTGTAAGCAAATAATTACAGATCTGGGCAATGATGACATTTTGTTTTCTCTGTGCTGGAGCAGAATCTAATTGTACACAGCATCGTTCCACCATTTCACTGCCCTTCTTTTCTGCTAGCTTTAGTTCATAAGAACCCTAAAGCAATTGCCTTGAATCTAAAAATGCCTCCCAAAACATCTGAAACGAACCATTTGGTCTGTGTCTAACTTTTCGATTACAGAGAGTGAGTTTTTAATTTATGATCTACAAGATGTTTTGTGCTATTGTAATTTATGAATTTTTTAAATTACACAAATTGGCCTAATTGTCTATTGAAATTTAATTTGAAAGCTTCACATCAAATCTCTTTTCCTCTGCCTCAAACACTCAAAAAAGCCAAAACAGTAAAGCAACCCTCTCAGTTTACAGCAGACTAGAGGATTGTACATTACCACCAATTAGCATCTGTAAGAAAATACATTACATCTCAAACAAACATTCCATTCATTACGACCAAGTAAATATTGGCAGTTTGAACAGTCTGAATCCATTATGTGGGACACTCTCAAGAACAGAAGTGAAAGCTTAATGCATCTTAAGAAAGCTGAAGGATCCCGTAGCCGTAGATGCTGCCGCTGATGTATACGGTTTACACGGCACACTGTGTTCTTCAGTCTCTCCTTAATTGGGATTGATGCTGCACCAAATCAAGGGGAACATTATAGATCTGCCAAAGAACTAGAGATGACAAGATTTACTGAGAGGCAATCTTGCATTTCCTCAGTAGATTTCTTTTACACAGATGAGCGGTTTACCGAATCATGCAACAGAAAGGACAAACAGCCAAAGCAACAGCATTGGAAGTTTTTATTGGGACAATCAAGCATTTAGCGGTTTATAGGGCAACTTTACCATTTTTTCAGGGGTCTGCAGTGCCTGTCTTTATTGGCTGTTTGTGAACCATGAGTGTTAACAATGTTGTGTCACAAATCCAATTTTCAGAATGGTTACAGAAGTCACTATACTAGCTGAACTCTTCAGTGGATGGTCATTGAACATAATTGGAGGTGAAAGTTCAAAGTGTGTTTTATGGCAGCCTCTTGCTCATGAAGTACAAAAGCATGGCTCTAATCTCAAAGAAGCATATTGTTCAAAGTGGGGATTTAATGTTTACCGGTTAAATTAACTAATGTACAAGCCCCAATCAAAGCCCCAAAATGGATTTTCTTGTATGTCTTTAGTTTTCAAATTATGTGTGTGATGTGTTTTTTGAGTGTAAGTACAGGGGGAAAGCAACTAAGACTTTGTGCATTTCATTTAAGTTCATCCTTTTTATATTCGCTTCAGAAGGAACATTGAAAAGAGCTTGTCAAATGCATTACTTGTTCAAAAGTATATTGGTCAAACTGTTTACGCGTTCGTTTTCTGAGGCCGTGCCACAGCGCGGTCAAGGAATTGACTTGTGGGACATACTGTATAAATATGACTATAAATCCGCTGCATGCTGTTTGGTGATTCATGATATGCTCTTTGAGGGTGATTTTAATGATTTTCTGGAGGGAAAATTTACTTACTCTGAGTACTTTTCCTGGTTGTGCACAAAGCACACAAGCTTATCGTCTTCATTTATTCAAGTCCATATTTTGCTCATAAAATTACCATTCAGAATGCTTCATATTCACAGACACATTCACCTTATGACCCTCTCAAAAGAGCATAAATGTCCATGGAATTTTAAAGTGCTAGTAATAAGATCTTTTTGTGGGGAGGTTAGAAGGTCCTTTTCTTAATTTAACCATTATGGCAGCAATCAATTGCTGGTCTGTCATGATATAGCAATCTCACTTTATGGTGACATATAATCAAAGTACAAATGGGATTTATATGAGAAATGTGCCCAAAACCATGAGTCAGCTTCTAAGATTGACAAGGTTTTGTGCCATGAGTGGTTATTTAGATATAAAATTAATTAGTAATGAAAGATATATGATCCTTTTCATAACTTCTGAATCATTAATCTCGGGAATTCATTAAAAATGTATTTTGATGATTTTTATATAATATTGATGAAAGCACACGAGAAATACCTTGTGACGCAAGAACATCTGTGAATGAATTTAGAATCAATTCTCATCTTTTGTATTTCCAGAAAAGCTTGTTCATTGTTTGGAAATGAGTGACTGTACCTGGAGCATGTGTTTCTTTTTTATCCTCAACAGTCGGAAGAAAAACCTACTGTGCTTTCTTTGATGAATGTATGTTTTTCTTATTTTTTTTTGTAGTCCAGTTGCATAACATGTTTTAGAATCTGAAATAACACAGCCTTAAAAATAGCCAATGTCATAAGACTGCGTCTGTGGTGATGTCAGTTTCTAGATGAATATAGAGTTGAATTCATTGCAGCTCTCGAGTATGAATCTTAGATGAAGAATCTCAACGTGTTTGCCCACAGATATGAAACTTTATTAGCCCCCAAAGTCATAGATAACTAAGATGATTCAGCTAAAGAATGACACAAGAATGAGACTTGTATATGAAATTGATCTTCAGTTTACTATATTTGTAGGAAAAGGTTTTGATACAAACTTTTGATACCAACTGGTAAACAGCAATGGCTTCATTTATATTTTATACTAGCTTGCATGAATTTCTCACTCTTAACTTGCCTAGAATTTTTTTCAAAATCATTTCAAATTCATTTGGTAAACTTAAAGGCTTAGTTCACCCCAAAATGAAAATTCTGTCATTAAGTACTCACCCTCATGTCGAAAAAAACTAAATAGCGACTTTATTCAACAATATCTAGCGATGGGTGATTTCAAAAGACTGCTTTATGAAGCTTCGAAGCTTTACGAATCTTGTTTCGAATCACTGGTTTGGAGTGTGTATCAAACTGCCAAAGTCATGTGATTTCAGTAAACGAAGCTTAGCTACTTCATAAGTGTTTCGAAATTTCAATAGTTCACCACTGGCGGGCGTGACTTTGGCAGTTTGATACACGCTCCAAACCACTGATTCAGAACAAAAGATTTCGTAAAGCTTCGAAGCTTCATGAAGCAGTCCATCACTAGATATTGTTGAATATCGTTATTTTGTTTTTTTGGCGCATAAAAAATATTCTCGTCGCTTCATAAAATTAAGGTTGAACCACAGGCAGACAGGTAAGTATAAACCAGTTCTTTATTAGAATGACAGAGGCACGGATATGGCAGATGGAAATGCAGGTGAGTAGAAACGCAAACACGTTGAACAGTCACTTAGCTTGGTGAGGTAATGACAATGTCTCTTTGCAGGAATGGAATGGAGAAGGAAGACGAAGGACGGCAGAGGACCTAAGATCGGAAGGCAGACGGGAACGGCAGGTAAGGAGTCTGTGTGGTAAGTGAGTCTTTATAGGGAGAGGTGATGATGAGGTGCAGGTGCTCAAAACTCCGGGGATTGTGAACGAGTGGGAGGAGCGTGCTGATCTGGTGACGATGTGTTATTATTGGAGGGTGCAGGCTGTGACTCTGTGACAGTAGTCACATGAACTGTTTTACCTTTCTGGGCACTGAAAGTGTTAATTATCTTGCTGTCAATAGAGGCCTCACTGAGCAATCGGATTTCATCAAAAATATCTTAAGTTGTGTTCTGAGAAGAACAAAGGTCTTACAGGTGTGGAACAACATAAGGGGGAGTAATTAATTTTTGGGTGAACTAACCCTTTAAATCTTACATTGAGACACCTTGACATTGATCTGTTTAAACTTACTGATGGAATGCTGATTTTATTGCAATGGTAATGAAGCTGTCATCTTTAAAACTGTTTTGTAACCTCTGAGCAATAAGAAAATGAACAAAAATTAACATTTTCTTTAGTCTCATGAAATCATTATCTTTAAAGATTCAACTTTAAAACTTTTCATAATGAGCAAGCATATGTCTTAAAACGGATGCAGTTATGGCTTCTGATTGGTCAAGTGTCCCAGCCATTAGCCACTCTAAAATATAATAACAGCTTTGATGTGAAATATCTCCAGTGCGTGTCTTGCTTTTAGCCTTAAATATAATCACCATATCAACCCAGGCTTATTGAAAAAAATGTGCCTGAAGTGACATTTTTGCAAAAATGATACAACTTTTCTTCTTTGGAGTTTTGTGACACCTTCAAAGTGAAATATCCAGTGAGTGGTGCAGTTTTTCAAAGATGTTGGTAGAGGCACATTTTTTTCCTTGTTGCTTAAAGGTGCTGTACGTTTTTCACTTCACTAAAGCATTAAAATACTATGTTTGCAGATATGTAGGAAACATGCTAAGTTCACATACTTGTTTCTCTGAAAAACAATGCTACAGCCAGTTATTTTTCTTTGAAATGTGAATTTCGTTTCTGTTTTTGTTTTGGTCTGTGCGATACTGCATGCTGCCAGTTCACCCCTTAGTATTTCGACACCCCAGATTGCCAGTTGGCGGAAAATACAGTGTATTGCAGCCATGGAAGCCAACAAACCTAAAAAACCTTTAAAAAAAAAAAAAAACCCACCCTAAAAAGCCTTGGCATCCATCTAAAAATCTCTATGAACAAGAGAATATTAAAACACGGATAAATCATCTCATCACCTTGCAGCATGTGAGTCTCCTCGGCTTTCATTGTCAATTTCACTCGCTCCTGTTTAGTTTCCTCAAGCTGGCAACCCGTATGAGCGTTGAGTAGGGGGCAGGAAAATAATGATCTCCAATATTTTGAATTTGGACTGCAGTACTTATTTCGACCACTAGCTGTCAATCCCACATACCGCACCTTTAAAGGGGAAAGAAAACAAGAATGAGAATAAGAAAATCTTGTTATTAGCATCAAAGGTGGCCATTAAGTGAGACGCAGCCAGCAACTTATTGCTCATGCACGCGCACATGTGCACAAGTAACGTACAAGAGACTGTGATTCAATCTTCCAAAGTACTCACAGTGAGGTCCTTTTTCATTTTTCTTTTTTTAATTGTAAAAAGAATTTGGGAATAGCTTTGCCGCAGTATACTGTTAGCTAACGACGCCGTCCATGCTGCTGAGAGCGACGTTTAGATGAATATTTAAATATGTGCTGTGCACTTACCTCTTTTAAAAAACAAAATAAACACAAAAACAAAAATGACAGTGGTGAGAAAACAGCAGTTAAGAAAGCATATAATCATAGCGATGTGGATATATTTGTACCAGCTCTGCAATTCACTGCAATCATTATGACAGATGAGGTAATTAAAATTACACTGTTATAATAGTTTATTATAAAGTAGGCCTATATATGAGACTACAGACAAGATAAATCTGGCTCTGTGAGACTAGTTTAAATTAATCCCTTTTCTTTGCATGGCATATTAACATTATAAAAGCTCTTCCGGCATTATCATGAACATTGTACAAGCAAACAGAAGAGAGGGTCTCGGGAGCACGCGTAAATGTCACATCATTTTGATTTTTTCCTTCACATAAAAATCAGTCTACAGGCTTTCATAAACAACTGGGAAGTTCTTGTTTTTTTATGTTTCATTACAAGTTGTTCACAAATTGGCAGTAAAAAACTGATTAATACATGGAAATTCTTACATAGAGCCCCATTTTCATGATTAAAACACTTGACTTGTCCTTTATAGAGCTTTATATTCTTCAGGTTGATATACTTTTTTCAGATTAAGACCATTTGAATATGGTTAACTTCAGTATGTTTTTGTTTTGCTGTGTTTAAGATCCCCTGTGAGTCAAACTAATAGAGTAGTTGACTGTAGTACTATTTATTGACTCCAAATGTGGCCAGAAATGCTTTTATCTTTTGACGGTTGTAATGGTTGTTTTGTTAGACCTATAAAACAAAATCAAAATCTTCTATCCCCTGAAGAACATACCTCTGGTTGGGAATCTCTGTGACTAAAGTAAACCAATTTAATTTTAAATCACCAACTTTCTTCCACAACTTCATGTAGCTTTATTCAGGCAGAGGTGAGCTGACAAAAAGCAGCCATAGTTAATTCTATAAGTCAGGTGCCAACATGCAGAGAATTTTAATTTTGCAATTATAGCAAGAGAGCTGGGGACTCACAATGACTATCTAATTATTTAGCTGTTCTTGAAGGGATATTGTCTGTCGCGCAACAAATGTGCAGCAGCAGCGGAAGAGCATGTTCCAGGTTGCTGGGTGTGTCATTTTTCATTAAATCAGTTTTCTGTCCAGTCTACTGATTTGGGTTAATGGGCAGGAAGGAACAGGGTTTTACCTCTGGATCCAGTCACTGATTAGTGTGGATGGTAAAATGTGACAGACATCATTGTCAATCTACATCTGATATATTACAAATTGTGACCCAGGAATCTCAAATAAGGAATAGGTGTTTCGACCTAGTGGCTAAACCATGAATCACTGTAACTATTGCTTATAAGGTGAGATTTGAACAGTCTTCTAACATTCAGTATTAAACTGCTGTGTCATTTATCCTGCACCATTTATGCTGCAGACATGAATGATACTGCAAATCAAGTGGATTGCTGAGAAGTATCATTACATTTCTAAGAAATCTAACTTGCAATTTTCACCTGATGAATTATAAAACAGGCAGGATAGAGTGAATCTATATAATGGAGGGCCATATAGGGACCATATAGACACCTCAGGATGTTAACTTTTGACTTGTTGGGCCAATTAACAACCACCCAGCAAGCATTCAGAAAACCCTATCAATTGCACAGCAATTAGAAGCTACAAACTACAAACATTTTAGCAATAACCTAAAAAACAATGCACTGGCAACCACTCACAACACCCTAGCAGTGTGTCAATTTGTCTACCCTATTGAAAAATAAATATACCAAAATGTATTTGAAATATATTTATTTTATGCTAAGTGTACTACAGGACAAATACATTTACATATTTATGTACTTAATTTGAATACCCTGCAATTGTACTAAGTTGATATACTTAAAGTCTGCTAAATGGACTACTTGCACTGAGCCTCGTGACGCACATCCGGTTTGATATATATTACGGCTCAGTTGTTTCCGGTTATATCTATTTTCAATGGGCTGTTATCACATAGCTAACTAAACGCCTCTTAAAATGAGAGTTCTCGGGATGATTTTAAATTCCAGACATATTCAGAGACAGGAGAAAAGATATTCTGATGATTACCATGTACAGACCTTTCCAAACTCAACGGAACTTTAAGCCGTGATTCTTTCACCACAGGGTGTCAGCGCTCTACTAGTGATCGCGACGCTGCAATGTGAGACGTGATGAATAAGATCAGAATGAACATAATATTATAATTTAATTTTAGTCACTATTCTGTGCCATTTTTTCACTGACAATCATTTGTATGTAATTCACACATTTATGCCAAAAAATCCTAATATTCAAAGTAGTTGCGCTGTCATTGCATTATTCTTTAAGATTAATTAAATATTTAACATCGTTAAGGCAGTTTTCACATTCATTCAACTATTTAAAACACTGGAATAAAAGAGCACCAAGGCAAGCAATATCCTACTGCTCGTACGAAAATTAACCATAGTTACTACACTCTTACTATAGTAAAACCATGGTTTCCCTTCATAAGTAGGCTATTTGATTAATTATAACTATTATATGAAAGGTTGTACTGCTGTTTAATCGTCAGCTTGGTTTGTTTGTGCATGTCTTGTTTGCTCTTATGCTCGTTTAAATTCATTTAAATGTAAATTTAACAGGTATTAAATATGATGACTAAGAGAAAAACACTGCTAATGAGAAGACAAGCACTTGACGGCAGCAGGTTAGTGGGAAAATATATTTATTTATTATTCAGATTGCGCATTTGGAAGCGAAATATATTAATAAACATTTCAGCAGGTTGAAGATAATTAATGTTAATGCAGAGAATATGATTAATTGTTTAAAAAAAATAAGTCTCTGATGTCCCCAGAGTGTGTATGTGAAGTTCTTAGCTCAAAATACACAGATCATTTTTTATAGCATGTTCAATTTGTCACTTTTTGAGGGTGAGCAAAAACGCGCTGTTTTTGTGTGTGTCCCTTTAAATGCAAATGAGCTGCTGCTCTCAATAAGAGGGCGGAGTTTCAAGAGCTGTTGTTAGCAGCACTGATTACCTCACGCAGAATCACTGAACATGTCAGAAACTGTTCAAACCGGAGTCGGACACTGATGGAGAGACTCAAGAAGAAGTGACAACATGTAGAATGCAACAGGACGTTTCTGAATGGTTAGTTGATGAATTTATATAGCTGATGTGGAGTTAACTATCTTAAAGTAATTGATTAGCATATTCTGTCATGATAAACTATTAATCGCTCGTGTGGGAACTGTTGTAAGATCCTACAGAGCCAGAGAATATATGCTGCATAAAGACAGAACAGGTATAGTTTAGTTTAATTATGGTTATAACCAGGGGTTAAATTGGGCCGGGGCCGTCCGGGGCTGAGCCCGGCACATAGGCTTATCAGGGCTCGACATTAACTCTTAGAGGGGCAAGAGAAAGAGAGTTTTACTTGTCCTGAATAATTCAAATTCAAATACTTGTCCTTATTTATATATTCAAATTTTTTTTAAAAGAATATCATAACATTATTTAATGCAGTTGTAATTTTTCAGTGTAAATTATTTAATTTGATTCGTAACAGTCCTGCTTTATTTTTCTTATTGAATTTAATGATCAAATGTAAAAAAAAAATGTAAATAAAATGAAGCATGTAATAAGATTAGGGGAAAAAATGCCCTTGGGGTAAATATCACAAATATGCAGATATAAATATGCAAAAGCTGATATATATAAATATGCAATATAGCTTCAGAATAAATTATATTTAAAAGCAAATTTTTTGCTCGGACAAGTGACCAATTTACTTGTCCAAAGGACAAGCACATGACAAGGCTTAATGTCGAACCCTGTATTTTGTACTGATATGCTCTCCTTTAGGCCTAGAGAAAGACTTTATTGTTATCAGATGTAGCTTTGCACACTGCCAGCATCTAGAATGATTTTGATCTGCATTTTAGTGTTCATAGCAGAGGGCTGTCAACTTATTTTTTATAGTTTGTCAAATGATAAGATTTTGTAGGCTTTGCATACACATGTGCACTCCTCGAAAGCCTGAAACCACAGAGCTCCCCCACGTAACAAATCCCAATTTAACCCCTGGTTATAACTTATGTTGTCATTTTGCTTTTATGACATGCTATTGCATTTGTGTTAAGTACTGTATTGCAATAACATAGCCTCACCTCGTTGTGTGTTTGTTGTGTGTTCTCGGGGGCAGGGTTTATGTAAATGTTAGGGTTAGTGATGTCACCAACCCGGGAAGAAGCTTGTTGTAGTCCCTACCAGCCGTTTATTTTAGTCCTTAAAGGTGCCCTAGAATTGAAAATTGAATTTACCTTGGGAAAGTTGAATAATAAGAGTTCTGTACATGGAAATGACATACCATGAGCCTCCAAACACCATTGTTTCCTCCTTCATATGTAAATCTCGTGCGTGAAAAACACCACAGAAAATCAGGCGAATCCCAACATAACACCGACTGTGACGCAACAGTCGGGATCATTAATCTGTACAACATTTGCATATGCCAGCTCATGTTCAAGGCAAAGCAGTATTAAAGTCTGGAGCTGCACAGCTGAATCATCAGATGTTCTGCAGGTATTGTGAAGCATGCAAGCAATAACAATAGCGAAAATGGCAGATGGATGCATAAAACCGTTGATGATCCATGATATCATGATATATTGAGTGATATTTATAAATTGTCTCTCAATGTTTTGTGGTGGTTAAATTTACCACATTTATGTACATATATACATATATATATATATACACACACATACCACAACTGACCAAAAGCAAGTGTAACAAATTAAAAGGATTTCACAGGATTCACCTGCTGCCAAAAAAGCAACTAATATTTCTGTTTTCAAAGTAATTTACATAAAACAACTCTGCTTTTTGAAAAATAAGGTATGAAGGCTTTGGAAAAACAAGCTGCAGGGAGACTATCATCCTCCCCCAGATGAGGGCTTATGATGCATATACGGATGTCCTGCTTGGAAAGAACATCATTTGCCAAGTAGCAAAACACAAGAAGCATAACTAGAAATTGCACTGAGGCCAGCAGCAAAATCCCAAATACTAATAATGTAAATTCACTAACTAATTGGCCCCACACCATCTGTTTCTAGATTAGAATAATGAGAACTATTGTGTTTGCATTTCCGTGCAAGACGTTCGGCGACTGATATATATTCATGCATTCAATCCCAGCAGAGTGTGCTCAAGTTATGCAAAAAGCCAAAATATTGGCTGTAATAAATCACAGTACCATTATGGCAGTGAGTTGATTTCATCTGCTTTGAGGGGTTGTCTTTGATAAGTAGACAGTGGTGTCACATTCTTAGCGCCGCTGATTGACTGATAATTTCCTGCCTGGATGTTCCGGTGGGTGCCGACTCCTCATCAGTCTTGCAGGTTGTCCTAATCCCTGCACCTCTTAATGGCTGGCTGCACCGTATGATTGTATGCAGATGAAGGAACCTGATGAAGTCATTATGGGCTTATGCATAACTGCTGGCCCTTTGCTGCTTGAGTCCCACGTATTAATGATCTGTGTGAGAGCAGCCTTTATTTAACAAAGTGCAAGACGAAGGAGAGAATTCAATATAGAGTGAATTGTGCCCACTGATGGCGCCGTTTATGCACACATGCTGTCTGGGTTGTTGTAGGAATTATGCAAATAAGGTAACGATGCAAACACATCCACAAAAATCTGTGCTGGATGCAATTTGCATGATGCCCAATCTTGTGGGTTGTTTCTGAGCAGGTTTTGCAGGATGCAAACTACTGATCTGGCATACTTCAGTGGAACTGTAGAGCATCTAGAGCACCTAAATCAGCTTTTCTTTAACATGCAGAAAGTGCATTCGTTTACACCACTTGTCTGGATATATAGCCGCTTAATGCTCTTCTTCAAAATTGGATCATCATTTGATGAATAACTGCTGCCACGATCAATAGAAAATGTAAACAAATGTAGTCAGGAGGCATTTGAGCTGAAAAGAACGGCCTTCATTCACTAACACTTTCTTTTAAATCTGCATAGAAACATTTTTAGACAGAGATCATGATCCATTAAGTTCGCACTTTTTTTTTTTTTCTCTAAATTTCCAAACTGAAGCCATAAGTACTGTACATATGCAAAAATCACACATACTCCTGGTGGTCTTAAAAACTTCTAAAAATTATTATGCACAGCTGGCAATTTAATGTATGCACATAAAAACTTGATGTACAGAAAGCCCATATGGATACACTTTTGGCACAATGGCGTTATGTCAAAAATGCGTCAAAACTCAGAAACAAGTGACATTAAACCTTATTACACCGAACAGGTGAACTCATATACTCACTAGTCTGCTTTTACAGCCTCATTTTGTTAAAGGGATCATTCACCCAAAAATGAAAATTATCCCATGATTTACTCACCCTCAAGCCATCCTAGGTGTATATGACTATCTTCTTTCAGATGAACACAATCAGAGTTATATTAAAAATCCTGGCTCTTCCAAGCTTTATAATGGTAGTGAATGGGGCTCAAGATTTTGAGTGCATCCATCCATAAAAGTAATGCACACAGCTAAAGGGAGTTAATAAAGGCCATCTGAAGTGATGTGTTTTGTAAGAAAAATATCCATATTTCAAACTTTATAAACTAAAATAACTGACTTCCAGTAACGGCCATATGCAAGTCTAGTTCTGGCAGAAGAGTGAATTCTGACCTGACGTATGACGTATTGATAAACGATGAAGCGCAGAGGATAGAGCAAAAAAAAACACCGGTCACAAGTTAGAAGTCTAAAATGACATTTTTTATTGAAATGTTGGAGGATTTCGATATAAGAAAAGAGGAGCTTGTTTGAACACTGAGAGGCATCTAAAGGCCCTGATATACTTCAAACGAAATCGAAGAACGGACTGATGTGACGTCATTTCGAACAAAATCAGGCCAAAATGAAGTTCTTTTTGTGTTTGTTTTGGGAGTTTGAAACGGCCTGCCAAAGCGAACTTTCAGGAAAAGTTTGTTCCAGCTGCAAAACACCTTTGTACTACCATTGGTCCATGACGATAACATAACAGGAGGTGTGCGCTGAGGCTCCGCCTCCTTTCACTTGGAACCCTTCTCTCCGACTCGTTTCATTACTCGAGCTCGTTAAGGTAAGATCTCCGTGGTTGATGAACACGCTGGATAGCCGCTTTATAGTACAAAATGAAGTTGTGCTTCTGATGAATGAGGCACTGACAATGCTTTTCATGTTTGATACTGTAGAGCTGTTTGCTTTTAAGCAATCTGTTTTAAGACTCTTTTAAGAAATCAAAGTGCTATATAAATAAACATGACATGACTGGAGTGCTAATTTGCAGAGCTCGTGCTAACACACCAATGTTGTTATGATCAGACACATTGTGCTTACTATGCTCTATAAAAATGTTTGCTTTTTTTCTCATTTTTGTTTTTATTTCATTACTGAGAAGAAAGTGTACAGCACATATTTACATTCATCTAAACGCCGCTCTCAGATGTTCGATTATAGTATACCGCTTCTCACGTATTTCGCACTTTGTTTTACCCCTAAACGAAGAACGAAAAAGAACTTTGCTTGAAGTATATCAATAATGTTAAGGTTAAGGTTACGCTACTCCTACATCCTACGTCATTGCGTCAGGGCCGTCTGCCAGAAGCTAGTTATTATAGTTTTAAATATGGACATTTTTCTTACAAAAAGCATCACTTCACTTCAGAAGGCCTTTATTAACCCTCTGGAGTCGTATGGATTACTTTTATGATGGATGGATGCACTTTTTGGGGGCTTCAAAATTCAAAAATATTTTATAATATAACTCCGACTGTGTTCATCTGAAAGAAGATAGTCATATACTAAGGATGGCTTGAGGGTGAGTAAATCATGGGATAATTTTAATTTTTGGATGAACTATCCCTTTAATAAATGTTCTTGTTTAAACTTTCAGGAATTATAAAAAAAAAAAAAAAAAAGACTAAAAGAGTGTCGGAAGCTTAATGGTGGCGACGATGAAGTCATGTGATTGTAAGGTCATTTGTTTATAGCCTGCGTTTAGCTTTTTTTTTTTTTTTTTCTTCTAGCAATTGTATTTAGGCTTCAAAATTCATGAAAGCTGTGTTCATTTGTGAAGATTATCATGAGGAACAAAACATGTAAGAATCATAAACTTTTGTTAGTCACAGAACTTATTTTCTGCAATTATCCAAAAGCCAATGGAAGAATCCTATTGGTTTTGTGTTGAGGGGTTGACCTACAAAAATATTTCATCACTGCAGAACTCTATACGCAAATTAGCTGCAGGCATGCGCTTCGTTATTCAGAATAATCTGGTTTCATCACAATTAGCACAAGGGTAAGAACAAATGTATGCGCATACACACCTGTTGAATGAGGCCCAATGACAGTTCTCTGTACTGAATAACCACAGTTATTTAGTGAATTCGCTCCAAAAAGAGTGTAAATGAATGATAGGAATACACCTTCCTCTTCTGATTTTATTAGTATTCTTTGCCTGTCCTGCAAATGCAAACAAGAGAGAAAATAATATATGTGTATACTTCTTTGTAGCAGCTTCAAAATATCTCCTGTTTCTTTGGAAGGAATTTTACCTCACATTTATTTGGATTATTGGATTTAAACTGAGCTGTTTACTCAAATCTCTGCAAATCCTTGGGTGTAACTGTACCGATGCCGACTGCAGAACGACAATGCCACTTGTGGCCGTCAAAGTACCAACAATTACTGACAGAGAAATGTTGACTGAGGCATGCTAAAAACAATGATAAAGAGTTTGAACCGTCATTTGGCATTTGGGGTGGGTGGAGATACTAAATCACTGTCATCATATATGCACGTACACCACAGACAGCACATGTTTTATATTTGCATATTAATGAAAGCTAATATTTCATAGACAATATTCTAAGATTAATGCATATTTGAAATGAATAGCACTTGTGCTTTACCTCCACCATATGAGTTTTAATCATAGAGAATGACTTTGTAGTGACCAGGATGTCAGGGACATAATGAAAGCCAGCCTTCCTGTGCATGACCCTGATTTAATTTATTTGAACAAGCTACTTCACATTGTCATTAAGGATTGTAGCTGCGGTGTAGCAGCTTGTAACTAACTAAACACGAAGACTCATAGTTAATGTATTGCATTTTAATAGTAAGAAAACCGACAGCACAGAATAATGACTATGCTGTTGTATTAATTTGAATATGCATACTTTTATGCACAAGGCATTTACATATGGAGTGCATGAGAAAGCGAAGGTCATTTTCGCATTCAGAGAATGAATAAAGTATAAGACGGGATGCCAAAATCCAGTGCACTTCCTGTGAGCCCTTCATAGTGACAATGCCTCCATCAAAGGGTCAAGACTTGTCTGATTAGCATCGCCCCATTAGTCCCTGTTGGTAGTTGATGTAACTACACCATCTAAAGCATCTTTTTCAGTTGACAGCCATATATTCTGATGAAATTAATAATAATGTATAATTATAATAATGTAAATCACAAAATAATAATTATAGTATATGTACAGCATGAAATGGGCCTATGAGTTTTTGCTTAGTTTGGGCCTCTTATTTCATGTCATGTTTCAATTCAATTCAAGTTCATTTTTATAGCGCTTTTCACAATACATAGTTTCACAGCAGCTTAACAGAAAATGATCATTGTTAATGTTCATTTTTTTTCTTCTTTAACAAACACCTGGTGCAACGATACCCAGGTGACTGACTCAAAACACTGAGTGTCCATGAGGAAAGATGGCAGATTTTAAATTGTGTACTACATCAGAAGATGAATGAGTGTGTAGCTGAGATGAATGGGAATGTTAACAGTAGCTTTCTCCAGCTATTGTAGAACTCTTTGGCCTCCTTTTTAGTTGGTGATCAAGCAACAGACAAATTTCAGCACATGTAGGAACTGTTTGCCCTTGAACATATGAAATATTCAGTAAGAGACAAACACACCTTCAGCTACTGGAAGTGTTGAAGGGAAAGTGCATCAAGCTTCAGGCTTTCTGTGATCAAACCTGCACCAGCGGGCCACGGGGTCTGTATTGTTCTGAACTGATGGGCATATCTGAACAGGATTGACCACCTCTTGGCCTCTTTCTATTCATCAAACACCAGAAGGTCTGACCCAAATATCCCCTGACACAGAAATATGTCTGTCAAGTGAACTGCCTCCTCTTATTTTTTATTTTTTTTCTTCTTCTCAAAAAAAGAGAAAACCTGTGCTGTTTCCACTCTTGCATCATTACAAGTCAAAGGGTCACTGGGTACATAAATTCGCAGCGTATTTCAAATAGCATTTGTACTATTAATGAACTCTTGGTATTTACCTTTTTACTGAACTCCAGCCAATAAGGACAAAGGCACCGCAAGCTCATACAACAACTATAAAGGCAAAATCAGCATAAAAATAAAAAGATGTCTGCGGTTATACCTTTTATAGGATAGTTCACCCAAAAAAGTGATTTACTCACCCTCGTGTCGTTTTAAACTTTGTTTTCCACACATTAAACTGTGCTGAAACAGTCAAGCCATCAAAAAGGACATATTCACTATATTTAATATATTCTATAAATCTTCTCATTTTATACAAAAGCTTTGTATAGCAAACGTACTGAATTTAAAGTCCCCCTGTATTCAATAATTTTATGCCTTAAAACTCATCTTTGATTACCAAAATGATATAATTAAACATTATTTCCTGTGACAAAAATTGTTTGAATGTAACTCTATACCCTTGCTTCATTTAGAATACACGAATGCATGAATATGCTAATTAGCCCCGCCCACACACGCACACGAGATAAGTTGACGAGATCCACTCAATCAACTTTCTGAGGTAAACGCTGCACAATGGTATCGCTTTTTACAACGTCAGACACATAACGGTAATTATTATGATTAGCTTTTTGCTTGACCACATTATCAAACAGCTAATAGGCGAATGTGCTGCTAATGTTACACAAACCATGTTCCTAGTCACCATCTCTGAGCAAAGACTATAGAATAAAACAAGACGCATCACTCGTATTGTTTTGAATGGGAGAAAGTGCACAGCACAATATGGTGGAATAAGTCCCGCCTTCTAAATAAGAGCCAATCGGCGATTGAAAGTGAAAGTCATCACGTCACTGCAGCGGCTGTTAGAAGCTCTGGTTCCTATAGAAACAGTCAGACGCGTGCCTCCGAAATGAGACAAAAGAGATGCACACTTAGGACTGCACATTAGGTTGATCCAGCCTAAAAAAGTATATAATTTTTTTGTCATGATTCAAGCGTTTAGAAACAATTTATAAGACAGTTGTTGTCAGAATTCATTAGCGATTTCGAATATGAAATTAAATTGAAAGCCTGGCAAACAACTTTGAAAAATTTGATGTTTCCCAATTCAAAAAGATAGGAGCTGCACTTGCATGCCCGAGAGGCGTTTCAAAGAGTGAAATGGCTTGTCTTAATGGGACTTTGCTGCCTTCTAACAATCAGTATCCTTAGAAACGCTTTGAACAACTCAGAACGTCAGTGAAGAAAGACATATAGTTCATAATAACATCGTAATATACATCATACACCCGCCATATTGCTAAATCTACCCGATTTTTCATATCAACAGAAAAATATCCCGAGATAACCTGGCTTCACTTGAGACTCCACGGCTTCAACGCGGTCATAGTTAATGATATGCTAAAGCCCGACACTGAAGACTGGAGTAATGATGCTGAAAACACAGCTTTGACATCACCGGAATGAATTACATTTTAAAATATATTAGAATAGAAAACAATTATTTAAAATTGTAATAATATTTCACAATATTACTGTTTTTACTGCATTTTTGATCAAATAAATGTAGCTTTGGTGAGCATAAGAGACTTAAAAAAAAGAAGAAAACTCATACCAACTCCAACCTTTTTTAAATTATTCTTTCATGAGTGCGCTAAGGAGAACTATGGGAGCTTTCCAGTGAATAACCGCTAACGTTTTCTGTCTATTTTTTCACACAAAGCTACATAGCCTTCAGTATGCTTTGTGGTCTTTTTTAAACTTGAAATCTTCAACCACCTTCATTGTAATTGCATTGAAAAGAATGACCAATACAAGTCTTCAGAAGTTTCTGTGTTCCACAGAAGAATATAAGGTCAAACAGGTTTAGAAAGATATTAGAGTGAGTAAATGATGATCAATTCTTAGGTGATCTATTCCTTTAACTGACTGCCTCCTCCCATTTGGTCTGTGATCTCCACTGACCGTGTGTTTCTCAGCCTCTGCATTTCACTTCTCTGTAGGTTGAGCAGCAATTCACTGACTTGATAAGGCTTAAAAAATAATCTCCTCAGGAGGAACAACAAACCAACACATCACTGCGAGTCACCCTGAACTGTCGAATCACAGTTAAATAGGTAGAAGTTATCTTGACATGAAGGACCGAGGCTTTTTGAACTGCGTTTTTCAAACTAACTTCCCTTGTTTTGATTGGAAAATATGCCTTACTGTAATAAATAGCACAGATGTTTTCACTTTGTGAACACGCTCTTACGCATGAAGCAGAATGACGTCTGTTAGAACAGGGTGGGCTGATGTGGCTATAAAAGAATGATGAGCGCTGATCCACTCCCATGTTACCATGGTGCAAACAGAGTTGTACTCAATGTGTCATCTTTGCTCAGGTGCCCAGTAGGCTTTTCACTCCACTGCTTCCATATGCTGCATTCTTCACACATGAGAGCCACGGGGGCCTGAGACAGGACAGGAGCCACTCTCAATGGACATGTCCCCACGCTTACTCTGTCTCCAGGGCTTCTGGCAGGTACATGTGTGAGACTTCATCCACACAGTGCACTGAACCTTTCTTCTACATATGGTCTGTAATCTGTCTCCAGAATGACACACACCTGGAAATGTATAGAGCAGACCTTGGATAATAAGTGTTGTGCGAGAAGAGTGGTTTTATGCGCAGTTTTATTTGTGGTAGATTCTGCTGCGGCTGCATGAGTCATTCATGACAGACAATGTCATTTTACATTTACATCATGTACACAAGGTGACAGTCAAATTGAAACAACTGGTGATGCACAAAACTATATATTTTCAAAATAGAGTAGCAGTGTTTCACTTATATTCATGTGAATATAATTTGATTATGTGAAGAGGCAGGAAAGACTCAAAAAAAAAAAAAAGAAGAAGAAGAAGGTTCGTTCACAAATCAGACATTGTTATTTGTGTCCCTTATTTCATTCCTTTTAAAGCTCTGCCAATCAAAATATTAAAGGTTTAGTTCACCCAAAAATGAAAATTCTGTCATTAATTACTCACCCTCATGTCGTTCCACACCCGTATGACCTTCGTTCATCTTCAGAACACAAATTAAGATATTCATGATGAAATCCGATGGCGCAGTAAGGTCTCCATTGCCAGCAAGTTAATTTTTTTCTTTTTCAATTCCCAGAAAGCTACTAAAAACATATTTAAAACAGTTCATGTGACTACAGTGGTTCAACCTTAATATTATAAAGCAACGAGAATACTTTTTGTGCGCCAAAAAAACAAAATAGCGACTTTATTCAACAATATCTAGTGATGGGCGACTTCAAAATACTGCTTCATGAAGCTTCGAAGCTTTACGAATCTTTTGTTTTGAATCAGTGGTTCGGAGTGCAAAAGTCAATAAATTTCAATAAACGAGGCTTCGTTACGTCGTAAGTGTTTTGAAATTTCAATGTGACTTTGGCTTCAATGTGAGTTTGATACGCGCTCTGAACCACTGATTCGAAACAAAAGATTCGTAAAGCTTCAAAGCTTCATGAAGCAGTGTTTTGAAATTTACTAAAACGTGCGCATGATTTACTAATTTGTTCCCCCGATTTACTAAAACGTGCACACGATTTACTATTTCGTTCCCTCATGCGCATGATTTATAAATCGAGGGAATGAAATAGTAAATTGTGTGCACGATTTAGCCTATTTTTTGGTAACACTTTATTTTACAGTGCCCTAGTTACACGTTACTACATATACTTACTATAGTAATAACAGTAAATAATGCATAATTACAAGTAACTAACCCTAAACCAAACCCTAACCCTAACTGTAACTCTATAGTAAGTACATGTAGTTAATTAATAGTACTCAGTACTTATTTGAGTAATTACAATTACGGCACTGTAAAATAAAGTGTAACCTATTTTTTTCCTGCATGTCATGTCTGGGGCTCCATATTGTTTTGTGTTGGGAATGCATGCATATCCTTACTCTCTCTAGTTAGCTGAAAACTTTTCAGTAAATGGACTTTGTTCTTTGCTCCAGAGTTTTGTATTAAGGTGTGTGGTGTTTTTTTTAATTTTTTTTTTAAACATTCTGGATATATGGAAATGCATCATGTCATTTGTTTAAAAGTAAACACCAGTTCATGCAACCCATATTCTGTTTTATGTTAATCACTTGCCTTGTATGATAATGCAAATGTTTGCTGAAGGCCAGTGAAAGAGCACCTCCCCAACAGCACACGGGAGGTGATCCATGTCACAGCGCGATGGCATACTGCAGTGCAAATCATACGCAGAGAAATCAAAGATACAATCATGCCAACGGGTGAGAAGAAAGCCTTCACAGCATGACATTATACAGCCATGCCCAGCAGTGGAGTTTGTCCCTATCAATTAAAATGTACGCATCTCAGAGCGGGAATGAAGATCTGAAGTGCTCTTCTAAAGGTCGGATCAGTTTGCCAAGTGACACTGGGTCCAACTGATACACATTTAATTAGTACATACAGTTTCGCTTATTCATTGGCAGCCTATAGGCGTCTGTATCCTTTAGCTTGTACTATATCTAAGTAATTATTCATTAAACTTCTCAAGCTAAATACTGTAGGTAAATACAAAAGAGTTCTAAATGACAATCAGGGCTTTAATATGCTGTTAATTAGGTGATTGACATTTTAGCTTGGATCTCACATATAGCTTTGCTTCCATTTAAATCAAAGAGGAAATACTATGTCTATAATACCTGGAGAAAATTATACTTTAATGAACTAAAAAGACAATTTACTCTCAAAGTATTGAAATAGTACACTTACAAGTATACTAATAGTACATTGATTTCAGTACTTACTACATTAAGTATAGTTTGGAAAATATATTTGAACTTTACTCACCCTCATGTTGTTCCACACCCGTATGACCTTCGATCATCTTCAGAACACAAATTAAGATATTTTTGATAAAATCCGATGGCTCTGTGAGGCCTCTATATCCAGCAATGTCACCGAACCTCTCAAGATCCAGAAAGGTACTCAAAACATATTTAAAAGTTCATGTGAGTACAGTGGTTCAACCTTAATATTATAAAGCGACGAGAATACTTTTTGTGCACCAAAAAAAACAAAATAATGACTTAATTCAACAATATCTAGTGATGGGCGATTTCAAAACACTGCTTCAAAGCTTTACGAATCTTTCATTTAGAATCAGTGATTTGGATCGTGTATCAAACTGCTGAAATCACGTGACTTTGGCGCTCCGAACAAATGATTCTAAACAAAAGCTTTGTGAAGCTTCATGAAGCAATGTTTTGAAATCGCCCATCACTAGATATTGTTGAAAAGTCGTTATTTAGTTTTTTTTGGCACACAAAAAGTATTCTTGTCACTTTATAATACTAAGGCAGAACCACTGTACTCACGTGAACTGTTTTAAATATGTACCTTTCTGGATCTTGAGTAGTTTGGTGACATTGCTGGCAATAGAGGCCTCACTGAGTCATCGGATCTTATCAAAAATATCTTAATTTGTGTTCTGAAGATGAACGAAGGTCTTACGGGTGTGGAACAACATGAGTAATAAATTACAGAATTTTCATTTTTGGGTGAACTAACCCTTTTAAGTGGTCTAAAATGTATATTATACGTATATATTGTCTGTGGAAAGAGTAGGACCATAAAATGTTCGTCCAATACGATATGATGTCCTACCTGCCTGTCAACTTATGCATTTTCATACCTCCACGCACCCTGCTGGTGCAGACATCACACGTCATCAGCACGTTTCATGCTATGCAGAGTTAGACAGACACCAGTCACCGATCACCGCAACCAAAACAGCAGACTCAAATTTATGTGTTTCTATGTCAACACTATCAACGCCGGAATGAATCTGCAGCAGTCAGGTGGTACAGGTCAGTGCTCTTTAATTTGTATACGTTCATTATTATTATAATGTTATGTGCTTTGAAACATGAGGTAGTTTAACGCATCTCTCTTGACGCTTTTGTTTGCTCCCTGCTGTACGCGTTCATGTGTTTTGGAGGAGGCGTGGCTTTGGAGACTCTCTGTAGGGTGGGTGGGATCTCATACTTTCAAAGCTAGCTCGCTATTGTTAGCCCCTCCTTAAAAATTGCCTACCCTGCCTCTAACCCCTTAGCATTCCTGTAAAATTAGCCTAAAACGCCTTAAAAAAGGCATACCCAAAGAAAATTGCATGCTGTTCTTGAACAATTTGGAGTATATGTATGGTTTTGGTCTCTTTTGAAAGATATGAAAAAAAAACAGCATAAGCTGGTTAGGTATGTTTTTAAGCATGGAAGCTGGTTTGAGCTGGTTAGGCTGGTCATGAGCTGGAGCTAGTTGCTTAGGATCAGCTTAGGACCAGCACTTGACCAGCTCATGACCAGAATAAACCAGCTCAAACCAGCTGCCATGCTTAAAAACATACCTAACCAGCATATGCTGTTTTTTCAGCAGGGATGTGTACCGTGGGTAATACAGTGTAATGCTAACAAATTAAGTATACTTCTTCTTCTTTTGTTTTTCTTTTTTTTTTGTAAGGGACTTCAGATAATGTACTTTATCTCATCTAGCATCTTGCTAACAGGGCCGTGCTAATCGGCTAAACCTTAACTCCTTGATTTAAAGGTGCAGTAGGTGATCTGGGAAATGCTAACTTTAGCCTGCTAGCATTGAAAACATACGATCCCACCCTCCATCCCCGTCCAAAGCCACGCCTCCTCCAAAATACATGAACCAGAAGCGAGACGACCAGAGACAATGTTATTGGATTACATCATGTGTCATTCACAGGTGAGAAAACTTTACAGTTCAGTGAGCAACTTTGAAAATATAAAAATAGTTCCTAATTAGACGCTGAGTGCTGCTGTTGTTGAGCTAATTCGTAAAGGTACACAAACTGCATAAGCTACATTGTGCGTTTCTATCAAAACACATCAAAGTCGAATCATACCATGTGTCTACCTGTCCAAAAGAAATACTACAACCATGGCATCATCTTTCAAACCCTTTGATTCCCGCAGTTGTCTTCAGCGTGGAAAAGCAACACCGATGTAAATTCTGGTTTTAGCTCTTTTCTGATCCAGATGTTTTTTCATCGTATCCTTTTCTAAGACTTTCTAAGAGTTTTTAATGTTGTTCTTTCTCCTTCTCTTTCTCTTTCATAGATCCTTTGCCAGTGCCGCTTGTTGTTGGTTCAGAAGGAAAGTTAGGTTTTTGCCTGCGTGAACAGGCTGTGCAGTGGTATGTGAACACACATTGACCGGACAGGGAACACATGCTATCATTTCGTTCATTTCGAATGAACATTTTATGGTCCTACACCTTCCACAGACAATATATATTAATACATTTAGACCACTTAACATAGTGGTTGCTATCAGGATATGAGGAGACTTTCAACCAGCATAACAAAAAATGGTTCTGTAGAGAATCACATATTGCTCCTTTAAACAAGTTAAACAACCATCATATACATTTGTTTTTCAACAGCGTTCCAACATTTAACAAACAGTGTCGACAGCCCTTGATAATGCGAGCTCTTGTCACAGATACCATGTTTGATTCTATAGATCATAAAATATCAGCCCATGTAGCTCATCAATCCGATTTGAAGTGGCTTTCATCCAAGACGTTGCTCATCAGTTGCTCTTCCTAAAGGTCACATAATTGACAAACTAACTCTTCACTATCTAGATCACATCTGATCAGGCAAAGAGAAGAATAAAAACATTCTGTTCTTGAGGAGCTTTTATTGACTGTAGTTACATGTAGCTGCTGAGTCATTTGCATGAAAAGCGTTGCTTGGCACAGCTGCGTTCTTTCACTTTTTATTCATTGAAGATGACACGCTTTTGTCATCTGGCCCCATGAGTTATCCATTCAGGATCTGCTTTTAATTGTCAAAGCACTTGTGTCAGATGAAGGCTGAGGTGTTTAAGGGTACCAAAGGTCTGTTGAGTTAGATGACCGTTAAGATGACTTTACAAAACCCTCTTATTCTCACTACCTGGTGAAGAAGAACCGATCTGTGCTGTTTATTTGGCATTAGATCAAACTATATTTATACCTTTCCAGATTTCCCTCACAGCTTGGCCTGCTTTCTACCCAGGAAGTTCTAGCCTTTTGAATCTCCTGCAAGAGAGGATCGATAAGAACGACCAGGCCATTAAGTTGTCATTATGTAGACTATATTGTTTACAGTAAATGGAAAGTTCTGCAGTATGCATATGTGTAATTGCTTCAGATCTTACTGAACAAGAAGCCTGGCTTCATGACTACTCACTTGGCTAGTCAAATACAACACAAACTCTATCATCTTGCGGATAATATTTCATCCATGACCTCTATGGGTTGAATTTTGGGATTGATGGGGTTTTTGATGAGCATTTTTTAAATTTTTTTTTTATTATTTGCTAATTCATTAAATGAATTGAATCTTCCTGTTATGCTTAAAGGAATAGTTGACCAAAAAGGTAAACTAGTACTCATTATTTACCATTATGATGTTCGAAACCCTTATGCTGTATTTTATGTCTGCATGTATTTTATCTATTTAATTTCTTTACAGAATCTTCATATATTTTGTAACTTACCATTTAAATGTTTAGAGTAAATAACATTTTTAATGTTTTTGAAATAAGTCTCTTATTCTCACCAAGGCTGCATTGATTTGATTAAAAAAAATGCTGTAAAAACAGTAATATTGTAATTACAGTTTAAAATAACTGTTGTCTATTTCAATATATTTTAAAATGTAATTTATTCCTGTTAAGGCAAAGCTAAATTTTCAGCAGCCATTACTCCAGTATTGGCTAGTATTGAAGTTTTTGCATTCCAATACTTTATGATTGACAAGCCGATCTCACTAAGTGTGACTCACTGTGTCATTGAGGTAACATTCTCCAGGCAGAAAACATAAAAGCTTGAGCTCTGAAGAGTGTGACGGAATCACGTAATCATTTCTGCTTTGCTTTTGTGCTAGAAACAATGCCGTTTGGCCTGAAACAGTCGGCATATCTTTGAGCACATGCTTCAAACTACTCAAAAAGAAAAAAAAAAAAGAAAAAAAAACACACCAATGTCTAATGCTGTTTGATGCTAGAATATCACCTGAGTCAATTTCTCTATGCTGTGCCTTTTTGGCTTTATGACATGTTGAAGAAAATGTTGTTTGGGTTTTTTTACATTGCATCATGAAAAAGATGTTTATTGTTTAGAAAACAAAATTGGTTGAGAATTGGTTTCAGAATTGTATCATCTAATACAGCCGGCACAAATGGCAGTGCTGGCTTACTTTATTTCATAGTGTTTTTAGACTTACTTTATTTCATATTATGTGCAAGGGGATTTGTTAATACAAAAAACCAAATGTCTTTAGGTGCGACCTTAGATCCAAAACGATTAAACAGTCCGAGCATGAAAAAAAAGATCAGCACATATACAAAATCAGCCCATAAGCTTGTATCAATTTATTATACAGAGGCCAAATATACATCAAAGTGCACAAGTGCAGCAAAACTTTTCAGGTTAAACCGTTCCTCTGTTTATTTATTTATTTATTTATTTATTTTTGCACTTTGATGTATATTTGTCCACTGAATAATGAACTAATATGAGCTTTTTGGCCAGATTTGGATGTGTGCAGATCTATTTGAGTGGAAAAGAGCAGCTTTGATATTTTGTTCTACATGAAAAAGTCACATGACTTTTTATTATGACAAAAAAAAAAAAAATCTATCTTTTCTCCAGAGTTGCTTATAGATGAATTGAACTCATTCCATTATTGATGAACTTTTACATTCAAAACTGAATCAACACTGAGCTGGTTTCAACTGAATAATGACTTATAATATATGAGTATTGTCTTTTTAAAACAGCAGAATTGAATTCTGTTTTGATAATTTAATAATTATTTTTCTGTTTATCCCTGTAAAGCAGATCGAAACAATCTGTATTGTATAAATCACTATATAAATAAAGCTCACTTGACTTGACAAATGGTCAGTTTATATGTAACAGATATTTACTTTCATAACATTTCAGTACTTGACGAAATGGGAAAATAGCATGTCTGCTCTGATGAGTGATTAAATGTCTTAATCAAAAGTAGTCCCCAGCTCAAAGTTTTGATTTTGTTAATATTTTTTTTGTAGAAGGACAAACATAAATAGTGATGAAAGCCAAAATATTAAATGTCACAGATGTATGTTTACTAAGTAATCCACCATTTCAAAATGGGGTCAAAATGACAATTTACATCTGAGAATTGAAACCAATTTACAATTTAAAATGACTTTAGAAAGATGGCAGCATTATTATTTTATTTTTACACAGAGATTGGTAGGTCTATTAGTAAAATCTGTTGACTTTAGCAATCTTTGTTTCATTATATGCCAATAGTGAAAGTTCAAAAATGGCAAAAAGCACTTCTTGTGTTTTTTGCCTCAAGTTTGCACGCCTGTAACTCAAGAAGATATCTTAATATCCTTTTAGATTCTTTCCTTTTGGTATCTTCATTTTGCATACAGCTGAGACTTTTTTCTTTTAAAGAGGAATATATAAAAAACAAATAATGTTAAAATGTATCTAATTTTTTCTATCATCTCAATTGCATAAAACATACCTGAGTGCCATAAATTTTTCTAAAGTTGTCATGCCTGTAACTCTAAAAGTATTCAAGAGATTCTGGATTTTTGGTACTCAGAGAGTTATGTTTTATGTAATTCTTTTGATAGAGGGAAACAAGATACATTTCTAGTTTGAACATTATTTATTCTTCAGACATTCCTCTTTAAATTAAACAAGTAATCAGCAGTGTGCAAAGTGAACCATATAGGGCCTTGAAAATAAAGAAAGAGAATCTAAAAAGGATATTAAGATATCTTGAATACTTTGAGTTACAGGCATGACAACTTTGGAAAAGGAATATTTATGGCACTCAGACAGGTATGTTCTATGCAATTGAGATAATAGAAGAAATGAGATGCATTTCTAATTTGAACATTATTTGTTGTTTAGATATTCCTCTTTAAAAGAAAAAAGTATCAGCAGTATGCAAAGTAACCCACAATTGGTTTTGACCACTGAAAATGTGTACAATTTACCAATTTACTCATGGAGCCACATTAACATGTCCATATCTCTGGGATTGGACCATCAAGGGTCTTTAAAAGTGAAAATTCCAAAAGGAAAGTTTGTTAAGAACCAGAATCTAAAAGGATATCAAGATATCTTTAATACTTCTTGAGTTACAGGCATGTAAAATAAGGCTAAAAAACACAATTTGCCATTTTTTAAGTGTCACTATTATAATGAATTATAATGAAACAAAGATAAAGTCAACAGATTTTTCTAATAGACCTACCAATCTCTGTGTAAAAATAAAATAATGATGCTGCCATCTTTCTAAAGTCATTTTTTACAACCCTGTAAATTGGCTCCAAATCTCAGGTGAAAATTGTCATTTTAACCCCCGCCCCCTCTACAAAATAGTTCATTACTCAGTAAATATACATCTGTGACATTTAATATTTTGGCTTTCATCACTATTTATGTTTGTCTTTCTACAGAAAAAAATATTAACAAAATCAAAAATTTGAGCAGGGGAAGTTTCTAATATTTGGTTGATTTGACATGGAATGACCCAATTGTAATTTGTATAAATGTAATTAAATATTCACATAACCATATATGACATAACCATAATAAAGTTAAAAAAAAAGCACCACATACAGAGAATGACCCTTCTTAATTTCTCACAGCAGGATACCTCATTATCTGTACATAGCACACACTTGCAGTTTTGTCAGTATTTATTGTTAATTATTTGTATTTTTTGCCTATGTCTGCTTGACGCAGGAATCATTCTTCATGAAACAGATATTCTGTTTTTCCTCCACGCAGGAGATAAATAAACTACCTTTGATTTGTGCATCATACTGTATTAAATATGCCACATGAAATCTGTGCCAACTGTAAGCAACAGAAAAGTACATCACAGAAAAGTACAAATGTACCAGCATGCATGCCAACCACCAACTTTGTTGAGATTTCTTATCATTGTTTTCTTGTTTTTTCTGCAGGCCGCCTTCGTTTTCACAAAGCTGCTGCAATCCAATCACTCTTTAAAAGCCATGTTGTAAATATTGCATTTCAATCCAAGTAATATTTTAAGTACAGCAAACATTTTTTTTTTTTTTTATCTGGGTCAAGATGCAGGGAAATGGGAGGTGAAAACTGAATAAGAAATGTCTCTTTAATTAGACAAAAACATTTTATGTTGTCATCTGTATTGTACTGTATGTACAGTACCTTAAAATTGTGGTTTGCAATACAAGTATGCCAGTATTAACAGAGCTCACATACAGCATTTATATAATATACATATACTTTAAAGGAACATAGATTCAGTTATTCATCCATCCAGTCTTTAGACATCAAGAGGCTTATCATGGAAATCTTCACTCTCTTGACAGGTCTTGTCTCTTCTATTCAACACAGTGTCCACAAATTATTTCATACCACCAATGGCTTAAATTCCAGGTGGGTAAACATGAAAATGTCAAGCGATGCAGATACGGAGAGGAAATGTGAAGCCAATCTCATCTGTATACACTCTGAGCCTCCTTGCACCTAAAAGAGGCCTCTTGTCAAAGAGACATCAGAGTGTATCATGGGGTTAGAACAATCCTTTTGCCCTGCATGCCTTGGGATCATGAGATCCGGCCGTGAGCAACATAAATGGTACGAATGCAGCTAAAGAGAATCTTAAGGAAATCCAGCCACCTCCTTAAATGAAGTATATGCATGTATAAGGTCCGTAAATGCATTAAGATGTGCGAGACTGACTGGGCTGGAAATAACTCATGAATTCTTGAGAGCACTTGGCTGTGACTACTGAAGCATTTATGTGACTTCACATCTCTCAAAGACGTCAAGCAGGGGCTCAATTCCCTCTGAAAGGACTCAGAGATTCGAAAGCAGTGAATTCACTGGTACTCTGCCTGTGTGGCTGTGAAAGACGTGCCAAGTACCGTATCCATAAGTAAGCTTCTGAGCTGATGAGGTTCTGGCCAAGGGAGAGGCCTTTCATAGAGTCTTGAGAAAGATGCACAGACAGAGATAGAAAGAGATAGAGGAGGATGGGTGGGAGGTGAAGACAGCTATGAACTTGACGTTAAATTCACTTAAAGCTAAGAGAATTTAAGCTAAGATGTAAAGCTGCCAGTCCTTTTAGTCTTTAGATTAGTCAG
Source organism: Elopichthys bambusa (assembly GCA_037101425.1). Taxonomy (NCBI): domain Eukaryota; kingdom Metazoa; phylum Chordata; class Actinopteri; order Cypriniformes; family Xenocyprididae; genus Elopichthys; species Elopichthys bambusa. The sequence continues at coordinate 25,557,439 of CM074435.1, forward strand.
TCAGGTTTTATCTAATCTTTGTTTGGGTAAACATTAGATTTACTTAATATTATTATATTGTAAAAACAATTTTCAAAACTCTGTCATTAATTACACACCCTCGTGTCGTTCCACATCCTTAATTTGTGTTTAGAAGATGAACAAAGGTCTTAAGATATTTTCTTATTGAAATCTGAGAGCTTTCTGTCCCTCCATAAAGATCTAACGCAACTACCACTTTCAAATTCCAGAAACGTTGGAAAAACATCAATTAAAGGGTTAGTTCACCCAAAAATAAAAATGTCATTTATTACTCACCCTCATGTCGTTCCAGACCCGTAAGACCTTCGTTCATCTTCAGAACACAAATTAAGATATTTTTGATAAAATCCGATGGCTCAGTGAGGCCATCATTGACAGCAAGATAATTAACACTTTCAGATACCCAGAAAGCTACTAAAAACATTAAAATAGTTCATGTGACTACAGTGGTTCAACCTTAATATTATAAAGCGACGAGAATACTTTTTGTGCGCCAAAAAAAGTAGCTTTTAGTAGCTTTATGGGCACTGAAAGTGTAAATTATCTTGCTAGCAATAGATTTAATCAAAAATATCTTAATTTGTGTTCTGAAGATGAACGAAGGTCTTACGGGTGTAGAATGACATGAGGGTGAGTAATTAATGACATTATTTTCATTTTTGGGTGAACTAACCCTTTAAAGTACTCCATGTGACTCCAGTGGTTTAACCACAATGTTATGAATGCTACGAGTGCTTTGTTTCCACAAAAAAAACAAACAAAACGTAATTTACCACTTTATTTACAAAAAAATATTGATCTGCAACACGCGTTCATGAGAGCACCACGACGCATGCGTTTTGTGTTCAGACTCGTGAGTCAACACAATCCAAATGCGCGAGCCCAGAGCCCCGTACATGACATGCAGGAAAAAAAAAATACTAAGCTAAATCTTGCACACGATTTACTAATTCGTTTCCTTGATTTGCTAAATCGTGCACACAATTTGTAAATAGAGGGAATAAACTAGTAAATTGATTTTAGAAAAATCGAGGGAACGAATTTGTAAACAGTGCGCACAATTTACTTTTTATTTCTTGCATGTCATGTGTGGGGCTCCGTACACAAAAGCACCACAACGCATGCATTTTGTGTTGACGCGAGAGCTGACATTATTGCATGAACACGCTTTGGGTAATATTATTTTGTAAATAAAGTGGTAAATTATGTCTTTTTGCACAAACAAAGCACTCATAGCATTCATAAAATTGAGGTTAAACCACTGGAGTCACATGGAGTACTTAAATGTTTTTCCTACCTTTCTGGGCCTGAAAGTGGTAGTTGCATTGGATCTCTATGGAGGGACAGAAACCTCTCTGATTTCATTAAAAATATCTTCATTTGTGGTCTGAAGATGAATGGAGGTCTTACGGATGTGGGACGACAATCATTTATGCCTAATTCTTCCATTTGGGAAAGATTGCTGGACTGGTCACAATGTTTTCACACTTTCTGGACGAATCAACCTACCACTGGATAAACAACAACAACAAAAACTGTTTTTGTTGTTGTGACAACAAAAGCTGTTAAAAGAGAGATTTGATTTGTCCAAATGGCTTTGATTTCTTCACATTTTTCAGCTTTTCTTTTCCATTTTCCACAAAGCAATTATTAAACATACCACCCATAAAGACAATGTGAATCAATTTGTGCTTTATTGAAGATAAACCGAAGTGGTTAGCACATCATGCTACTCGAATCAAGAGGAACTGAAATTTATGGACACAAGTTCCATTTTGATTCTTTCACTGCAGTTGGTAGTAGCTCTCTCAAATAATTTATGGTCTAAAACAAAAGTATTGCGCTTTATTCAGTGTGTTTCAAGAGCATTGTATGAGATGCGTCTTCATGCTGGTCTGTGTGTGCGTAGGTGTATGTACAGCTTGCTTAATGGCTGTGCTGAGGAAATGGAGGTAGTGCAGTGTGCACAGAGGGGAACATACAGTATAATTATAGTGCTAGTGGTCAGGCAATTGCCTCCGTAGGTGTAGTCAAGAGGAACTGATGATCACACCTTAGCATTAGTTGTCTGCTTAGTGGGTACCTGGTTTACGACCTTAAAACTATCACTTTAACCTTCAGGGATTTGGTAAAGTTGCTTGAATATAATAGCTGAGTTTTGTGGCTGATAATTAAAAAGAAATTCTAATTCTCACCCTAGTGTTGTTCCAATCCTGGTGTGCATTTCCAATACAATGATGTAACTCGCTGATTAACTACCAAACGATGCACCGTTGGAGAAACTAACCAACTAGTCAAGGCTGTTTCCCGAAACTATAGTATCAGGGTCGCATGTCTGTCTTGTGAACCACATTGGTTCAACAATATGGCAATGGCAATTTATTTATATAGCACAATTAAATACAACCTACATTGTCCAATGTGCTTTACAATAGCTAAAAACACAGAAAAACACACATGAAAAACAAAAACAAAAAATTAAGCAATAAAACACAGAATTGTAGAAAAATAACATAAAATAGAATAGAATTAGTGCTTCAGCATTATAATATAACAATAAAATACAATGTAAGGGTGCTTCAACATGTATTATATGCTTTGTCAAACAAATATGTTTTTAACTTAGATTTAAAAGCAGATATAGATGAAGCCAGTCTAATCGAAATGGGCAAATCATTCCAGAGTCTAGGGCCAACTGCAGAAAAGGCACGGACCTACATTTTAACCTTGATTTAGGGATAGACAGGAGTGAAGCGATCTTGTTGGATGGTGCTCAGTCAAAAGGATGGAAAGATAAGGTGGAGCCATTCCAATTAGAGATTTATAAACGAGAAGTAAAATTTTAAAATCCACTCTGTAGTGTACTGGTAATCAGTGTAGGGAACGTAAAATAAGAGTGATATGATCCTGTTTCCGTGCACCCATCAAAAGTCTCGCTGCCGCATTTTGGACTACTTGTAATTGGGACATCTGAATGACTAATCCAAATGTAAAGAGAGTTGCAGTAGCTAAATTCAGACTTGAAGAAATAAAAGCATGGATTACTTTTTCGAAATTTTTAAAAGAAAGAAATGACTTTACTTTTGATAAAAGTCTGAGCTGGAAAAAGCAGGATTTCACAACTGAATTTATCTGCCTATCGAATTTCAGAGATTCATCAAACATAACACCCAAATTTCTCACCAAGGGCTTCACACAATAGGATTGTCGTTAATGACGTCACACGCAGATGGAGGACTAATAACTTCTGCTAATTAATCTATTCAAGACACTTCACATTTGATGTATTTTCATTGAAATAACTGTTTCTTCTTAGTTTTTCCTCGTTTTTTCTAATCAGTTATGTACATTAGCCTAGGGTTTTATGTTACATCTAATGTTGTTAAAGGGTTAGTTCAGCCAAAAGTGTAATTTCTGTCATTAATTACTCCCCCTCATGTCGTTCCACACCCGTAAGACCTTCATTCATCTTCAGAACACAAAATAAGATATTTTTGATGAAATCCGAGGGTATCTGATCCACACATAGGCAGCAACGTCATTGCACCTTTTGACGTCCAGAAAGGTTGAAAACATTGTTAAAATAGTCAATGAAAACTATGACGGAAAATGTTTGTTGACAACCTTTTTTTTCATGACTGAGATGAGACGATGAGAGACGACACTAGTGTCATTAAATGATAACTGTGACTAAATCAACATGGTAATCAACATGTCTTTTTTTTCGTCAACGACATGAATTACCAAGACTGTTTACTTAATCTATGCAACCACGCACACGCGCTCTCTCTACACTGAGGAAGAAGCGTGGATAATCTGAAAACAGTAAGCTGGAGTTCAGCGGTCTTCATTTGAGATTTTCTACTTAAATTAAAGTGTCATTCATTTGGTCTATATTGCACTGCTCGTTTGCTGACTAAATCTGCAACCGAAGTGTAGGCTGATATCCAGCAGTGGCTCTCAAACTGACGTACGCAAATAAAATGTTTTGCCATTTATTTTTATTTTTACTCCACCTTAAAATAACATTAAAACTGAGCATGTATTTCTAGCAGGTAAAATGCCGTAAATACTCGACATTCGGTCAAATTACCTCATCTTTCGCGGTCAAAAAAACTGACTGCATCCACGCCAGCAAATCGCACTACATTAGTGCTGTTCTCGACAATGTACCTTTGTGAAAGTGGGGATTTAGAACTCTCTTCGATACAAAAACATATCCTTCTGCGAGTTATTGTTTTTAATGTTGATCATATTATATGAGCAAGAATGCAATGTTTCCCGAATATCCACACAATTTCAAATGTGACATTGATTTTATAGAACAGTTCAACAAACAAAAGGGTAATATTAAGTGATGTTAAGTGATTTTAAACAGTATTGTCAGTATTTTTGCTCTATTTTGCAACGAAAGCCACAGCAGAACTGCAGCACTCAAGCTGTTTCGTGAACGAATCTGCGGCTTTGAAAGAATCGTCAATGATTCAATGATCCATTTATAAATACAGCCACTTGATTTGATAAGGAAAGAATGAATGACTCAATGATTCACTCATAAAAACAGTGACTTACCGCCACCTACTGGCAGTTTTAATGTAACATTTAAAAGTATCACTTCGTTTTTATCATTGTATTTATTAATTTTTTTTCTTTATTTAAAGCATTATTTATTTTATAAAGGTAAAAAAAAAAAAAAAAAAAAAAAAAAAAAAAATGCACTGGAAAAATTGATTTAAGGCAGCAAATATTGTCCCTTAATGGAAAAGGTGTAACTGCAGTCTAAGTGGAAAAGAGAGGGTACTCAGAAGGATGTTAAATCCCTCAGGGGGTACGACACTCTAAAAAGTTTGAGAACCACTGAAAAGGGTTATGTAGAATACTTTTTGTGCGCAAAAAACAAAAATGACTTTGTTCAGCTATTTGAACCGTTGTCATATGTAGTGTACTTTTATGTACGTTTGTTTTGTTTTTGTGCACAAAAAGTATTTGTCGCTTCATAACATTAAGGTTGAACCACTGTAGTCACACTGACTATTTTAACCATGTTTTCAACTGGCGTTACCTTTCTGGACGTCAAAAGGTGCAATGACATTGCTGCCTATGTGTGGATCAGAAACCCTCGGATTTCGTCAAAAATATCTTTTGTTTTCTGAAAAATTTGTGTTTCAAAGATGAACGAAGGTCTTACGGGTGTGGAATGACATGAGGGTGAGTAATAAGTGACAGAAACTTACTTTTTGGATGAATGTTTATTGCATTTTTAAAATTTCATGTGTGTTACCATGATGGTGTTTAGTGTTTGCGAATGACACTGTGTGCACCTTCTATTCCTTCAATTTGTGAGAAATTAAAATAGGAACATATGGAATGTGGTGAATTTTTCATTTTATTCCTCACACAAAGCTAGACCTCAGAAGACTTTAATGGTGTATTTTTTTCTCTTTTTTTTTGGAGCTGAATGAATTGTTGTATTGAAAAGAACATCTTGCCTAACATCTCATTTTGTGTTTTACAGATGAAAGAAAATCGTACGAGTTTTAACAACATGAAGGTGAGTGAATGGGTGAACTATTCCTTTGAAAATGATTTCATTGTCCAAATATAGTTATATAGGTATCATTGAAGCATTACAAGAGATGTAGTTTAGAAAAATGCCTAAACTCAATGCAAACTAAACTGCAAAGTTATGCAAGATGCTTTAAAACATCCCACCAGTCAAACATGGAGAGGCCAACATCCTGCCTTGACTTTAAAATGTAGCCGTGTTAGTATCATCAGAGGAGTCCATTATCTGCTCCATCTCTAGCTGCAAGGCATATTTAATTGAAAGGAAAAAGGCAGAGGAGGGAATGAGTCAGGTATTTTTCACTCTTTTTGCTCCTCCCTCCACACACACTCACTTTTCAATCTGTTTTCCCCTCAGCATCGTGAGCAGGGGATCACTTTGACGGCGAGATGTGGGTGGATGTGTCTGTGTTTGCGCTCACAGAGCCTGCGTGGTGTCACCGAGGTTTTGGAATCCGCCTCAGCGCTGGGGTGGGCTGGAAAAGATGGAGAGAGAGAGAGAGAGGGAGGGAGGAAAACATGCTGGCAGGCTCTTCACAGACAGCTGCAGACTAGTGGGCGACCCGGTGAGAGTGTCCTAAACCTGTGCCAACGGAAGGGAGAAAAAAAACAGGATGGCAAAACACAGTAAAATTGATCTATGCACAGATGCACACTTCCTTTAAGGCGTCAGATTACATCACTCTCCCATTCCCTACTTTATAAAAATGATTACACTGTAAAATATTTTGTTAGATTTTCTTTGTGCTTCTAAAGTGCATGTAATGCCATTTTAGACAGATGTAATGCCATTTTAGTTTTATTTTATATAACTTGTAAAATGTTGATATACCAGCCTACTTGAACCACAATAATCTGCTTGACGCCTTTAAATGTACTGATAACCAATTAGCATTAATAATCATTAAATGTTTTTTCAGCGCCTGTGGCCATTAATCAGTTAGACACAGATGGTGCACAGCATTATCAACAATACAAAACACCACAGAAGTAGAAAACACATGACATTAGAATGATACAACAAACATGAACTAAGTAACACAAAATACAGCAAAGCAATGCACAAGAATAATTAATAAGTAACATTTATAACCTTGATTATACAGTACCGGCAAATCTCAAACTGTGGTACACAGATTGATATAATTGACAAAAAGCACCAACATTGAATTAACTGACTGATTAATCAGCTCGTAACAATAAGTAAATTGATTGTGCTAACCTTAATTGTATTGTTTCTGTTCCCTCTCTTTACAGTCGGCTCATTTAGGTTCGTAATTAAAGTTGCAGTCAGCTAATTTTTTAGTGAAATACACACAAAATAGCAAAATGATGTATTAGTGAAAGTGGGACTTTATGATATAGGGTATAACTAAGGTTATACAATATTACGATACTCATGTCATATGGTATTTACATGCTACTTCAAGGAACTTCAATGAATGCTTTGGTATTACAGTAACATGGTACTTTTTGTTGGTGTTAACTTAAATTACAGGTGCACTGTAAAAATTATCCTTTTGAATTTGTTTTAAAAAGGCCATAAAAAAAATACGGTGACAATGTTTCTGGTTTACGGGATGGCATATATTACTGGTGCTTGTATATTGTACAACTTATAAATGTATTTTTCATTAAGTGATATAATGTTAATATACCAATTAACAATGGTGCCAACTACCAAAATCTGCATTTTACATTAAAAAGTGTTCACCATAATAACACAGGAGGTACAACAGAAAGCCACATAAATCAGAGTTCATAATAAGTTAAATGGCCAATACTCGCATATACATGGTCATACACACAAAGACAAAACACCATCAACGTAACACACAGGAAACTAAAATAGTGCAATAAACGGTTACTAAATAACAGAAAATGTAACACAAAACACCCTAATGCAGTTTACTAAAAAAAAAAAAAAAAAAAAAAAAAAAAAAGATTTATATAAAGTAAAGTCATATGTGATGTCATACAGGGACTTCTGGGGATATCCTTTTGTTGTTTTTCACTATAAATTATGGTAATTCATAGTTTTTGCTTCCCAAAATCATTAATTTTACAATAATTTACAATTACATATAATATGATGTTAAGCCTTTTACAGTTTTTCCACCCATATCTGATAAGGCAACTTGTAGTTAAAAGGTTTTTACAGTAGCATATTACAGTATGTAAAATGTACAGTATTTTGGCATGGTAATGGATATGACAAATGTTGATTTGTTTAGTCTTGGCGGAATAGATCTGCTGCTGTTGCAGAGTAAGTACGGGACTTTCTACTGCCAATACATAAACGACACGCTGCTGTGAGCAAGTAAGACATGCTGCTGCTGTACAATATAGCGAACATGAATTAACCGTAGCAGATCTATACAGGTGGAACTGGGGATGGTGGAGGGCTTCTGAAAACATGCTGCAAACTGCTACAGCAGTATTTGAAGGATGAGCAGCGAGTTCATTGGCTACTGATACAGCAGGAACCAATCAGCTGTGCCCTATAGAGAATGAGGAGATTGCAAGCAGATTTTAAAACTGTGGGAGAACACAGAGATAATGACAGTTTCAGCATTATAATCCTCTGAATGCACACATTAAGCCTGGAATACACCAAGCCAATGCCGACGAACTAGTGGAGACGAAAGCAGACTGTGGCTCACATCAGCAGCGTCTGGGTCCAAAGTTGCCCTGACACACCAAACCGACACTCGACATCCAACGACCAAGTAGTCCGTTCTGCGCCTGCGTAAGAAGAAATACCTTTCTGTACCAGCAGGTGGCAGTAGCTGAACAGCCAATCAGAATGATCAGATGGCCCGACTGACCGACGAGCTCCAACGAACCGGCCAAAAAAAAAAAAAAAATCTCATGGAGACTCGCAAAGAAAAACAGATGGAGGACAATCGACATTGTCCGCAGGCTCTTCTGCCACACGTGCTTTACAGTCAAAAACAAAATAAGAAAAAAGAATATAGGTGATCTTTCTCAATACTCCAATTTCGTGGCATGTTTGTGGCTGCAAAGTTTCAGCTAAAGAAGCACGCAACATCTGATAGATGACGCTTCCTCGCTCTCATTGGCTATCGCAGGTATCACGTCAGAGGCAGCCCGATCAAGAGTCATGTTTGATATTTACGTTTTTGAGATCATTGATGCTCCGTCTAGATTGGGAGCAGATAACTGCAATGACCCACACAATAGAGGATTTTTTTGAGAGGAAAAATTGTTTGAGACAAGCCTCAAATCCCCAGATCATTTGGGGGTGCAAATCAGGGCTTAAAATCTTCAAGTGTGAGACCGGCCTAACATGTGGACATAAAAAACCCCCCCCAAAAAAACAGGAAAGTGAACAATGTTTTATACAAATGCTTTCCTGAATTGATACGTACATAGGCACCCAAGCATGTGTGCGTTTGTTCTTACACACTCAGCCAATTCCAGCTGGATTCCTTAGGCCTAATTGAACAGCACAACAGCATGGAGGATGTTTAATGAACAATGAAATCAGGTCGTTACACTATGGCCATAATATAGAGAAGGCCATATTCCATTGAATGTTTATATTATCAATACTGACTCATAAATTTGTCCTAGGACAGCAGCGATAGTAAATTACTGCATGCCACGTGGCGCAGCAATAGATCCGCTTCTCTCCTCCGCAGGTAGATGCATAGCAGCAGCGTGCCAGCGCAGAGGTGAAAGGACTGTTGACTGCATAAGCGAGTGTTCTGGCATGAAGTCAAAGGCGCCCGTGGTTTAGCAGGCCTGCTGCCAGCCTGGCAAATGAATGCCTTATTCCCATGCATGCATTGCATTCAAATGCATTTGAGTCTCACGTATACTCCGAACAGAATCCAGCCCCTTCTTTCAGAGTGCTTCCTGTCTTCAAGCCCTCTAATGCGCCATTGTACGGAGCATAATGCCACCGACTGCTGACCAGACAGTGAAAGTGATTCCAGAAAATGCCATCACACCCTGATAAGCTATTCAGCTAAGAGTAGCCAGTCGTCAAATCATTCCCATGGGCGTCAATGGACACAAAAGTGACAATGCAGAGATTGGAGACTTGTACACAATCAGGGAGATGATTGGAAAAAAAAAAAGAAAAAAGAAGCTTCCGCCCTTTCATCTGGCTCTGAATATAAATTGAACTGAATGGGTAAAACAAGTACATGCTATATTTGTGAGCCAATACTGGTAGATATAAAGGGAAACAGGAAATTTCATCTTTAGCTGATGGACAAACAACAAGCTGGCAGAAATGACCCGAGCCCTGTGCACAGGCACTTAGCCAATTTTAATTATGCATGCCATGTGTCCACTGCCCAAATAACCCTGTGCGCTTGTTCCTTGTAAGTGTATCAATCTGAGGCAAGCACTATTTACGGCCGTGGAGTAGGGTGGCCCTTTGGGACATAACTCCCGACTTGGGCTGCGAATGGCTAGAGTAACGTGAAAGTACACACATCAGACGTCGCATTCTGTCTCTGTGTTGCCGCAAATAAGGGCCCTCTATTCCGGAGTCTTGGGAGAAAAGAGGCATGTCACTGCTGGCAGAGAAGATGCTGCTCTTTTGTAAAGCTTTTAGAGTAGGTGGTGTGTTTATCCCAGCAGTCGGGACGCAAGCTGCCACTGTGGGGTCACGGTGGCAGCTTGTGAGAGTCTATAGACTGCGTGCATGTGTGTATACATATCAGTGCCTTGTCTACATCAGCCTCGGCCTCCTGGACAAATGCAGCAGCTAAACAAAATCAGAAAATGTTTCTGTGCTCACAAATGTCCCACTCACTGGTGCAGTGGTGTTAGAAGAAATTAATCATTCTTTCAGGGTTGTCTCATTTCGAAAATGCATGCAAATTTTGAGTTCGTAACAAAAAATAAATAAATAATAATAAATAAATAAATAAATAAATAAATAATCTGTTTGCATGATCAGAGCAGCCCTAAACTTTGCCATTTTTTAGGGCTGCTACTTTGCTGAACATTAACCTATATACCGTTCATTGTTTCATGTTATCTATTAAAGTTATATTGCAATAATTTGCGTTTCTTGCATGTGGATGAAAAAAAATTGTCAAAACATGTTTATCAAATTTGCGTTTTTGTAGTTTACATGGAGACAATAATGGTATCGTTTTCAAAAACTTGCACTTTGAAACCACTTTGAAAGCCCTGTAAATGCTGTTGTTGTGTCCCAGACAGCAACATACAGTAGTGTCGGCCTAGATCCGGCCTATATCTGGTACACACGGAATCCACATGTACCAGATGTGGGCCGTATCTATGTTGCTGTCTGGGCTAAATGAATGGCCAAAATGCATAAAAAGTAATAATTTTTATGTGCTTGTCACAAACTTAAAGAACAAAAATTTCAGTGTCCAATAACCTTCAAAGGGCATAATTACCAATATATATAATTGTTGCTATATTTGTATTTGTTTGTAAATTTCTTTTTATAGAGATACAGATTAAATAAACTCGTTTTTCAGATACAGTAGGTTTATTTACCATGTATATATTTATTTGACACATTTTGTTGTTTTATTAACATTAATGACAAATATAGGCTGAGGTCCCTTTAAGACCGAATCCATGGATACTGACACATATCCTGTTTTCACCCAAATGTTTATATCCATAACAGTCTGTATTTACGTGAGATACTCCACACGATGGACATTTTGACAACTATGTGTGCATTTGACCATTCAGGCGCAAGGAGAACCGATCGCGTGCTGCGAGAGAGAGCACTTCTGGTCTGTGTCATTCAGCTTGATTCCGTCTATCCCGCCTTCACTAATCGATAACGAATTGTGATTGAAAGCACGCAGTTTGCAATGTGTGTGTTGTCATCATTAATTTTAAAGTATTTCCACACCTCTGTGCATGGAAAATTCTGTCCGTACAAGTATATGAGCTTGGTATCGGTGCATCCCTACTTATAACAACTTCTGAGAAGCTTGAAACTCGGCATGCACCCTCAAATCGTACCTGTGATGACATGTACCAAGTTTCTTGTCAATACACAAAATTTTTGCAAAGATACAGCTGCATATCTATTTTGGTGTGCTCGCAGTCAAATTTGTTGACGCAGTATAAAACAACGATTGGGTCTATCAAAAATCTTTTAATAATTTTTTGTCATGATCAGACATTTTGTAGGAGGTTTTGAATAAGATTCAATATGGCTGACATTAAGTATGGTAGAAATGGTAACTTTGGTATCGTAGGACTCGGCATAAGCCAACAAATCTAATGATGTAAGTTAAATAACAATATGTTAAATTTTTCATATGTTATAAGCATTTTCATCAATTTCATTATATCTCAACTTTACAGGTCCTCTCAGAACATGGCTTCGATGAATCATACCGAGTTTCGTAACAATACGTTCATGCATTCGTAAAAGCTGCTTTTCCACCGTCGGGCTTTTCATTTTCCACTGTGGGGCTGATAACGGCCGCTCTTTGGAATGTAATATAAGAGCGTCAGTCGTTGTCTTGGTAATGTAATGGTTTACTGATAATATGAGATGTAAATAATGACCGCATTATGGAGGATGATTAGATATTTCTTTTAATTTTATTATTAATTTGTGTTTACGTTTTAGAGCACTCAGCTAGCTACAGAGAAACTGGTAGACAGACAACAGACAAGTGACCAATTCTGAATGCCATCATCACTACAAGCATTCTACCAGCACGATTCATGGACAACCGTGCCAAGAATTCTAGACCAAGAACGGTTTCTAATCGTGCCATGCCGAACCAGGCTCAAGTGGAAACACAACTGGAACCGTTCCTTGCTATTCTAAGAACCGTTTGGGCCGACGGTTGAAAAAACGGCTAAAATTCAAATGTACAAAGAAAATTGGATATCGTTCAACTTAGCATGCCTCAAGGAATTTAAGGAGACCATCCTCATGATTTTAGGAACAAGGCATTCAAAAGATATAAGCAAAAATAACCACCTCGGCACCAGTAAATGGCACTGACGATTTTTGATTTTTTTTATTAATTTATTTAACAGGGACAATACAATCAGACATAGCTACAGAACAAAGTTTGCAGCCGATGAGATGCACATAGAGTTTATAGCAAGTGCTAATTTTCAACTCCCGTTCCTGGATGGGCCTTTCTACAATAACATAAACAGTACTGTGCATATACCCCCAAGTCATGCCTGCAATGACATATACCAAGATTGGTGTCAAATACACCAAATCACGAAGGAATTGGTCGATCAAAAATCTTATAACTTTTTTACTGGAGTGTGAGTAGATGCTACATACCAAATGGCGCTTTTCCACTGCATGGTACGGTTCAGTACGGCTCGATACGGCAAATGTTTTGGCTCTTTTCCACTGTATGGGATGATAATCCCACCCACTTTGAAGCAATACTAAACTGCAGTGGAAAAGCAAACTGAAAGTAAAGCGAGCCATGTCGTACCGAGCAGAGCCAAGTAGTACCATGCAGTGGAAAAGCGCTAAAATTTCATGCAACCTGGACAAACGCTCTAGGAGGAGTTTGAAAAAGCATTTCAGAAAATTCAGTATGTGGAAAAATTCTCATGACAAATGACATCATAGAATGTATTCGAATCAGCACGAGCCATCAGAGGAAAAAGGAATTTTGTTTCTAGGACTTACGCGACCTGGGTCATTCGTACTCTTTAGCCAATCAGATTGAATCGACCAATCATTATCACGTGAGGGCGTGCCTACCTAGGGTTACATCATCAGCTGTTGACCAGTTCAAATCATGCAGAGAGGTATATGCAGTTTGATCGTTCGTTTTATGGGTTTACTGAAGTAAATGAAGTTAGAGATCAGTTGAAGCTATAGTTTATTAACAGATATGCAACTGCTGTGGTAATCAGATGTCCCATTTTTTCCAAAATGAAGAGGAAATTATGCTTGTTTTGTTGTATTTTAGCTGCGGGTACAGACAGAGCCCCTCAGATTGATTGCAAAACAATCATTTAGGTGGCCAGTGTCCACCCTAGCTCCCACTTAGCACTGGCCTCAGCAAGATCAGCTTTCATGTTCTTTGAATAGACAAAATTTTATGAGCACTCATAGTTTAGTGATGATATTTGTACTTGGCATTTGTGAAACCGTATGCAGTGGTAAATTACACACTTATTGTTTCTCTGCATTTTTCAGGATTAAACACTGTTTGCTTGATATCTGGATATCAGTCACAAACATCTTAATTTATTTTGTTTCTTTATGCTTTTATACTTTGTGTCTTAAGTAAATGAACATTGGATATATTTGTCCTGTGATATTAAAAACCTTGAGATGACAATATAGCACAGAACATATGTTGTGAAGCAATAATTGGTAACACTTTATAAGGTTTCATTTGTTAACTTTTTTTTTTTTTTAAATCTGTTGACATTAAATTATGAAGGCATACTGATTAGAGATGCAATTAACATTATGCAACTAAGATTACTCGGTAAACTCTTCAATTATTTCAACATCTCTTGTACTGGATGCTGACTTTTAGATATCAGACCAAAATCTATTCCTGACAGAGAGAGAAGATTGGCCATAAACATTTATCTACTTTAAAAGAAAGTACGACTCTGACTGGAACACTACTATCATCTCTGACCAGCCATGCAGTGGAACTCTGGTTCCAGTAGAATGACCTGTGACTGAAGAACTTATAGCCTAGCTTCAAACTGTTAGTCAGACAATCTCACAACTATGGAAGAGATATTTCTCTGTACTGAATGTTGTGCTCCTTTATACTCGAGATTGCCAGTTCATGATCTTCATATGTAACAGGTACAATATAATTTATCATGGTCATTTTATACAGATTTTATTAAAGGATTGAGAAACTTTCAAATTAATACGTTTTCAATCAACTGTAGCAACTGTTGAATCTTTTAATTCTGACATAAAACAAGAACTTTTAATAATGCATAGTAGGGCTTTATTCCTTGATTGTGTAAGTTACATATAGTCAGCGGGATACAAATGAATAGTAACAAAGCATGACTTTCAACCTCTTGTTGAAACAACTGTTAAAGTGGATGGCGTGCAACATGACCGTTTTGAAAGAATTACAGTAGGGATGGAAAGTCAGGGTACTGGTAGACTCTGCAACTCCATTTGCCTTGGAAATATGAAACCATAAAATACATATATATGCAGCTTAAAAAAAAAAAAAAAAAAAGGTTCTCCAATGTGCAAGTCATTACATACATTATCATCAATTGAATATGTGGTGGGTGTGACATGCAGTACAGTTACAAACACATTGCTGTGACTGGGGGTATGCGATGGGCTACATCTGAAGTGGCATCAACATTGAATACTGATACTTGAAATAACTTCAAACATGAAAAGATATGAAACTGCCACTAGGTGGCATTTGTAGGAATGAGTCATTGAGATTCAACCGATTCATTCAAACGGCTGATTCATTCAGGAATGAAACATTTGACTATCACAATCTATTGTAGTCATTGAATCATTGCTTCAACTGATTTGTTCAGCAAGAAAACACCACTGTGTGTTGCTCAGAGATGCGATTACAGTGCTGTGGCTTTGTTTTGAACCATTTTTGTTGGTGAAAGAGCAAAAACATGCAATATGGTGTCACTTAATATTAACTTGTTTATTAAACTTGTATAAATCAAGGTCACATTTGTTATGCGGATATCTAGAGAGAGGAAAAAAAAAAAAAAAGCACTCTTCGTGTGATATTTACTACATTAAAGTGATATAGACTAAATCTTGCAGTGAAAGGGTGCATTCTAAATGTATAATAGCTAGTCTAATCTACAAGACTACGTCATGTAACGTATGTGTGCATTCCCTGGGTGTGTGAGCGATACTCAATGTCAGATCGCACATTGTTAAAACAACAATTATGTTTATCGCAGACGATATTTATCGCACACCCCTAGGATTGCTCTTTCCTATCCTCAATAAATAAATATTTTTTATTATCGTCTATACAATTAACATCCCAGTCAAACCATTGTTATGCATTCTATGGAGTTTATCTAAAATCCTAACGTTGTATGATATGCACATTAATTCTTTATGAAGTAAACATAAGAATCCATCAATACTTAAAATAAGCGTTTATTGTACTCATGTTGATTCGACTGCTTCTACTATTCTCATTTGTAAGTCGCTTTGGAGAAAAGCGTCAGCTAAATGACTAAATGTAAATGTAAGTGTTTATGCTCACACTCGGTCTAAACAGAAGTTAATAAACTATACCTTCAGCTGATCTTTAACTTTGTTTACTTCAATAAACACATGAAACGATCAAACTGTACATACCTCTCTACGTGACTTGAGCTCTGGTCGACAGCTGATGACGCAACACCCAAGTAGGCACGCCCTAAGCATTTCTCAATACCAAGTTTGCAAAGTTCAGACTTGCGTCCTTGGTAGTTAGGACTTGGCAAGATCGACTCAGGAGAACGAACTCCCGTGGACGGGAGGACACAAGTCCAGTGATTCTGCAAATGGCACAGCAGAGTACTTGATAACATTATTCAGCTCGCTCTGGCTTCTCCGGTTATCGCTCTATGTATTTTAGGTAACAACTGTAACGTGCTGGTTGCATATAAACACACAACGAAGAAGAATACTCTCAAATAAGTCTTTACCTGATAATCCAATGGGGAAAAATACAGATCCAGGCAGGGAAACAACACAACACTCAAGACATACAAGACCCAATAAAGAACTAAAGGAAGACAGGAACTTAAATACACAGACGATTAACTCAAATGACAAACAGCTGTGATGATTAGTGCGGTGTCCATGGTGACTGATGAGTGGCGGGAACAAAGAACAAAGGAGCACATGTGATGAATGAAAATCAAAACAAACAGAACATGACGGTGACCGTGACAACAAGAAAAGGAAATGTGTTATAAAACACCACTCTGCCTCTTTTCGTTTTATTTAAAAAACAAACAAACAAACAAACAAAAACATTAATAGCCTCACAAATGTGGTTCAGGCAACGCGTTCATTGATTATCTTCTATGTCTGTATATATAGTATTTATAACAAAACAAAATATTAAACAACCATGCCTCTTTTCGTTTACATTTCAAAATAATATTAAATATTAATATTAATAATATTAATACATTTTAAACATTTTATTAATATATGTGCATACTCTATCTTCACTGTAATAAAATGTAATAAAACACAACCCTGTCTCTTTTTGTTAAATGTCAGTTTTAATGATCAGTAATAGCCATTATAAAAGGTATAAGAATATACAATAAGAAATAAAGCAAACAATTCAGTAAAGCGTACAAAATTAGCGCTTTAGTAGGCTACAACGGTAAAGTTAAATAGCCTAAATATATAAAGTTATGAAACGTCACTTTGCCCTCAGCCAAAATGATTTGCCACGGAACAAATTACGGATTCGTGAGACCAAAGATCGCCCGTTAGATATACAAAAGACAAATTATGTCATGTTTAACCACATCAGAGCCTGCTCTCTGCGGGGTACATGAGCGCTAAGCGCCCGGTGATCGCCTGGATCTCACAACTCCGACAATGTCAGATCAAATTTTCAGAAAGGCGCTATCTTTATTAATAAACCACTAATTTGAGCTTTAAACCAGTACATTCTCGTCTGTAAAACTACATATCATGACATCATAACGGTAATATGTTTAAATTACGTGGGTTTTCTCCTTTACTATTGACGCTTGCTGGTTACTGTGAGATGCATTCTGGGATACCTGGCTGTCTCAAGTCCGCACAAGTCACCTCGATGCATCCTCGATAAAAGGGGCGGGTCAAGAACACAACCGGGGATTTGAACTGTACTTGGCTAGATGTGAACTTGGAATAGGAACAGTATTACGTTTCACAAGTCCACAAGTACATACAAGAATGCATATTAAGAAACGGCTAATGATTGGTCGTTTAATAAGCTTCAATCTGATTGGCTGAAGAGTACGGATGATCCAGATCGGGTGGCAGGGGAATCTCAGAAATACACACACACAAATCCAAGTTAATTCACACGCGAATGTGAGGATAAACTCTTAGTTTTAAACATTCAAAACTTTTGTGCATAGTTGTATATCTATGAATTGTGTTTTGCATTTGTGTATTGTATTTTATGAATATATAATTTTATTTTGTGCACGTGAATTGCTTTTTGTGAATGTATTTTTTTTCACGCACATGAATTGTTTTTTGTGCACATGAATTAGGTGATGTGCATCATGTTGTTATTGATACAAAATTGGCTCCATACAGTGGTGCCTTTGCAGAGTAAGTATGGCATGATGAGTTGGGTTCATCCAAATGAATAAAACAGAATAATGTTATCTTATTTCATGTCTTGTGTCTTATGTGTATAGTCAGTGTAGGATAAACAAATATGCTTGCTAAGGCAAGCACCACTATTACAATTGCTCATACTTTGAGGTAGAGATTTAAACTCATTACATTTAGTCATTTAGCAGATGCTTTTATCCAAAACGACTTACAAATGAGGAATATCACAAGCAATTTATCATACAATAGCCAGCAACTCTTGTAGTCCCACAATGCCAAGTATCAAGAGTAGTGTAGAAGCTAGAGCAGAAGTAAAAGTGCAGAAGAGGTAAAGATATAGCAGAGTTTTTTTATTTTTTTATTTTACAGAATTTATTTATAGAAAGTGTTTGAGATTGAGAATGGGAAGAAAAGTGCTCGCAGAAGAGATGCTATTTCTTAAAGGTCTTGAAGCTCAACCAACTGTGCTTTCCAGTAACCGGTTTCTAGAAACTGTGTTTATTTCTACATAAATTTACTTATTCATTTTATTAAAGCGGCGAAACACCTCATCTGCAAAATATGACTGCAAGTATTAGCTTCACCAATTTACCAAAGAGATGTGTACTTAACCGTCTCAAAAGAAGCACAGTCTGTGCCAAACTCATCCGGTGTCACTGCATATTCAGATCTATGCAAATGTTACTCCTACGTAATGAACTGCTGTTACCTCAGACATTGAACTCAGCATGTTTATGTAAATAATGGTACATCACACACCTCAAAAGATGCTACGAATTCTTTCCTATTGTTAGAATAAAATGCAATTCTTAAAGTTCAAGGCTCTCCAGTCATGATAACCCAATGTTATTCTTTTCTACTGGCTCATGCTGTATGTACTTGTTAGTAAAAGCCTTGAATTTTTTGTATGCTGTTACATCGTTCTTGCTGCACTTTCACAATTCTGCTGATGTTAAGGAATGCTGCACGACTGAAACTCACAGGGAATGTTACATATTCACCAACTTACATTACCGCTTAACATTTATGCAGGCTGTCATACTGTTGCATTATTCATGAGACATTTCAATCCAGAGGGAGGAGCAAGACAAAACACTTATCAAAGACAATCCACCTTTTTTTCACGTACTTAGGCAGAGTAAGATGGTGCGAGAAGTGAGCTGCAATGTCTTTATGGAATAAGCACATATATGACACTCACATAAACAGACTTGGTTCATTCAGCCATTGGATTCACCATTCATTCATGGAATGTAATTCGCATATTTTAAACACTAATCCTTTAAACATGGATTTGCATAATGCAATTTTGACAATAATAGCAGAGAATTAAAAAAAGAAATGGAATAACAATTACATTTCACTTTCAAATTGAAAGTCCTGTGCATTTTCCAGTGGCGACGTATGGAAATAATAGCAGTTGCCCTACAAAGAAACATCATGGAGGGCCCATATGGTATGAAAATCTGTAATCAGTGAGTACTTCACACCACTAACGGCAGTCATCCACATCTGCTGTGAAAGAAAAATGTTGAATCACTTAAACAAATGGCCTTCCATTGCTACTATGGCACTTAAATCACACATTTGAATAAACCTGTACCTAATAGTATCTCATCTTTCTGACATTTCCCAACCAATAGGAGGACAGCTGCAGGCATCTCTGCTATAGTCCAGATGTTAAGATGGATCTGCCATGTTCAGGGGTGGCAGATGCTCCATTATATCGACTGCCACTAAACATTTCCTCTTCTGAATTCTAACTAGCCCCCTTTTTCTCCTCGCCATCTAATAGGCTTAGCAAATAAATGAAGGATTTGAATAAATCACAACCAATAACTCACCTCACAGCCTGTCTTTTACTCTCCCCAAAACCCATTTACGGACATTAGAGTCTGCTCTCTATAATATTGACAGCTACTTAAAATATTTAGCCTTAGTTTAGACAGCTCAGTGCAAATATAATAAAATCCCACATTCATGCTTTGTAGACTGATTATAGGTGAATGGGCAATTTGCAGAGTGTATGTGTGCATCTTCTTCCCACCACACTGGCTTCACGGTTAATCAGTCAGATTTTGCTCACTGGGATTTCCAATCAGTGCAATTCGGATTCAGATTGAATAGTTGCTGTGTAATATGTGCATACCAAAATGCCTCCTTTTATCATTTGATTGTAAAATACATCTTTAACCAATTGTGCAGGATTTTTGATAAAACCAGTGAGGAGCACCACCATGTGAATAGCCGTTAACAGAACTGAGAGTTCTGTTTATGTTTGCTGATCAATGTTTATATGTGAATAAAGGCCTAAATTAAATCTGTTCATCATAAAAAGCAATCAAGTCTCTTCAGAAAATTTGGACTAAACCACTCAATTCATATGGATTAGCTTTATAATCTCATTAACTTTTTGAAGCGTCAAAGTTTGAATTACATAGGCCGTCTATGGTAGGACAGAAAGTGTTGCTACCCCACTGGAATGATGGTCAAATACTCCTTAAACTTCCATTAGCGTTTTATTCGTGACACTCATGTAGACATTAAGAGCTACAGCAAAAACACACACAAAAAACAAACACTGTATAACTCTAACACAATAACCAACACCACAATATAACGATACAATTACAAAATTAATTAAACTCGTTTACTTTATAACCCTCAAGTGGGATACACAATAATACAATGGGAAGAGAAAACCATCATAGATTGCAAGCTGTGTCCTCCACAAAAGCATGTGTACACCATACTGTTAAAAAAAAAGATGGACAAAGCACCTTCACTCTCTTCCATTGTAGTAATTGAAGCCACCATATTGAGTCTCGAGTCTGCGCATAGTGAACTTGGAGCCAGAGTCTGCGCAGTAGTGAGCACGAAGTGGAGCCGCGATATCAAGGTCCTGTCCACACTCTCGCAAAATCGGTTAATACTGCAGAACAACTCATTATGTTGGTGTGAAATAAACAGTTCGGGAAATGTAGAAATTAAAGTTAAAGCTCCAATCTCCTCCCGAAGATCCAGAGAAAAGTCAGTTGGTGCTTCAGTGACGACTTCGCTCAGAGAAGCTGTAAGCTCAGCTGTCAATCATGACGTCAAACACGAGTTTTTATAGCATCAAAAACTAACTTCAAACAAACGTATTTAAAGATCGAATACTTTAACTAACATCAGCGTGATAAAAACTGCCTAAAATGACAGAAACCATCTTTGAAAGAAAAAATATTTGACGTGTAATTTGACTGTTTAGTTTGTCTCAAGTTCATTACATTACATGGAGAGAGCGGGGTTTATGATCTATACTGCATCCAGCCACCTGGGGACGATCAAGAGCTTTGGCTTCACTTTTCAGGACTGGTGTGGCACGCTTGGTGCACAAATACACAAGAGCGGAAATGGGCCGGGCTTTATACAGTCCAAATGTTGCGCGTCAAGTCCGTATCAAAATAAAAGTCTTTCAAGGCAGGTCAGTGGAGAGGCTCCTCACTGCAGAGCCATGGGTGGAGTATAACCTCCAGCTCCCCCTCTCTCGAGCTACTGTGAGCATGATGGGTGGAGCTGCATCCTCTAACCTTACCCTAACCCTACCCATAACCCACAAATGGAGCCATCACAAAAACGTCTTGTGGTCGCCATGGCGACTATTTTACTTTCCGCCATAACCAAATTCTGTAGTTTGTATCATATCTTCTGAATCAAACATGATAACACAGAAAAGGTGATGTCTACCCCTATGTTTTGATGGTCAGTGGTTACAATGATACCATATAAAACATCATAAACTGTTCAGGTGAATAGTTAATGATGATTTCAGTGACGTGAGGAGGAAATCACAGTATCTGAGAACCTAGGCTAGACTGTATAATATGTGACCCTGGACCACAAAACCAGTAATAAGGGTCAATTTGGGCCAACTTTCATCTGAAAGCTGAATAAATAAGCTTTCCATTGATTTAAATAATGGTGATTTGTGGTTTGTTAGAAGAGGACAATATTTGGCCAAGATACAACCATTTGAAAATCTGGAATCTGAGGGTGCAAAAACATCAAAATATTGAGAAAATCGCCTTTAAAGTTGTCCAAATGAAGTCCTTAGCAATGCATATCCACTCACAAAAATAATTTTTTGATATATTTACGGTAGGAAATTTACAAAATATCTTCATGGAACATGATCTTTACTTAATATCCTAATGATTTTTGGCATAAAAGAAAAATCAATCATTTTGAACCTTACAATGTATTGTTGACCATTGCTACAAATATACCTGTGCGACTTATGACTGGTTTTGTGGTCCAGAGTCACATATCATGTCTGTTGCATGCATGTTGTGTAGAGTTTCAAAAGCTTTATCCTTTTGTTCATTAACCCTGACAATACCGTGACTGTAAAGAGTAGAATATGCAATATGACCTTAGCAACATAGCTTAAAAAGAAGATTTTCTTGCTTATTTTCCACAATGACACAGAGCTGTTCACTTTAAGGAAGCTTTTTACATTTGCAGTGCCAACCAGCAGCCTTTATTGCAGCCACAGCTTAAGAGTTCAAGGATGGTCTGGCTTGACTGTGGAAGAGTTGACCACAATGGTCTCCAAATTCTTGGATCCAACCAACCCCAGTCTGTTGCCACCAATACATCCTTAGTTAGGGGGATATGGCCTCATGTCATCTGCATTCCAGGTATCCCATGCTATCTTCGTGCCCCTGGTTGCAAATGCAGATACTGTGTCACAGCCAGTGAAGGCATGGAACACAGGAAAGGCCTTGGATTTATAACCGCCAGTAGTCTCCACATCCTGATGACATGGGCCTACAACCAGTACACTGAATCAAGACTATCTGCTAACCTGCTTGTCACCATTGACAACTGGTGTACCATGAGACAGCAAGAAAGGGTTACACTTTATTTTAAGGTGTCTTTGTTACACTCCAATTATACATTGAAGTACTGAGTAATATTAAGTAACTTGGGGTTTGGTTTAGGGTTAGTTGCATGTAATTATGGATAATTTATAGTTAATTTAATGTATAGATAATTTATAACTACATGTAACCCATGTAACAATGACACTGTAAAATAAAATGTTACCCAAGAAAGTCCTCAGTTTCTGTTATGGCACACTGGCCTGCACAAGAATCAAATCAGATTGCCTCTTGCATACATGAAGAGTCAGATACAAGAATGGTACCTTTGACCATGTGGCAGATTCTGCAAGAAATGGATTTAAAAAGATCACCCTGTGCACTGTGGACAAAGATGTTGTGGTCCTAGCCATTACACATATGTCAGATACATACCTGCCCATGAGACTGCCATGTTTCTGGGTCCTGACAAATCCAGGGCCCTTCCTGTGACAACAGAGGCCTTCAATGCCTGTCAAAGGCTCCAAAAAGCATTCCAGAGGAGGTGATTTCCATTATGAACCACTTCGCAATTCTCCTCTATGATCACACCAGCAGCCAACTCAACATTAATCAAGCTTGTCTTGCGTTGTTCACAAAGAAAGGAAGAGGAATGGAACAAATCCCCTCATCTAAGTACTGGTGCAGCTCCTCAAAAGAGCAGTGTAGCAAGAAAGACACTGTTGGGGACATGCACTTGAGGTGGCACCAAATATGCCATCTCAGTCTGGGGTTGGATGGACCCAAGCGACTGGAGACCATTGTGGTCAACAGTTCCACATTTAAGACATTTTAAACAATTTTCAGCTAAAAGCTCACTTTCAGACACCAGTGAGTGTTTGAAATAACTTCCTTGTGATCAGCTGGTGAAATGGTAAGGTCGTGTGAGGTTGTTCTGTGGAGGTGTGTTAAAGGACGGGTTTTAGGGAAATGCTGCAGGGCTACTGCACGGCACGTTGATAGCCTTGGCTCATACTGGCCCGACAGTGGAAAAGTGGCTATTGAAGAATAGGTTCAACAACAAAACAATCAAACATGTTTCTGAAATACACTGCTCAAAAAAAAAAATTAAGGGAGGGAACAAGGAATCATCACAGTATAATTAAACTTAAAAATTAAACACAGTCAATTAAACTTCAGGGATATCAATCTATCCAATTAGGAAGTATAAGGGATTGTGAATCAGTTTCACCTGCTTTGGTGCAAATAAAAGTGACGACAGGTGCATGATATGCCTGGCCTCATTTGGCTAGAGTGTGTAGGCAGGCATTGATTCCATTGACTGGCCCTCACATTCCGCAGACCTGAATCCCATTGAAAACCTCTTGGACATTATGTATTGGAGCATCCAAATGTCTGATCCAGGTCTGGGAGGAGATCCCCCAGGACACCATCCGTCATCTAATCAGGAGCATGCCCAGATGTTGTTGTGAGTGCACACAGGCACAGTACACACTACTAGGGCTGCACGGTTATGACAAAAATAATCGTCGATTATTCCCTTGAAATTGTAATTATTAACTACGATTATCACAGTTGGCACTGAATTATGTTTTGAATAGCTTTATACGTTTGTTTGAAGCAACTGCATGCCATATTTTTATATGAAAATAAGCAAGCTGAAAACACTCTTCCTGAAAAACTTTTCTATAGCATTAAGCCTCAAATGTCATTGGTTTGGTTTCATACCAAAACTAAAATTAAAACAATAACCTGTAGAAAGCAAAAACACACATCTTAAGCCCACAAAATAATGTACTGTAAGTGGAATTTTTTGTTATGTTTTTTATAATTGCACTTTTGAATGATTACGTAATTGTGGCATTAGTAACTGTAATTACAATTAGAAATTTGATTCATCGTGCAGCCCTACACACTACTGACTTACATTATGAATTGCTGTGATGAACTTCATGCAAGTTGGATCAGCCTGCAAATTCATTTTTTTTTTTTTTACATTGATTTTTGGTGTGATTTTTTTAACCCTGCTCTCAGTGTGTTGATGAATTTGGTTTCCATTGACTGTTGTCACTATTTTGTTATTAACAAATTACAGAATGTATATGAATAAAGATTTTCAAAAAGAATATTTCATTCATTGAGATACAATGTGTGATTTAAGTGTACTCATATTTTATTTATTTTTTTGGAGCAGTGTAGATTTTTTGAAGAAAATCTTTGTGTCTGACATTCTTTTTAAGCTATGTTGCTAAGGTCATATTGCATATTCTACTCTTTACAGTCACGGTATTGTCAGGGTTAATGAACAAAAGGATAAAGCTTTTGAAACTCTACACAACATGCATGCAACAGACATGATATGTGACCCTGGACCACAAAACCAGTCATAAGTCGCACAGGTATATTTGTAGCAATGGTCAACAATACATTGTAAGGGTCAAAATGATTGATTTTTCTTTTATGCCAAAAATCATTAGGATATTAAGTAAAGATCATGTTCCATGAAGATATTTTGTAAATTTCCTACCGTAAATATATCAACAAAAAAAAAATTTTGTGAGTGGATATGCATTGCTAAGGACTTCATTTGGACAACTTTAAAGGCGATTTTCTCAATATTTTGATGTTTTTGCACCCTCAGATTCCAGATTTTCAAATGGTTGTTTTTTGGCCAAATATTGTCCTCTTCTAACAAACCACAAATCAATGGAAAGCTTATTTATTCAGCTTTTAGATGAAAGTTGGTCCAAATTGACCCTTATTACTGGTTTTGTGGTCCAGGGTCACATGTTATACAGTCTAGCCTAGGTTCTCAGATACTGTGATTTCCTCCTCACGTCACTGAAATCATCATTAACTATTCACCTGAACAGTTTATGTTTTATATGGTATCATTGTAACCACTGACCATCAAAACATAGGGGTAGACATCACCTTTTCTGTGTTATTATGTCTGATTCAGAAGGTATGATACAAAATACAGAATTTGGTTATGGCGGAAAGTAAAATGGTCGCCATGATGACCACAAGGTGTTTTTGTGATGGCTCCATTTCTGAAAATGTTTAGAGCCCCAAACTGTACAAGTGTACCAAATTTTTGTCACATATCACCTGGACTATGTCAGAGTTCCTGATCGAATGATTCTAATGAGTTGATTCTTTTTAGTTGATCCAACAGCCTAACTGTGAGTCTTAAAGTTGTGATTAAGTTTTTCTTCCTGATTGTGACGTATATCCAAATGGCTTCTCAAACAAGAAAAAATGGAGGGCAAGACTTGATTTTGTTGTGGTTTGCTATTGTTGGATCTCATGTGAGTGATAGGTTGTCCCGCCATCGCACCAGTAAACATGCCATCAGATGTTGTTGCAAGAGGGTAGGGGAGTTATTTTGATCAAAGATTATTAGGGCACATGAATTTAAAAAAATAATGATGTACACGGATAAGTCATTTATAATAAATACTGTAATATTTCATTAAAAATTAAGAATTGTCCATTTTGATTTCATTTTCAAACAATGTAGTCACTGGCTGGTTGTTCATATGACAATGCGTAGTTAAAAACCATTTATTGTTTGTTTATTGTTTGTTTTGGCCTGTTGCTGTTTAATACTTAAAGGATCAGTTCACTTTCAAATGAAAATTAGCCCAAGCTTTACTCACCCTCAAGCCATCCTAGGTGTATATGACTTTCTTCTTTTCTGATGAACACAATCTGGGATATTTTATTAAATAGCCTGACGCATTCAAGCTTTATAATGGCAGTGAGCGATACCATCGAGTATGAAGCTGAAGAAAGTGTCTCCATCCACCATAAACGTGTACTCCACATGGCTCTAGGGAGTTAATAAAGGCCTTCTGAAGCGAAGAAATGCGAAAAAAAAAAAAAGTTTTAAAAATATTTAAAAAGTTATGAAGTAAAATATCTTTTTTTTTTTGACACAAACGCATCGCTTCGCTTCAGAAGACCTTTATTAACCCCCTGGAGCCATGTGGAGTACATTTATGATGGATGGATGTGGATGGAGACACTTTCTTCAGCTCATACTCGTTGATCCTCACTCACTGCCATTATAAAGCTCAGATACGTCAGGATATTTATTAATATTTCTCCAATTGTGTTCATCAGAAAGAATGGCTTGAGGGTGAGTAAAGCTTGGGGTAATTTTCATTTGAAAGTGAACTAATCCTTAAGGCCAACTATTCACTCTAAAAAAACAACAACTAAAAAATGCTGGGTTGTTTAACTCATGTTTGGGTCAATTATGGACAAACCCAACCAAAAATTTAGTTTAAAAATGTAAACCAATGGTTGGGTTTGTCCATATTTGACCCAAACATGGGTTGAAACAACCCAGCATTTTTTAGAGTGTTGTATTGCATTTAGGTTGCCTCAATAAAACATTTGTGTAGGCACACATTTTGCAAAAAAATTGTTTATGATTTTTAAAAATAGTAATTATTTATTAAAAATATTTAGTTCTTCTGGTTCCAGTGATGATTCTAAGCAATGATAATCATTAAGAGGAATAAACTATGACCGGAATCATGTGACACATGGTATTTCAATGCGATCTTGCTCATTGGCAAATTTTACTTGCACTTAATACTCAAATTAACTTGTGCTTCCTAGCATACAGACCAGAAGGTATGTAGCAGTAGAACTCTTCCTTTCATTATTAATTAGCTGGAATTCATTAAAACGGATGCAAATTACAGACCTGTCAACCTTCCTAGCTTCATCTATTATTAGTTTGTGAAAACAAATATACATTTAAGTAAAGTGAAAATTTGTGTGCCACAAGATACGGCTTAATTTGTGATGAGCACAGACTCTCTACCCCATTTGTAGCGTTGCATAAAACTTACGAGGGATCAAATCCCTTGTCTTACCCCCGTTTGATTCAGTGTGGTTGACTGCTACCTACAACAGGAAATAGCAAGCATTTAACCTCACCACGTCACATCAGCCTGCCCACTCTAATGAGCAGTCAGTGCTGACAGCCCCAGCCCTGCAGCTGTGCGGACCGGTGATCCTAAGCAGGCACACACACAAAAGCCCGGCCACTCTGTGGGTAATGCACCAGATCACCAGCATCTCTCTACAGATGGATGCCCACTCAGTGCCTGCGTGCTTCTTTATGAGCGCTGCAGAGAGCTAGGGAACTTCAGCCTCCACAATGCACCCGTCCTGTGCCAGACACTTAGGCAGCAGACCACAGCTCCCTCCTGCCCTTCAAGTACAACCTCCAGAGATTAAAGGTTACAAAGTATAAAGAATCAAACTGTCAATCGTACCGCAAAAGGTTTACCAACCTTAAATTGTGACTGAGTGCATTTGGAGGATGTGGTGGATTGGTGCTGTTCCCAAGAGTGCAGAAAGTCAATATGAAGCAAGAAATTGTACAATTGTATTTTACAGGACAGTATGTGTGGACAAGGGATGTGAATTAGTAAGGAATTTGGTGATTCTATTTCTGATTTCTGTTAACTGTTATTTCTGATTTCTGTATTCTGGTTTAATAACAATGATTGTTTAGTACTTTGGTAGGAAGATATAAAATTAAATGCAGTTCTTATTAATTATGAGACTCTGAAATATAGGGTATAGTCTAGAACAGCATATAATATTGATATATTCAATAGGATTCTTAAAAAAAATAATAAAAAAAATGTAATGGCATTTCATAAAATTCAATAATTGGTCCTAATTGCATAATAAAATGTGTCCATTCATTCACAAAACTCATTATATTTATAATCAATTGAACATTGTCATGTTAATCAGGTGTCACGAGACTGAAGTACAACATAGTTCATAACGGAGGTAGTTTCGGGAAACTGAGTCAGATTAATTTAATAAACGTTCTGACTGAGACGTAAGTGTTTTTGATTCACTAAAAGAAGCAGCTCGTATGAGTCGTTTATTCGAGAATTTGACTGGAATTCCACGCTGTATTTTGATTCATTACAAAGAACCAATTAGTATAACTCTTTCATTCAGGAGTCGAACTATACTGGTGGCTTTGTATATTTTATTATGCATTATAACGAACTCCATCGTTTAGTATTTGGACCACACTTGCGCTACTGATTCACTAAAAGAACCGTCTTGTCAGAGTCGTTTTTTTTAGCACTGCGCTGTTTTTGAATCACTAACATGAATCAGGTCTTATTCAGAGTCATTTCGTTCTGAAATCGGGCGACACTGGTTGCGCAGTACTATATTTCTTTGTTTAGTAAAGCGCCGTTGAAAAGTAGTGCACATTTTAGTAGCTCTTTACTAATACACGTTCAAAAATCGTAAGCTGAACCGAATGTCATTTAAAAAAAAAAAAAAAAAAAAAAAACAGTTATTTTTTTAATAAAATGTGTTCCTGCACAACAGGTATGGTAGCTATACTTTGCAAGAAATAAAATAGTTTACATATTGAATTCTGGACCAGCCGCGTAAATATAATTTAGCAGTGTTTGCCAAAGGTTTATAGTCTACTCTATTTTGCTCACCGTGTTGCTTATAGAATTACAAAGTCAAATATAACACGCAAATTTTAAATGCTTTCTGTATACAGTGATGTGTTAAAATCTCACATTTTGAACTAGGCTAAACAGTCCTCTCACGTGGCACACAGCCCTCTTGCCTTCAGTGTCGAACCCACACCATTTATAGCCTCGCAGTAACCTACAATCTTATTATGAGATTTAACTTTGCCCCAACTGGACTTGTGGATGAGCAGTGCTCTAGTCCCGCTCCTCAACTCAACTAATAATTGACTGGAAATAGTTATAAGGCGCTGTCCGCTCGCGTTATGACAGACAAAACAACTCTGCCATGTCTCTGTCTGTGCGGAATACATAAAGGCTCTGCCTTGAATTAATCACTCGCTCTTTAATGGATCTTTGAGGATCGCGCTTGACGCAGTGAGGAGCTGCAGCTCTTTGTATTCCGAGGCCAAGAGGAACCTTGTGTGTATGTTTTTTTTATTTTTTTATTTGCCCCCGTCCGATCTCTACTGCCTCTTAGAAAATGTCAAGGGGGTACATGGTGACATAGGGACCCCGGTTTAGTTACGGAGAGACTCTCGCTTCGCTCTGCGAAAAAGGTAAGTGAGAAATGCTTTGGAATGTCGCATCTGCGTCGTTTCTAATGTTGGTTTTGTTGGACGAGAAATGAAAGGAGCGCAAGTGTAGTCTGAGACATGTAAGTTATCCATGTGGCTTTTGTACACCCGCGTATTTGCAACAAATGCCTCAGTGTGACTTGTCGAACTTACAAATGCATCGTCTAATGTGTTGAGTTTGACAGTGCGCCTTAACGGACTCCAAATGAACATGAATTCGATTCGTTTTGCACTAAGGCGTGATTGTATATCGACGTTTAAATGTAAACGCGAGTTGTGAGCGCGTTTCTTTTGGAATAATTTGATATTCTGCATGGAATAATTTGACACATACTGACATGCTGAGGTAATATATGGAATTCTAAGCTACATTAGCCAAGGAAACACTATGTGAATGTTAGTTTAGGGGTTGTTGAACTCTAAAGTGTCTCACTTAGAGATGTTACAGGATTGAATATATCGTGCTCATCTCTAGAATGTCGCCAAATGTTTCAGGACCCTGGACCGCAGTCAGGTTTGGTTTGGTTTGCCGCTAGAGTTCGCCTTTAGCCATAAAAATGACAACTGATGGCCCCTTTCAGTCCTCGGTCGCTATATTTTAGTGAATCGCGTGAGTATATGTGCGATTTGTACACGGTAAATACGCTTATCTTAGCTAATCGTATCTGTTTACACCGATAAAGCTCGGAAAGTTTGCCAGTCTGGTAGTGTTCATCTATTTCCAGAATGGTTAAGCATGAAAGTGTGCTGCTTGCTCTAGCCTATATCTAAAATACAATGGGTTTACCAGTTGTATGTAGTGTTGCTGTTGAATGAAAAAAAAAAAACAAAAAAAAACCGTGCACGAGTGTCACTCTGAGGACCGCACGTTAGGATGGCTAAATTAAGAAATCATTTGAAGATAGTAGTCTAATAAATTATTCAGAGACATAATAATTGAGTTAAGATCGAATATATGACGCAGACATATAAGTCAGAATTCAAAGAATCATATGAAGTAGCTTTAGTGATTTCATAAAGGTTAAGATTAAGAAAAATAACACTTTACAAACATACTCTGTTTAAAAAAAGTGCTAAAAAGGGGTTTAAAAAGAAAAGACATGAAACATGACTAAACCTAATATGTTTAACAGGACTGTATACTGAGGTGTATCAGTGCAAATGCCAAATATGTGCATCCAATTAGATATGCAATTGCATATGCTTTTTCTTCACCTTGACTGACATACTGTAACTGTACAGTTACATGAACTTTGAAACTCAACCTCAGAAAAATCCTAAGCATATTAGGTCACGAGTAACACAGTTCATAATGTAAGAAAAGAGCTTAGTCCGTCATGCTGCTGTCAGAGCAGTATATTGTAAGAACTCGATCAGCAAACAGAGCGATGGTGTCTCTTCTTGTATATCCCCCCTCAAAAGACGCAAATACATTTGGCTGGACAAACCATTTTTATTTTTTACTAAATGAAAGATTTTGTATTTTGTCTCAGAGTTATCAAAACCCAAATGTTTGGATTTTAAGACCTTTTCCAAATGAAATGTACAAATGAACTAAATCATTTTGGTCATACGGAGCTGTTTTGTTTTGACTATAACAGGTTGCCTATTTTAAAAAAAATATTGCTGTAGCCTAAAATAATTAATGTTATTCAATTAAAGTATTTTCTTTTTTTCTTTTCTTTTTTTTTTTTTCTTTTTGTATATCCGAGGAACCCTTATCCAGATTCGGAGGCAATCCAGAGACACCCAGTATAAAAAAGACATATGTTCTATATAATAACTGCCATAAAAAACATTATATAGCGCTTAACATTAGTTAGAAAGATAGTCGATAACTCTAAATGCCACGAAAATGTATGTTTTTTATGTTTCAAATATCTTACCCAAGGACCCTTTGGAGTACTTTCAGGGTCCTGTATCAGAATGAACCTTAACATTATTATTATTTTGGATCTTAGTGCATGTTGGTATCATTGCTGAAATATCATTCACTAGAAGATATACAGCAGCTTACATAGATGGCTGAGGGTGAATTGCACTCTTCAGGCTACAGACACACTGAGAATCTCCATCCTCACTTTAATTCATTGGTAAAAGGCAAATCTAAATCATTCTCAACCTTCGTCAAGAGGAATTACTCAAGAGCTGTGCCTAACCATAACCTAACGTTCAACAAAGAGTTGTGCTTGTTCAAAAAAACTAAAACAATTTGTTAGATGTGTGCATCTGTCCCTCTCCCTCTCTCTCTCTCCGTCTCTCTTATCTTGATTATGCAGCTTGAAGATTGAGTCAGCTGTTTTGTATGCAAGGTGTCTGAGCCCAGCTCTTTGTGGAGGAGAGAGCAATCGTGCTGTGGATACAGAGAAAGAGAGAGATGGATAGACAGACAGATAGACAGTGTGAGAGAAAGATGGCAGGATGGGGGTGAAAAGACTATATGTCTACATGTGCAGTGTTGGAAAAGCAACTCTCATATTAATATCATATTATCTGGCTTTATAAAAAGCATCCCTTATGCCTGCAGCACTCACATATGGCATAACGAATGATAAATTATGTAGCCACCCCATTGTGCTCACTTAATACATAGAGTCATAAAACACAAGTGCAATTGTTGGTGATATGTGAGGTAGAAGGCTTTTACAGCACCACTGAGTGTGTTGATAATGGATAAAGACAGTTCTGAACCAATCATTCTGAGAGATGAGCGCCGTGATCCACTAAGGTACAGAGGAGAATAAAAAATAATATTTACATAGGTAAGGCAGAAGCAGACATCTATAGCAATCAAAACTATGAGATATTTGAAATAATATAGCTTCATTATTATGGAAAAATATACACTATTGTTCAAAAGTTTGGGGTTGGTAGGATTTTATGTTTTTGAAAGAAACCTCTTATGCTCACCAAGGCTGCATTTATTTGATCAAAAATACAGTTAAAACAGTAATATTGTGAAATATTATTACAATTTAAAAATGTACTGTCATTTTTTTTATCACTTTAATGCATCCTTGCTAAATAAGTGTGTATACAGTATATATATATATATATATATATATATATATTTAAATCATGTATTTCAATCATGACAACTCTCTGAATAGTTTTAGCATGTTATTGAATATGGCAATGTTAATGTATTTGACTAGATCTGCTACGTTGCTGCTGCTGCAGAGCAAGTATGGACTTTTGATTTATACAAAGACACACTGCTATGAGCATGTAAGTTATGCTGCTACTGCTGCATAAATAAACACATAAATCCTGATCTAGGCAGGTAGGGGGTTTCAGAGGAACTCTGATAGCGTGCTGCAGGAATATAGAAAACAATTACCAGACTATTTAAGTGTTGTGCAAGCAATCTCATTGACTGCAGATTAATTATTCCAGATTTACCAAATATACTAATTTTGCTTGTAGCTGTATTATAGGAAAGGTATAGGGTGGGCCAGATTAGGGCAAATTAGCGTGAGAGCACAATCCCATAAAAGCGCTGATGGGAGTGAAAAGTTCTGTGCATGATCTACTGATGACACGCAAATTAAAGAACATGGATGCAGCCAGAGCATTTCCATAATGACCAACGCAATCTACCAATAGCAGCGCAAATTAGCATCATGCTTTTTTTGGGTGGCAAATACTAGTAAATTGACTAGCGTAAACCTTAGTAAATCACCTTGAGTGATTCATTTAAATACTCTCCTCCCACAAATTTTGCATCTGGAAGGGAAACTCCTACAAATGCATATTAGGGCTGCACGATCTATCACACGATGTGAAAAATAACATTGAAATCGTGCTTAAACACGATCCTTAGTGCAATTATGAAATCGCAAAGGCTGTGATTATTTTTTTATGCGCAGCTTGTCAATGAAGTATGGCTCCAAATGCTAATCCATCTGAAAGCACTGCGAGCTTGAGTCACTTATAATGTACATTTGAAAAAGCAACACGCGTCAAACATCTTCTACTTCTGCGGCAGGGAATATTTGGAGTTTCTGCTCCCTCTGGCTTTCAGATGGAGAAGCATTTACTACTGATCACATAAAATAATCGCAGCCTTTGCCAAATCGCGTGCAATAAAATCGCAATAAATCGTGCATGTCTAATGCATATGCAATAAGGTCAGCTGCAAAAGCCCTAATTTTTCACTGCGTGTCTTTAGTAAATCCTGACAGTAGTTTTTTAATGCCAAAAGAGGGTTTGTGCTGGTGCAAGCTGTTAGTAAATCTGGCCCATAGGCACTTATACATAGCTGAGATTATACGTGAAAAGTTTCTACAAACACAGCGGATAGACCTGTTGCTATCATGCAGGAATGTGACATGACTAGATGAGACTGGAAGCACCCTATTTTTATTCATACGCCAGTATTCTAGAACTGAGGCGGAGGAGGTTGAATAGGGAAGGAGGGGCTGTCCATGGTCCTGAACACCCCTGAGAGGCTGTTGGACTGAAGTGGCATATTGGGCTTTGATTTGTTGCGATATGAAGTATGTACTTTTGATAGATGTTTCTTGTTTACACATCGAGACGGCAGCCTTTTGATTTTAAATTGATGGAGATGTTGTAAGCCTGTGGCGATGTCCCTTGCGCTTCAATGCACATTAACAGCTGGATATGTCTTGTGGCAAACAAAGGTTTTTACTATACCTGAATGCTTGAGGGCCTTCAATACAGAGACATGGAGATTCAAGACAAGGTCTGTTTTTGAAGGCTTTCTTTCACTTGTCTTGTCCCGAGCACAATACCTCTTGGCAGCAATGCACTAATGTGTTGGGAGGGACTGACTGGAAGTTGACAGCAAGTGTTAAGCTTGGGACAGCTTGAAATTGACAAGTAATTAAAATCTGAAGCAAATGTTCAGGAAAATGGAGTGAGCATCCGGTGGCCTCAACAGTGTGTTAAATAAGTGACTGGAACTTGCAGATAAGACTGAAATTACAAAGCTGATTTCCTTACAGCCTTTGCCCTTGAGTGCTGTTTTATTTCAATTTAGCAAAGCAAAGATTGCACAGTTGTTGAGATTGTATCTCTTGGAAAGCACACAAATGGCATTAACAGCTTCACCTTGAATCAGCGGCTTGTGTGAGTCATTAACCGCGTGGCTAGCGATTACAGAGCGGTATGGCCCATTCTAACCCTGCAAGCATTGTGGTGAAGTTTGCTTTGGAGATTGCAACTCTAACGCTGCAGATGTCACTGTCAGTCGCAGCTGTATTAAATGTAAATAACGCTCTTAAAGCTATTGGGATAAGATAACGTTGAATAAGTGGGACTAGTGTTTTGAAACAGTTGGCAATACAGATAGTCCCTTTAAAGAGCCTATATGTAGTTAGTGAAAGCTACAATTTTAGACAGTATGTGCAAATTAGTTTTGAAACAGATCTGGAAATGGTAGCAATTAAGTCCAAACAGTATTTAATATAACTGTATGGATGTGTCTATGGCATGTGTTAATGATGTGGTGCTTATTTTTATCTTATCAAAAATACAATTCATACATGCAGTGTCTTGAATACAATTGTTCTATATGATTAATAAAATATATATATATATATATGTTTTAATACAAAATGACACATACATATATTATTAAACCAAAAAATATATTTTTTGAAAATGTCAAGGTGATACAACTATCCTGTAATCATAATGTAAAAGCCTCAGGGAAAAAAATAAATAAACATGTCATCTGGTGCAACCTATACATGCAGGAAAAAAAAAACAAAAAAAAAAACAGGACATCATATTATCTAAGAGACTATTTATTTATTTATTCATTCAAAATTTTATGAAAATATGTTATCGCCACAGTCTTTAGCACTTATATATCATTGACCCATACACTGAGACCAGTTTTAAGTATCTCTTTTACTGCACGTTTTCATTTTTTCATTAATGTCCATTGCTGGATATTATTGTGCGGTTTGCTGCCGGCACTCTTATTATGGGCAGTTATCAGGCTCTACGTTTGAGAGCATAAGGGATATTGAACATTACCCCCCACCCCCCATTTGTGTTCGTCATCCCTCCTGCAAAGTAATTAGAGGTCGGGATACAGAGTAGCATGGCTGTATACCTGCAGAATCCATTAAAGCTGGTGATACATAACAGGTTTGTCAATGCTCACTTCAGAGGTTCTTTTATTGATTGAGTTTTTGAGCGGCCACCGGCCAGCCACTCTCCTCAAAGAGTTCTCTCTCTCTCTCTCTCTGTCGTTTTCTCATGTGTGCTTGGCTGTTGGATATGCATACAGTGCAGATATCAATTAGATCGCCTTGCTTTTAGGGGTTATAAGATCAGTATAATCATAAAGCATTGGTGTGTCGATAAAATGTGAGATTCATGTGACGCAAAACAAAAACTAGGACAATGCTTTTGGGGACAAAATGTTTTCACTAACCACACATAAAGGTAATTTTCTAAAAAATACAAACTTTTACATAGATGCTGCTCACATATTATTGTGCTGAATACAATGTAATCAGACTTCAGCCAGTGAAAATGTTAAAAGCATACATGTCAACAAACTCTCATTAGAGTATTAGTAAACTGTCTGCTTAATATCTGCTAACTCTTTATTTTGATACTCTCCAACAGACATTCTACTAACTAAAAGTAACTTTGCAGCTACATGTCAACTTGTTCTACTAATACTCTAATGACTGGTAGTTGACATGTAGTTGCAAAGTTACTTAGAGTTAACAGCATGTCTAAAGTGGGCTGTTGAAATAAAGTGTAACCGTTGTAAGTAACTGACACTGTGTCTACACCAGACGTGACTTTTGTCGTGTCACATTACACCACGCCAGCTAAAAGCTGTCTACACATTGCAAAGCACTTGGACTATGTCAGAAAAAGAACAAGGAATCCGTTTGCTGATTATAATGGGTTCAATTGTCTTTTGACGTATCGCGTCACGCCACTCGCGTCTGGTGTAGACACGGTGTAAAATAAGCAAAATATCAGGGCATGTCAAAACATCTCAAATAAAACCTCAGACCCCAGAGGGTTAAACAAAATAAAAGTGAAGCTATTTAAGAAAAGCTTCCCTTTTTAATATAAAATTGTGTGTATGTATACAAAAGTTTAAAAAAAAAAAAAAAAAGAAGTTGCTTATGCTTACCAAGGCTACATTTCAAAAACACATAATGATTGTTTAATCAAATAAAACGGTAATATTTGAAATATTATTACAATTTACAAGAACTATTTCCTATTTTATTATATGTTAAAATGAAATTTATTCCTGAAATTTTTGTGGTTAAAAACAGCTTTTATTAGAAATATAAATCTTTTGTAACAACATAATTCCCTCTTTGCTGAATAAAAGTATTAATAATAATAATAAAAAAGAAAATCTTATTTACGGCAAACTTTTGAATAATATGAAAGTATCATGTTTTACATAAAAATATTAAGCAGGAAAAAAAAGTTGTCAACATTGATGATAATAATATGAAATGCTTCTAAAATCCAATTAGAATGACGAATAAACTTTAGTCAGGGTTACCTTACAGTGTCATTGTATTTAACGGGATCAATATTCTTGATCACTCTGCATGTCAAGCAAGAGCTGACGCTTGCATATACTTCACACACTCACTGTAAAATTGCTTCCTATTGAATGAAATGTCCATATTGCAATCACTGTAATTATTTCACATGGAAACCACAAGGCCTGTGCAGTGACTCCAAAGCCAAAGCCAATATAATACTTGTGCGGCAGTACAAATACACTGCATCAGAGTCTTTGAGGGTAGAGTCTCAATATAAAGCAAGAGTCCAGTAGTGTGCTCTTGTAAATTCCATGTGCAGTTCTTAATAAAGCTTTTGGCTGGAAGGGAAAACGTCCTGTCCTCAGCTGGTCCCGCACTGAGATATACAAGGGCTTTCACATTCTCATCATGATCAATACTTTCTCTTTCTTCTTTCTATAAAATCTTTCTGTGAATGAACTACACACTGGCTCACTGGAAATGCTGTGTTTTTTAGTTCTGTGACAAGAAATGAACTGTGAATTTAGTAGTAAAATGCATAGTTAAAAAACTGTAATATAATAATGGCAAATAATGATAGTTTTAATGGTTCAACGGATCACAAAACTCACGGTTCAGTGGCACCTGTAATTTTGCATTCCATTTATTACTTAAAGCACACTGCAAGTATTTCGATATCACAGCAAAAACTACTAACAACAACTAATAACAAACATTATTAATAACAAGTGAACAGTCAGTAAAAAATAAGATCAAATACACTATTCATAGATAAATACAATATAACAAAGTAAGTAATAAAGTAAGGTCTAAGTGTAGTGTATTCAGGTATAGTCATGTAATAATTAGGCCTAAATGTGAACACTATAGTGTTCACTGTATACATTAAATATATATATTAATCTTTGTTAAAGCTTTTGTTTGATTAATATTAATTACATAGACAGCAGCAGGTATTTATAGGCTGCTGTCACTTTAAGACCGAATGCACGGATCCAATATAATGATACACATCTGATTTCTTTCTCAACTGTTTACGTTCACTTAAGACATAACCAATTCTATGAGAATACTTGCTGAGACTGGTATTTTGATATAATTGTGTGTGTATGTGTCCGTTCAAGCGCATGGAGATGCAAAAGAGGAATCAAATAGCTGTTTCTACTTCAAAATTTCATGTTTAAATTCAATGCGTTACTTGCCATTTACTAAAATTTAATTTACTAGCAATTTCTAAATGAAAACTGGATCTATGTCATTTTTTCAGTGTAGTTTCCAGTCATTTTGATTTAAATATGTCAATTAGAGCACTTTGTTAGCTGTGTATTACATTACCCTGTAAAAACGTTTAGTATGCAGTACTTCACTTTGTGTCTTTTTCAAAAACATTTTTGGTTCAGATAAATAAGTTTATAATGTCATAACTCACCTCAGAGCTGCTTGGTAAACTATATATTAAGCAATATTTTTAAATCTCAAATACTTCTGAAATCAAGATGTCTGGAAACATGGCCAGTCACTGTTGCACTCCATTTAAAAATGGGAAAAATTGCAAGGGTTTGTTTCAAAATTTGATTTATTGCCCAGTGGGACAGAATAGGATGTGATATTAGAATGTGTTGAGAAAGAAAATGTAGAAATAAATTGAGAAACAGGTGCAGGTACATGGGCCAAACTACCATCTGCTAGAAAATGCTTCTGGCCTCTGGAAAAAAAAAAAAGAAAAGAAAAGAAAAGAAAAGAAAAAGAAACTGTCTCATACTTGCAGATCTGATTAATGTCTTCGTCTGCTCACCAAAGACAATTCAAACAGATTGGGATATTCTGTAAAATGGGATGTCTCTCAGGAAATGAAATGGGAAGCCAAGGTGATATCATTCATAGTGTGGCACTGTACATATGGCTGTAGAGGAGGAAAAAGCTGCAAAAGCAAACACCATGTCTGTCTTTGTGTCAAGTGTGTCACTGTTTACCCTCTCCTGGGGAAAAGCTCATTTATAATCTGACTGTGTGGCTTGTTCATCACAGTAAATAATACTTCATGCCCACGTGACAATTCAAACAGTCCACTCTTCAGGTTTCCCTCAGTTCCATCCTGCCCCTCATCAGTCCCCCAATTGAATCTGCAGGGCAATTTATCCGTGTGTAGAGCCGTATCGCGTACGGACAGAGCACCTTCTTTTATTTCTGACAGACTTATCTTGTTCATGGTGAGAAGTATACAGGAGAATGTTTTTCTCTGACAGCATCACAAAGGAAAGAGTCGGGCAGGTTGTCGGTCCTCATTCAAGCACGGCAGTAGCGTGAACTGTTCATTTCCAAACGGTGGATATCAAATATTTCCCATCTTTTTGAGCATGTTGTGTTGTGTTCTTTTGTCAGCAGTCACCAAGACATTTACACTAAACTTGAACTTCAAATAAAAAGATTTGGCAGATGAATAAATGTGTAATGTTGGTCAGTTGGAAAAGTATATATTCACCTATAAATACAAATACAGTTCATATATACAGTATAATTAAATTGAATATGCCTCTTCATGGATGAATCAGAATTAAAAAATAAGTTTTTAATATTATTTTTGTTTTTGTTTTCTGTTTGCAAAATTGTCACGGGTATGATTCCTTAAACATGTAATGATATTTATGAATTAATGTTTATAAATATAATATTTGTAAGTAAAAATATTTTTTAGAAATGTGGAAATAATGATTAAGATCAGCACGACTGAAGGTGTAAGGAAAATTTGTTAGTTGCTGGTTCCACTGCATCAGTTGAATGGGTCTTTCACTCAAAAATGAAAATTTGGTTATAATTTACTCACCCTCATGACAGAAAATCATATGCGTGGTTCATATGATTTTGAAAAACGTTTAAAAGTACAATTTAATGACTCAATTTCAATTGAAGGAGCCCTATAATACCCCTTTTCACAAGATGTGAAATCTCTGGTGTCCCCAGAATGTTGTCTGTGAAGTTTCAGCTCAAAATACCCCACAGATCATTTATTATAGCTTGTCAAATTTGCCCCTATTTGGGTGCCAGCAAAAACACACCAATTGTGTGTGTGTCCCTTTAAATGCAAATGAGCTGCTGCTCCCCAACTGCTTTTCAGAAGAGGGCGGAGCTTTAACAGCTTGTGCTTCGGTTGCTCAACAACAATAAAGCTAGAGATTCTCACATAGACAAAATGACAATTGTTAGTAACTGTGTTCAGCCTTACATTCTTCAAACTGGAGTCGGACACTGATGGAGAGACTCAGGAAGAAGTTACAACTTTTAGAATTCATCTGGATATTTCTGAAGGGTTAGTGGATACATTTAAGTTGATTCAACTCATCGACTAGCATGTGCCATCATGTTAATCTTTTGTCCAAATCCAGTGTTGAATTGACCCTCGTTTGTGAAGCAGTCTGACGTAAAATGACAACATGGCCTCTCTCCCTTTGTTGCGTGTTCTTGGGACAGGGTTTATGTACATTTTAGGGTTAGTGATGTCACTAACCCAGGAAGAAGCTTGTTGTAGTCCCCATTTGTTGTAGTCCTTAAACAGCGATTTCTGTAAAAGAAAGTATCTTCCTTAACATTGAACTCCCTTAGCATTGATGTTGTTTATGCTCAAAAAAGTTAAAAAAGTGAAATCATAATCAACCACCCCTTTAAAAAACAACAACAACAAAAAGGAACATTCATTGTTGGTAACCAAACAGTTTTTCTAGATTGTTCTTAAGAACCTTTTGACCCAGTTGAAATGACAGACCCATATTTCTCATGTATCTTATCAATGTTATTTCCTCCCATAAATAAATAAAAATAACAATATCAGCACTGTGGAATGTTTAAAGTCTGAGGAAGCGTTTTCAGTTAGACAGTTTTCTTGCAACCATCTGTTCATTTCCTGGTTCAGCGAAATAGCTTTGATACTTAACAGGGATGAACAATTTCAGTGGAGACTGCAGAGTACTCTCGCAGGCATTTGGAGCATTTTTGATGCTGAATGTGACCAAGCACTTAAAAAGAACCTGTCACTGTTAATACATATTATAGCCACCAAATAGGACCTCTGAACATGACAAAGCCAAAAGGGCAGAGCTTCTATGACCAATATCTTGCTAATGTGCAACATTAATCCCTGCTTTTCCGGAATCCCATTAAGGACTCCTATAGTTGTTCAAAGTTCAGGAGATAATTAAGTAAAATGTCTTTTAAATTCTATTGACTGCAGATTGCACCAGCTGCCAAGATGGGTTTTAATGCATCAGATTTTAAGGGCTTCTAATCATTTCTGCCACGATGGACCATAAATTTAACTTTGGCACAGGCTTACCTCAGAGCAAGCATCTGTCCATAATTAAGGGCTGGGGATTGTTTCATATTATTTATCTGATGCCTATTTAAGAGGTCATATGATTAAAGAGCACTACTTTCATTAGAAATCTTTTGGAAATCAACTGATATTCCCTTGCACTGTGGAGATAAAGAGCACAGTTACCATAGAAACTGTCTCTGAAGTTGCCGGAAAACATACAGTACTAGTGTCTACTTATTAAAAATGTGCCAATTTTCACACAGTTTGTTGGCTACGCTGTATACTGCTCCAATTAGACTCTCTCACTGCACGGTGGATGGGACCTCTGTTTGCTCAGACCTCTTTTAGCGTTAATTTCATTCAGAGGTTTACATGCATCTGGATATAATTACAGTACATTCTTCATTCTTGAAAGATTCAAGCTCCATATATTTATTCAAAAATGAGCTGGTAGCTTGATATAAGCCTGCTGGTTAGACAATCTGCTTTAGTATCACATCCAGATTTTTCTGACACTCAGGGACTCTTGAAGTGGAGGCAGACATCTTAATTGCATTAAAGGATAAGTTCACTTCAGAATTCAAATTTTCTGATAATTTACTCACCCCCATGTCATCCAAGATGTTTATGTCTTTCTTTCTTCAATTAAATAAAATAAAATAAAGGTTTTTGAGGAAAACATTCCAGGATTTTTCTCCATATAGTGGACTTCAACGACTGCTAACAGGTTGAAGGTCCAAATTCCAAATCCCAGACGAGGAATAAGGGTCTTATGTAGCGAAATGATCGGCCATTTTCTAAAAAAATTTCAATCATATACTTTTTAACCACTAGCTCTGTGATGCGCCACGCATTGCATAATCACGTTGGACAGGTCACGTGTGACATAGGCAGAAGTACTGGGCAAGTGTTTACAAAGCAAACGTGCAAAGACTAAGTCAAATGGCCTATACAAAAAAATTTAAAATAAATAAATAAAGGATGTCGATGGTTTTGAAGTTGGAGAAAATGAGATTGAGTTTTTTGCCCTACCGCGGTACTTCCACCTACATCACGCGTGAACTTTCCAACGTGATTACGTAATGCGTGGCACATCGCAGAGCAGTGCAAGACATTTGTGGTTAAAAAGTGTATACATTTTTATTTTTTTTAGAAAATGACCAATCGTTTTGCTAGATAAGACCCTTATTCTTCAGCTGGGATCACGTAGAGCCCTTTGAAGCTGTCTGTCTATAGTATCTATCTATCTGTCTCTCTATCTTTCTGTGCATATACTAATATTTTTATCTTTTAATATTATTATTTTATAAATATACACATTTAATTCTTTTCATCACAACTCTCTCATATTATATGCCATCTTTTTTTTTTTGAGAAACAATTGAGGTGCATTTGACAGAGTAAGAGTATAGAGCTACAAAATGAACTAGATATCACCGTTCCGATAATTTAATCTTGGAAGAATTTGATGAAAGATGTTGGAGTTTATATCTTGGCAAATCTAATCACAGTACCATTGCTATCTCTTTTGAAACTCCAGAGGACACATGTCTGAGAAAAATCAGGAGAAAAAATCTTACAAGAAGGTGATTTGAGCATTTCTTCTCCATTTAATCGTATTGTTGTCTAGCAGAAACAATTGGGATATTAAAGAGATCTCACTGGTGATTTTTCTTTCCTGTGGTCTTGTCTTAGATCCGTTTGGGGAATAGGTGAGACGAAACAGCAAAAAGCTACAGATTATTTTGCAGCCTTTTAAAAAGTGTTTGTCACTTGTTGTTTTGCCTTGAGTGGTACCAGCCATGTAGACCTCTGCCTAGTCATTTCCAGAAAAGCGGCCAATCCGATGATGATGGATTGCAGCCTAATGAAGGTGGACGTAGCATTGGGCTTTCAGGGCAACAACTTCACACAGCAACACCTACTGAATTAAATCAATTTAACTCCGTATATTTGTGTGCCCTTAGCAATAAATTCGATCTCACTGCATGCCAAGCTTAAAGAAAGCCTTTTACGGCATCCCAATTCAGATTACACGTTGACATTCATTCAACCGCCTTTCCTTCCCCCGTCTGTTCACATGCTATGCCAAAGTCCAGGTGGATTTCAGTAATTATGTTGGCATGTCTTTCCGAAATGGCACTGCCGCAAAATGATCAAAACCCATCCCTCATTTTCACGTCAAAACATTTTCACCAAATGAGGCTATAACACGCAAGTCCTTCACGGCAGCCTTGCTCGTGTTGTACGGAGATGATTTGCAGGCCTGCGGTATTAATGATTATTATCCAGGCCCGACAGCTGGTAGAAACAGAGGTGCCTCCCCAGCTGCAGCGCTTGAGACTGATGCTCCACCTGTTGTCTCCTTTCCCACATGCCCTCTGCTTCTCATTAAACAGCGCCGGCTTTCAGAGCCAATCAGAATGACCTGCTGATTACCTATTGTGAAGGCGGGAAAAGACTGGAAGAGAGAGATACTGTAATAGAGAGAGAAAAAAGGGGAGCAGGAAAAGCACTTTCTTACCATGGGATTGGAGATTGCAGCGCGCGTGAGGTGTTATCCTGAAGATAAATATGGATATTCACGGAAGCACTGCATGCCAATTACAGCATCTCACTTCAGCGCTGGACCACCTGAGCCAGAAAGCAGTAAGAGAGTTAAAGACGTGAGAACATCTCCTCTGGGCTCTGCTTGGGTAGAAAAACAGGGAAAAGTAGAACGTGATCGGGCCGTGCTGTGGGTATTTACTTCCACCCGATCCTATCACTTTTACAGAGCCGTGGAGTAAGTGTACACGCTGTTAAAACATCCCGTAGATTTAAAGCTGCGCAGAGAGGCACACTCCAGTTTTACAGAGCTATCAGATGCACGTAAAGCAGGATATTCCCATCTAATGGTCTCCTTTTGTGTGTGTTGTGAGATAAAAATCATGAAAGTGTTTTTATGAATACTAAATTATCAAGCCATTCACAAATGAGGCTTTTAAAGTCTAGATTGATTAGTAATGCAATATTTAACATGCAGGGTTATAAAAGGCAATCAATGAAATGCCCAAATGATGAAATTTTAATTTTCCATTTGTATTTTTTTTCTGACATCTAAAAAAGAAGAAATTAGTC
This sequence comes from Elopichthys bambusa, assembly GCA_037101425.1. Classification (NCBI taxonomy): domain Eukaryota; kingdom Metazoa; phylum Chordata; class Actinopteri; order Cypriniformes; family Xenocyprididae; genus Elopichthys; species Elopichthys bambusa. Next base: position 25,602,248 of record CM074435.1, read on the forward strand.
TGTAAATAAAGGCTCTGACTGGATTTTGGACTCGGTAGAAGAGAAGCAAATAAAGACGTTACTGTTGGCCTTAGCTATGCCATGGCCAAAAGCGTAGTCTTTTCTCAAAAGGGATCATTGCTCTAATTCTCCTTTTCTTGTTGATATTTCCACCATAAATACATGCAAACAGCTGCCAGCAAATGTTCTCTGCTTTATGTTAGCTTCAACATTTTGTGCTTGTACAGAAAAACTAATTATACAACCATTTGTGAACATACATTTTGGCACTTTCTGCAAATAGGGTACAAATGGTGTACAAATTGGTGTCAAGTTTTATTGGGGGTCTTGCATGGAACACTCAAAAAATAAAAAATAAAAAAATTAATTGTTGGATTTACTTAAAAAAGCATGTCAAGTAGTTCCATGCAACTATACTGAGTAATTTGCAAAAATAACAATTTAGTTGTATGAACAAAAGAAATTCAAGTAAAGCTATTTCTTTGAGTAAATACAAACCATTTGAATTTGTCACTGTTACAAAATATTTATATGTGCAGTTTACTTAATAATGTTATGTTTATTACGTGAGGTGAACACATTTATTGACTTAATTTACCTTATTAAATTAACTATTTGCTCTACAAAATGCAATTAAAAAAATAACTTGTTGAACAAACTCAATTTAACTGAGAGCAGGAATTCCATCCTATAAACATGCATATATGAGGCTCACAGCCTAAACAAAGGCGCCACTCTTCTGCATGTTAACCACAAAATTCAAAAACATTACAGAAACTCCTCTAAATATCCAACATAACTGAACATTAAACACTAACACAAGAACATCTTTCCCTTTGCTGAAAAACACATAAAATAACACTTCAATCCCTAAACTTACTCTCCTAATGCAGTCCAAAGCATGCTAGGAACTACAGATCCACTGCCTAGTTAGTTATGTCAACATTAATTTGTGCGTTTCACTCAGCAATGCTGAGTTGACTGAACAAACACTTATTAAAACAAACAATACTCATTTTTAGTAGAAACAACTCAGTTAAATTAAGTTCTTGTAGTTACATGAGTTTTTTAAGTAATGTGAACAAGGGTGGTTTGAGTGAAACTAACAACAGTCAAAGTTCTTTTTTTTTTTTTGAGTGAATGATGAATATCATACAATATCTATTGAACTGACAATCTATTGAACTGAATATATTCAAATATATTCATATTTAATATTTTTCATTTTCAGTTTCATTTGTTGCTAAATTTATTGACTAACTACAAATCAGCATTAGGTCCTAAGCTAGCTTAATTTAGACTACATTTTCATTTTTTCCACCCTCTATCTTGTACCCTCATTGTGGAAAGTGCAGTTTATCTACACAATTTCTTATTAAGAAATCCAAATCATTGTCTGTTCTTCCCACCCCCAAAAAACCCAGGCCTTCCTTCATTCGAATTTCCTAAATGTAATAACCGAAATCCCTCCAAGGATGTGCTCAGGTAATCGACCAGGCAATAACAGAAGTGCTCGCTTTCCTGAGGCAAAACAAACCCAATCTTATTTGATTAACATTACACAATTCACCAGATTAGCTATGACTTATGACCTTTGAATTAATCAACCCACTCAGTTCATACGCTGTCAACCTTATTTGTTATGAGTATGACTTTTATTGCTCCTCTCCACCCATGAGAGTGAAGCATGCTGGTAAAAATACAGGAAAGCGCTGAGGCTCTTAAGGCACCCAGCTGCTTAAAATGACGAGGGCTGGGCACATTAATCACGTTATAAAAAGGCAGAAAATCCAATTAATTCTATTTGATATTCCAATAAGATCTGGGTCTGATTAAAAACTCTAATCTCTTCTGACCACCATATAAATCTACATTACCCACATTCAGAACAGTGGGAAATATCTCCCTGAGTGGAAAAGAGATTTTTTTTTCTCTTTATTTTATCCAAACAACTGTATCCCTAACTGTCTGATCGTATTTTCACAGTTAAATGCTTATCCCTGGTGGTTCGTGCTTTTTTCCCTGTGTACTTTTAATTAGAGTGGTTGTGTCTTTCACCTCTCATTACTCACATTGCTCCTCCAACATTATGAGCCTTATATATATATATATATATATATATATATATAAACACAAACATGCAATCCTGACTCTGCCTCTCTGTATCCTAACATGAAGCTGTGTGTCCCAGTGAGTGTTGAAAAGAGCATGGCAAAAGCAGGTCTCATCTCGTCAGAAGAGCACAGTCCTGGTTAAATATGCAAGAAGCCTTTCTGCTAGACATTCCCTCAGGAGATGGACCAGAAGCTCCTGCCTCTAACCTGTGAAAAAGAGGAAGGGTGCTCTGAAGGATACACTGTCCCTTGTTGCACATATCTTACAAATCACCTCTGTTTACACCGATCAGCTGGGCAGAAAATTAAGCCATGCTGAGTGACGTATAAAACTTTTAGCACATATTCATAGCTTGAAGCTTCCCTCCATGCTTTCTTGTGAAGTCTCCCATCGGACTGTTACCATATAATCACAAATTCATCTGAGAAACATTATTCTTTCTGGATTGAAACAGAAATATGGCCTTAAAAATGTGCAGTGACAGCCAGAGTCAAGGCTAAAGCTTATGAAGAGATGTTTTTGCCATGAACCAATTCCGTATATAAGAACAGAAGTATTCATAGATTTTACTGCATGCTTTTATTTAGAATTGTTTTCTTTTTGAAATGGAAATCGATACAGTACACTGCTCACACCAGGACATCATTAATACACTGGAAATGTTAATTCATAACATTACATCTCACATTGACAAGGGTGCATTAAGCCCAGTGGGAGAGAAAACAATTAAGTGCAACTAAAAGACGAAACACTAAAGTGTAGAATATTTGTGAACACCGATTTAAACCAAGTACAACGGGTTGTATCACACTTTTTTGCACATTCCAGAGAGACTATGAGTTTGTGCATTAGTGGTGGAGATTTTTCTTTCTGCAGTTTACATCTTATGGCAGGAGGTGGCAACAAGTGAGTCATTTGAATGATAAAATCAATCAATTTGTTGAAAAACACCTTTTTATGTCAGAGCCATAACCTTGAGAACAGTGCTCAGATATATGTTGCAGAAATGTTTCAGGTGACCTGTTGTTTGAGTCCTGGCTCAAGGTCCTTTCCTGATCAGTATCCCATTGCTTTGTGTCATCTTTACACAGTTATTTATATGCAAAAGCACCAAAAATATAACTTATTTATAAAAAAAAAAAATTATGATTTATTCAAAAACAAAACAAATGGTTTTATAAGTGAGTCATTGTATCATTTACTCAACTGATTTGTTCAGAAGCACCAAATCATTCATTCAGGAACAATACACCACTACTGTGTGTTTTGCTCTGTGTTACAACAATGGCTTTGTTTGGAGCTATTTTCAAAAACAATACACTCAATATACAAAATAATAATAATAATAATAATAATTTTTTAAAAATTAAACTGTTGTATAAAATCAATTTTACACGGCGTCCTTGTTACTTCTCATAAACAGCCCAAGCTATCATTTCTAGTTCAAACGTGACATTTTGAATTATTAACAGGCTTAGACAAAGTCCCTTCAAGGCAATTCATTTCACTTGGCGGCCATCTTTGAAATGCCTTTTGGGCAGCTTTTGTCATGCAAGTACAGCTCCAGTCTCTTTGAATGGGGAAACATCAAATTCTCCAAAGCTGTTTACCAAGCTTATGATTAAAGTACATATTTGAAATCACCAATGAAATCTGACAACAGCTGTCTCAAATTTTGTTTCTAAACACTCAAATCCTGACAAAAGTCTGCACTGCAGTCACACGCGTTTCAGAACACTCATTGTTTCTAGTATAGCAACCGGAGCTTCTAACAGCAGCTGCAGTGATGCGATGATTTTACCAATTGGCGATTGGCTCTTTTATTTAGAAGGCGGGACTTATAGGCTTATAGTAATATGAGCGCACTGTCTTTGTATATAAAGTCATTGGCTTGGACACATATTTTGAAATGATCCTGAATTTGTGGCAAAAAAAGTAGTTCTACACATAAAAGGGTCTTTGGGAAACCCCTTAGTTTTTCCTTATTTATATTCTTGACTGTTTTAATTGTAGTATACTGTAGTATATCTATATTTATCTATGTATTTATATCTATACACAACACTGCTGAAAAGAGCATGCAGGTAGATAAATATGTTTCTTGTTTCAGCAGTGATGTTCAGCAATTTTTGGTAAAAATAAATGTATTTGGTGCAGACCTTTAGTAACATTTAAAAATCCGTATCTGTCGTATTACATTATCATCATTCTGCAAGGCACATCTGTTTATGTTTTTGAAAATATAAGAAAGCCAGACACTTCTCCATGGCTCCATGTGCTTGCCGGTGTATATATTGCTTGTATATGTGTGTGTGGACAACACATTTTGGCAGCAGGTGCATAGTTCTAGTGTAAGACGCTGGCAGTGGGCCCTGAGGATACTGCTGCTTTTGTCATGCCCATGTTTGCGCTGGATTGCATCTGTGTTCACTCCTCTCGGGCTCTGAACAGCTCATGCTGCAGCAGATCTCTGCTTTGCTCAGAGGTAATATTAACAGTTAGTGTGTAAGACAATAAAATGCAGATTGCTTTGACCTCTGGAGTTGATCTCTCTTGCTTGGTCTGTTTGTATCACGGGGAAAAAAAAGGCATGAATGGAAGCTCTATTGCCTGGAGAACCGGTTGTCTTTGCTGATACAGAATAATGAAGTCAAAGTCAAAACGTTGCTTTACGTGACATCATGTAGACAGATGTCCTATGACCCCTGGTAGGAGTTTTGGAAAGCGCAGATATCAAAGGGAAAGTCAAAAGACTATTGCTGTGGAAATCAGTATACGGCTTCCTCTCTGCTTTATTTCTGCTTTAGTGAGCCTGGGGATATTTAAAAGAGATACGGCTCATTGGATTTTACAATTTTTACATGCTGTAATTTGGAGTTTTGGTGCAAAGAGGAACAGAAGCATTTTGGAGAGCTGCTTAAGAATTTACGACATTTGTGCCTGTTATATTTCTCATCAGCAGACTTGATTTTCTGTGTTTTGTAAGAAGATATAAAGCAATTGTTGTGGATCTCCCCAAACTATTTCTTTCTTTTGCAGCTGCCTTCATAGCATGTTGTAGTGGAGACTGGTATGTGTCGTCACACAGGAACATAACTTGTCACAAAAACTGTATCTCAGTAACTTTTACGAGTTCACACTTAAATATAATTACATAGAGTAAAGGTTAACAAACAGAGGTAAGTCTTCTGTATATATACCTCTTATCGTTAATTGAGTTGATTAACTTAGTTTTGGGCATTCATTTACACGACAACGGTGTTTTGGAGTTTTTGAAAACGGTCTCCGTGTAAATAACAAAAAACGCGAATCTGTGAAAACGATGACGTCATGCACATGCGCATTACACTTTCAGTCTAAAGTGTTTCATCGCCATCTAATGGCCTGGTAGCAGAATACAGCATTTTTAGTCATTTTCACAGATTCATATGAATGGGGATTGTTTTGACAATGGTGTCGTCTGTACGCGGAAAACTCAAAGGAAAAACGTCTCCGTTTTAAGCATATCGTTGTCGTGTAAACGTACCCTGAATGCGCTCCTCTCGTGTTAATAAGGTTAATTATCTGAACATGCTCCTCCCAAACTTTGATAATAAAACATCATGTGAGGTTTTGAGTAAAAAGTCCAATTACACAAATGCTTCTTCAAACATCTATTTCATTTCATCTTCGAAAGTAAGTGCAGCCTTTAAAATACAGTAAAAACAGTAATATTGTGAAATATTATTACAGTTTAAAATAGTTGTTTTCTATTTTAATATATTTTAAAATGTAATTCATTCCTGTGATGTCAAAGCTGAATTTTCAGCCTCATTACTCCAGTCTTCAGTGTCACATGATCCTCCAGAAATCATTCTGATATGATGATTTGCTGATCAAGAAACATTTCTTATTATTTTATTTTTGTGGAAACCTTTTTCTGATGTATAGAAAATTCCCAAAGAACAGCATTTTACCGTCAGTTTTGATTTAATACGTCCTTGCTGAATAAAAGTATTCATAATACATACATATATATATTTAAGTAAAAGTGTGAGATCTAGCCCCATCAGGACTGGTGTGTTGTGTTTTCTGCAGCAGCTGATCAGGGAACTAGAGCATTGAGTCTCAGCAGAGGCTGGAGAGCAGCCAACAGCAGGTGAGAAACCCCAGATTCTCCAGCACTGCCCTGCACACTGCGTTACACACTACAGTAAACCACCTGCTCAGTCCATGAATGGTGACAATAATGGAGAGATACAGTACGCACATGACTCATCTAATGGCATTCGACGGTATGCGCCCAAAGCCAGAAACAAATACGCATGTTGTCTTGTCTTTTGGAGGGATTCATTTACGAATCCTCCCCAAATGGTTTCAGTTCTCTTGAGTCATTCTTGGTTTTTTCCGCTGTACGTGCCAAAGAGCTGTTGGTATGTTTTCTCAGGGGTTTCTCTGTGGAGATCTCTGGCAGGTTAGAACAATTAGGGAGTGAATATAGGGGTATTTAAACACAGTTCTGCTCATCACTGCATGTTATTAGTAATCTCAGCCCTGGCTCATGTGGATGATTATGTTACATAATACCTGTTGTTATTGCCTGCTGTAAGTGCGTTTGATTAAATTGCTGCGGGTGTAGATGTGTGTGTTTGTGTGGGTTTGTGTGCCTTGCAGTTGCCATGCAGCAGCGCGGAGCTGAAAGCACCTGCTCTCATCTGAATTACCTGTCCACATTGATTAGAGGGACTACGTGTGAATGGGATCTTAGATTTTCAAGCCTTCAGAATTAAGATAAGCCTCTCTGTAGCTGTGTGAGTTACACCCGGTTGACCCTCCTTTAGAGTGACAAAACTGTAGCTATGGGGCCTTTAGACTCACAAATCACGAAGGGTCTCGAACCGTTCGACTAACTAGCTCCATGCCTGTTGTTTTCCCCATTTCTCTCTACCTTGTGCACTCATCCGTCTCTTTCCAACCACTGCTTCCTCAAATCCTCACCTGCTTCACAGCATCCCTCATTACCAGCATCCCTGCACTGGAAAAAAAAAACATTTTTTTTTTCCTGGTATTTCTTGTTTTCCAGTAAAATATATCCTTAGCTAAAATATCCAAGCTAAATTAACTTGAGAAAATATATGATGATAAAACTTTAATTTAATCTTTTTAATTACATTCTTACTTTAAGCATAAATTTAATAAAGTTTTTTTTAATAATAATACATTACCTTTTAAAAGTCTGGGTTCAGTAATATATATATATATATATATATATATTATAATTCCTAATTCATTTTAAAAATGTATACTTTCATTCAGCAAGGACACAAATTGATCAAAAGTGACCCTTTTTGTAATGTTAAAATTATTTCTATTTCAAATAAATGCTGTTCTTTTTAACTTTCTATTCATCAAAGGATCTTGAAAAAATTTGTCATGCATGGTTTCAATAAAAATATTAATATTCAACACTGGTAAAGACAAGAAATGTTTCTTGAGCATCAAATCATCATATTAAAATTATGTGACACTGAAGACTGGAGTAATGATGCTGAAAATTCAGCTTTGACATCACAGGAATAAATTACATTTAAAAAATATAGAAAAATAGAAAACTGCTCTTCTAATATTTCACAATATTACCATTTTACTGTATTTTTGATCAAATAAATGTACATTTGGAGAACATGGAGAACATTTAAAAAACAATAAAAAAAACATTACCGACTCCAAACTGTGTTCATAGCATTGAACCGCTCTACCTCAAACAGAAGGGCCCTGCAGCCAGTTGTAAAAATGACAGAGTCCATTACTATTTTCTGGCTATTATGGACACCTACACAGAAAGGTGTAAAAGGATGGCTAGCAGCATCAGGAAGGATTCGTCTCGCTCATCCCATTGTATGTTCACTTCACACTCCCACCATCTGGATGAGGCAAAGGATCATCCAGCCCAAAATAAGCAGGCAATGAAAGAGAATTTCAGAGCCAAATTATAATTAGCATTTAAATGCAGTTGATTTGCAATTAAAGCTAAAGTGTGTAATCTCTTTGATGTTGAAATATTTTCTCAACATACAGGGACAACTACAATTAAGCCATTTTTAAGAGGATTTCCCTGAAAAATGCAAACTGTTGATCTGTAGCACTAACAATACATATCCTGACCAACTCAACACAGCAACATTGCCTTAGTTCCAGTTAAAGGAACTCTTAATGCTTCAGCATGCCAAAACTTTTTGGACAATTTCATGCTCCCAACTTTGTGGGAACAGTTTGGGGATGGCCCCTTCCTGTTCCAACATGACTGCGCACCAGTGCACAAAGCAAGGTCCATAAAGACATGGATGAGCAAGTTTGGTGTGGAGGACTGTGAGCCAGGCCTTCTCGCAAACATCACTGCCTGACCTCACAAATGCGCTTCTAGAAGAATGGTCAAAAATTCCCATAAACACACTCCTAACCTTGTGGAAAGCCTTACCAGAAGAGTTGAAGCTGTTATAGCTGCAAAGGGCCAACTCCATATTAAACCCTACGGATTAACAATGGGATGTCATTAAAGTTCATGTGCACATAAAGGCAGGCGTCCCAAAACTTTTGGCAATATAGTGTGTATATATGTATATATATATATATATATATATATATATATATATATACCCACTACGGCTGCATTTATTGGATCAAAAATAAAGTAAAACAGTAATATTGTGAAATATAATTACATTTTAAAATAACTGTTTTCAATTTGAATATATTTTAAAATGTAATTTATGTCTGTGTTGGCAAAGCTGAATTTTCAGCATCATTATGCCAGTCTTCAGTGTCACATGATCCTTCAGAAATCATTCTAAAATGATGATTTGATTATATGTACTCCATTCTTTGTATTTTGTGTTTTTGTTATTTGGAATTTTAGTTTGTAAGTTTGTAAGTTTGTATTCTGTCCAGTTCTTTTCCTGTTTCCTGCTTCCAGTGCCATGTTGTAGTTAGTTTGTAGTTTTTTCTTCTTCTGTTAATCAGCCCATCAGTGTTCCCAGGTGTTCCTTGTTAGCCCTCTTTGTATTTATACCCAATGTGTTTCACTTGTTCGATGTCTGGTGTTGTCCTTTATGGATGTTTAGTGTGTTGTGTTCAATTGTATTTTGGATTTACTCAATGTCTGGATTTACTCAGTTTTTGCCCACGTCTACTTGTGCTTGGATTTACTATTATACTAACTATTGTTATGTTTTGTTAATAAATTACTTTTATTGTGTTTGGATTTGCTGCTCAAGAAACATTTCTTACTTTTATCAATCTTAAAAAAACAAAAAAATAATATTGCTTAATATTTTTGTGTAAATGTTTTTTTTTTCTCTTTTTTTTTTCTTTCAGGATTTGTAATTGAATGGACCCCAAACATTTGAACGGTGTTGAAAAAATCAGTGTCGTGCTTATTTAATACTAAAGCCATTCATTGCATTTAAAAGATTAAAAAATGTATACAAATGGCTAAAAGCATTGAGTGCACAGCTCCATAAGCTAATTTAACTCGCTAATTTCACATTGAGTGGCTGAAACATTTATATTTTTGACTTGTGTCAAAACTATATATTTATGTAAATTGTCAAAACTCACCTTTAAATTTCATCGCCTTCAAGTTTAACACGTAAAATCCAATCCAATTTTATGTTGAAAAAGGGGCAAAACTAGTAGTCTGGTAGCTTGCTGCTCTCTGTTCTGTTTGAAAATTCCATAACGGCTGCAGGATTTCGACCAATCAGAGTCTTGTTGCTATGCATAATAGTTACCACAGCAACCAATCAGTAATTTTGCCTATTGTACCCTTGATCTGAGAACATTTATGTACCTTCATTTCAGTTTTACCTTGGAAGATATCAAACCTTATTATCCAAGGTCTTTCCTGTACCATTAAAGGTTATTGAAGTTCAAAGTTATTGAAAAGGTACAAAACTGTTCTTTGAGGAACATTATTTGTACCACTGTGTACCTTTTTGTCTGAGAGCGTAGTGTACACTACTGTTCAAAAGTTTGGGATCAGTAATATTTTTTTTAAGAAATTTAAATTCTTGATCATTAAATGATCATTAAATTGATCAAAAGCAAGAGTGTAGTGACAGTTTTGTTTCAAATAAATGCTGTTCTTTTGAACTTTCTATTCATTCATATTCTATTTCTGTTCAGAATGATTAAACTTGATTTCGTATTTATTAATGTTCTTGTTAAAATTTTGTTCATTTTTGTTTTCATTCCTTGAACCGGTTGAGGTTTCAAATGTTGTGTGGTTTCCTCATTCAAGACAATCCCTTAGCGACTAGCATTTTAGCACCACATTTCCTGTTTCGTAACAATGATTCGGCACTGGAATAGAATGAACATGCATGTGACACTAGGCCGATGGCAGGAAGTGCCTAGCTGTTGTAATTCACATTTATTCAGGAGGTGAGGAGTCAGAAGGGCTATTGTTCTTTCTCCTCTCATCTTTCTGCTCATCAGAGTCCAGCAGTGGCCACTTCTTCTGCTATTATTCTCCGCTTATAAGCCATTCATTCCCACAGGGGTTGTGCTGAAGAGCTTTATTGTCTGCTTTCAAACTTGGCACAGTAAAATTAAAGTGTCTTCTTAAAGTGGTTTTGTTTCCGTACTTATCGTTTCTTAATCCCTGGGTAATCCCATCGTTTTCTTACCGCCAATCCCATGAGCCTGGCGGCCCCAGACACTTCGCTTTGGTGGATCCTCTAAATGCTCCAGACCATCCTAGAAAAGGACGGGCACATGTTTCTATTAGAACTGGGAGGGTTGGTCAGCTTGTCCGTGTTTCTTTCACAGGGTGACCGTAAATCCCTGTGGAATACACAGTGATTCATGGGGTCTGAGAATAACAGCTTCCTAATTGGATTCATTTAGTCCTGATCACCGTCCTCATTAGCACCATTTGTGCATAGCGATGTCGACTCATTCTTTTATTGCCTTTCACTGCCTCTTCCCTTCCCTCCGGAAATGTACAATTATCTTTCTTAAATGAATTCTAGCGTTACGCCCAAGCACGGCCAATCGCGAACGCGCCGCCCTCTCTTGGTTCGCCATATCATTGCACCTGGCAACATGCGCACACATGCGGCTTTATCTCTCCTTCGCATGCACATACATCTAGGTCAGGAGGAGGTTCAAAACATATGGCTCTTCTCATGTTCGCCTGCCTCTAATCCCCGTAATCCATTATTTGTCATGCTCGAAGTGCAAGGTTCGTATTGGAAGTTCAGGAGGAAAAGAGGATCAGGGCAGGTCTGAGAACAGAGCTAGGGGCCTCAGCAGCTGGCGTTATCTGATCAGAGGCAACAGAAACTTTTGCACGTACCTGCAAGGCTGGAACCACGTCCCTGAGGCTGCCGCTGCTCCTCTCTTCATGCGTAACATACATCTGCCAGCGCTCGCTGTGATGTACTTGTGCTGTGCTATTAAAAGCTGTCATGAGCCGTGACTTCTCCATGTCAGCCATGACTCTTTATAAATGCACATGTGATGAGCGAAATGTCATTTCTCTTGTGTAGTTGTATTAGGACTGTTAAGTAATTGCTAATGTCATTTATGAAACTGAATTAATTTTATATTTGTAAGACTAACAATACTGTTCAGTTTGTTAACTTTAGTTAACATGAAATATTATGAATAAAATAGCATTTTTACATCATGAATTCATCTTGGTTAATGTTAATTTATTCATGCGCCTACTAATATATTTTTAACATTTTAAAATGCATAAATTAACACGTTTATATATTATGAACAAACATGAATTAGCAATGAATAATATTTTCAAATGAACATTAACCTATATTAAAAGAATAGTTCACCCCAAAATGAAAAGTTCTGTCAGCGTTTACTCACCCTCGTGTTATTCCAAACCTGTATGACTTTCATTCATCTGTGGAACATAAAAGAAGATATTTTGAAGAATGTGCAGTTCCCAATGACTTCCGTTGGATTTTTAGTCCATATAATGGAAGTTAGTTCCTAAGCTGTTTGGTTACCAACATTCTTCAAAATATCTTCTAGCATATTCCACAGATCAAAAAGAAAGTCATAGGACAAAAGAGGGTGAGAAAGCATATTTTGGGTGGACTATCCCTTTAACAAATGCTGTGAAGTATTGTTGTTCATTGTTAGTTAGATGCCTAATTTGTTAATTTATTGCTAATGCACAATTTTAACCTTATTGTAAAGTGTTTCTAATATACTAATATATGAGGAAAGCACTCGAATGAAGATAATTCAAAGATATTACACTGTGGAAAAAGAGAAAAATATTGAATAGACAGAAGCAATCTGTCTGAGGTCGACATTCACAGTTCACTCCGCGGCTTATTTCACTCATGCAAGACCAACTCTTATCTGCTTCAAAGGGTAGAAACTGAAATCTCAAACTGTTTGCTATATTCACATTTAAATAACATATTTTAAATCAGCAATAACATTTGACATGAACTGTCCCATAGATATTGTGTCTTAAGATCAAATAGAATTTTAGGTTACGCTTTATTTTAAGGTGTCCGTGTTTAGGTACTGAGTAATAATAATTAACTACATGTACTTTACTGTAGGGTTAGGTTTAGGGTTAGTTGCTTGTAATTAAACAAAATTTATAGTTGTTATTACTACAGTAACTATGTGTAACATACATAACAAGGATACTAAAATAAAGTGTTACCGAATTAGTTGGTCCAGCTACAGTGTAATAGGTACAAAAAGCGTCAAGTTAATTTACAAAAGGTGTTTGCTCTATTTTGATCATAGACATCAGTGTTTATATGCGAAACTCTGTAAACTTTTATCCCAGTACTTATGCGATAATTTGAATATTTGTAACACAGAAAGAAATAATGATAGGCTACTGTATGGTTGATGTTTGGCTGTTGGATTTACATCACATAAATTCATACATTTTTTTCTCGAAATACATAAAAGTAAGTGTTGTCAGTGAACTGGGAGAAGAAGAGTAAACTTTATTGTTTTATGCACAATGTATCTGATATGATAAAACACTTCTTCAAATTTATATAGCTTAGTACTTCATTTAAATGTTTATTTAAATGTATGAAACCTCAAATAAACATTATGTGGTTGAAAACATTAATTAGTTGTGAAATATGAAAAGCGCTAAGCGTGTCCATCTCAGGTTCAGCACCAGCCAAAGCACATTTAGCAGTGACACACGCATAGCAGTGATCACACTGGTGTGACCATACGCATCAAAGGGTTAAAATCGATCGAGTTTCGGAAGTGGAGGGGGGACAAATTGAAACTGAGGGGGCACAAATCAGATCTGAGGGGGCAATGCCCCCTTTTGCCCCCTCGTGGTGCTGGGCCTGGTTGATGTTTTTGTTTACTTTAACATTCTGATCGTTTGTGTGTTGTGAGTATTTGCAGCGTGTTTCTGTATTTAGTTGCGTTGTAAGTATTTGCAAGATGTTTTCTTAATTTGTTTCCTTCGGTTGCAGTGCTTTGAGCTCTCTCGGCCACCATACTTCTTCTTTTTTTTTTAAAGGCAAGACTTATTCTGCCTTATTACCATACAGTATATTACTGTGTTTAAAATAATCTTGTCTGTGCTGTTTTATTTTTATTTTTCTTAATTATTGGGCAGTGTACACTTGCAGACTTAGGTCTTTGGCCTATTTCTTGCTGTTTTATTGTGTTGTACAGTATGAGTGCATTATGTTTCACAATACTTTGTTAAGAGAAAAACTTCAGTTTGCACCCTTTGTGAATGGTTTATGCTCTTGCTAAATGTGTTTTGGCACAGTCTGATGTAGTACCTGAGTCTAAACTGCAAAAAATACCCCCTATAGATTTTAAACACAGATCAGTGGGCATGTTTAAATTTTGTTAATTTTTAAAATTATTTTTATTTAATAAAAGAATAATTCAGATTGATTTTTTGATAATAAAATAAATATTTGTGTATATTTGTAATAGTTGCACTAAATTAAATTGACCTTTTTTTTATTTTTTCATATCAAATATCAATATTTGACTTGTATTCCAATAGATTGTGAGACGTCTTGAAAAAGTGAGCACTGAGGAAATTACAGTCATGTACCGGCATCAGGTCTTTTAAATTAGATATTGATTCGTATATCTAGAATACATCATTGGAATGGTTTCCTGTGTGTTATAGATGATAATATGAGGATATGCGCTGAAGATGTGTGAGGCTTGTGTGATTTACACAGTGCGGCTTGAAGTAGGAACGGCTGAGAGCTGCTCGGCTGCTGGGAGATGAGCTCTGTGTGGGTAGAAAACACCCCGCACCCGTCCCTGCTGGTACAGACTCATGTCAGCGCGCTTGTAGAGCAGTTTCTGTCTGACTGTGTGGCCCAGTTGTCACAGTATGGTTTGTGCCCTATGCTGTTTACACCAAGAGAACTGAAGAAGAGGAGGGGTAGTCTGAACAGAGTACACAAATAAGACCATAACTCAGTCGACTCACACTCCGGGCACCTTCCATCCATGCATGATTCAACAACTGCTGCATCCACGTCGCCCATCAAGACTTGCGATCGCTCTTTGAGAGCATTACACTGATGGACGCATGTCAGGCGGTGCGTATCAGTGGTGTGACATACGAGGATAATTTGCTGTCCTACATCCCAGGTTTTTAATGGATTCGAAAGGCAGGAGATCTAACAGGCAGAACAGACTCAGAGAGACACATCTCTCATTGGCTCTGTCTATGCCCGGCTCCTTCTGTGGTTTACCTGTCAAACCGCGTCCGTATGTGGCTATCGCTACACTACTGAGGGGAGGTTGTTCAGAATGATTCTGTTCATAAAGCAGCAGAATACGGTTGTCAATCCTGTTTTAATGGCCTAAATACTGTTACATTCACACATAGTTTAGTTCTAGAGTGACATGCCCTTTATGTAACCGAACTGACTTCCTTAAATTTTCAGGACTCGCATTTTGAGGGTGAAGCTTTTAGATCCAGCCACTGTTTTCCATCAGAGCTGCTCCTGTCAGTTTTGTGGTCTGAGCACGAACCAAATGATGCGCTCTGCAATTCAAAACTGCTGGCGGTTAATTAAGATTTGATGAATGAACTTATGATTGGACTCATTTATTAAATAACATCCTGTCAATTGTGATAAGAGACTCCAGTGTTATGGATGTCGCCATCTTAGATATTTACCTCAGTCACGATTGTCATGGTTACAGCAGTGGCAGAGATTTTCTTTCACTGCGTGCGTGCAAACTATAACAGTCAAAAACCCTATGTAAAACTGTGATTATAACACCACCTAAAGACTCCTCTGGTATCTGCTGCATATTTATTATTTTTTTAATTTACAAAAACAAGGAGCATCTATTGATTAAAATAACCAACTATAATAATTTAATGTTAGGATTTTAAGAGCTGAATGTTCTTCAAGGATCCTTCTCTTTTTAACCTTCTGCTGAACACAAAATAATATATTTTGAAGAATACGGGTAACCAAACAATTGATGGGATCCTATTGACTTCCATACTATAGAAGTCAATGGGGCCCATCAACTGTTTGGTTACCAACATTCTTCAAAATATCTTCTTTTGTGTTCATCAGAAGAAAGAATTTCATACAGGTTTGGAACAACTTGAGGGGGATTAAATGATGACAGAATTTTCATTTTTGGGTGAACTAACACTTTAATGCTAACACCGTGTCTACACCGGATGTGAGTGGTGTGACGCGACGCATGAAAAAAGACAACAGATATCGTCTACAATGGATGCATCGCGATGCAATTGACACGACAAATTCCTGACAGTAAACGGATACCCTGCTCTATTTCTGACGTAGTCCAAGTGCTTTGCAACGGTCGGTTTATCGTGTTCAGTGTAGACAGCTTTTAACTGCGCTGCGCAGCGCGATGCGACGCGACGACAGTCACGTCTGGTGTAGACACGGTGTAATTCCAATACTCATCAGGTTGAAGCGCCTCCACTATCATTTGCCAGCATCTTTTTTCACTCTGTCATGGTTCCACCTAGCAGCACCAATACCATTGTCTCTTTTTCGTTTCGCCTTGTTTGAAAGCTGTGTAAGAAAGAGCTTCTGTGCTCTTATCCGTCAACGTTACAGATGTGACGGAACCAGTAGTTGAGGACAGAGAAAAAGTAACCATGCTAGTTTTTCTTTCATGACGTTGTGAAGCACCACAGATTCAGCATCAGTTGTCGTCCACTATGACACAAGCTTAAAAATGCTGCCTTCGGAGGATGCAATCCAGGGTAGGAAGGCATCAAGGCACGTCCGGTTGCAATGATAGCTTCACTTTATGTCTCCTGAGATACCTTCATCTGATAGATTTTTGAAGGCAGCATAGATGTTTCCTTCGCTGCCTTTAATATCCCACAATCCTGTGCTTTCCATTCTGTAACTAAAAAAATAAATAAAGATGGCATCTGAAAGTTGCGGTTAGTAGTCAGTTTGTGTAAATGTATGTTTTTGACCAACATTTTCCACTTCTAGTGAAAAATTACTATTGTAGTAATTAAATAGTTGAGCTCTATTTTGCTGTAGATCATTAAACTCTTTATGCTGCCTCAGAAGTCTGTCTGAAATCAGTTTCATGAGGTACATGTCATTGCCTGATAAGACAGCAAGGCAACAAATCAGTTTTTGGACACAGCCACTAAATGAGATAAAACGTTCGGTTCTTGCGTCTTGACGTCAGTTGTCATTTACAAATCACCACAACACCCTATGTTCAATGGATCGTTCCAAAATCGGGCTGATATCATGTAGTCTGAATTCTGTTTTTTTTTTTTTTTTTTTTTTTTTTTTAATCATTTTAAGTCATCTAGAGGCATCCTAATTAGCTAAACACCAGCTTGGTCAGTTTGGGAGACCCTCTAGACCATCTAAAGACCACCTTGGCCAGGCTGGGAGATCAGATTAGTTGGTTTAAGCAGAGTTTTTTAGCAGCGGAAGTTCCACAATAGAGGCATTATTCACTGCTAACACAAGAATGAAAAGTGTTGTATGAACAGGCTTGTTTGAGAGTCACACCTGTTAGTAAGTTATCAATCCCAAACACTTTGACTGTGTGAACATAGCCAATTATCTGAGCCTCTTTAAATGAACACCAAAACAATAGATAATTAGCAATTTTCTCTTAAGATCTTGTGTACTGTAACTAATTACATTTCAAATCAACAGGATGATTAGAGTGTTGCTCGTGATGCCTGGCAGGTGTGACTAAAGGAAGATAACCGTGGTGACTTTGAGAGTTTGAAAGTCTTTGTTTTGGAAGAAACAGCTGAGCTGACAAATCTTTTCTTCGTTCATACCGTGATGTTGCCGTAAGACTTATCAGTTGAAAAGAGAGATGTCCTTTGTTGTTCTCCAAACGCTTCCCTGTGTTACATCTTGTATACTACTGTGCCCAATAAAAGAGAAGCAGACCAAAACACACAGAGAGACAGGGGAGGCCAACCAATCAAATTGTCTATTCCATATATATTGGAAGTGTCATAAGCAGTACTTTATGACTTGTTTAAAATGATATTTAAATTGAGTCATGCACTCACTTGTTAGGACAACAGTAGAAGAATTTCTTTTTAACCAAGCATTAACAAAGATCACTTCAAGGGGAGATTTTGAGCATCATTAGATTGGTGTGTACATTTCAGACTTATTTACAGACTGAAGGCATGGGAAACTAATTAAGTGAAAGACATTGAACGGGCACTCGTTAGGCAAGCTATCCATTTGTGCGTGCAAGCGTCCTGCTGGCTCCTACTGGAATAGGCTGCTTGCAGATTCATTGTTCTAATGAAGTTGGCAAAAGCCATCCGGTGCCAGTATAGTGACAAATCACTGTCAAGCTCCCACCAAGTGAGACATTTTCAAGACAAACATTAAAAAGTCAAGCATAATGCATTACTATGTGACAATATGTGACATTAGATGATAGATTTTATAGTTTTAGGGGGAAAAAAAACACAAAGAGGAGAAAGAATTTAGACATTTAGCCACAATAATAAAAAAAAAAGTTTGAATGCATTTTCATTGTAAAACAAAATATAAAAATGAATGCCAAGTTATACAATTCAAACACTGTGACTTAAAGGGTTAGTTCACCCAAAAATGAAAATTCTGTCATTAATTACTCACCCTCATGTTGTTCTACATCCGTAAGACCTTCATTCATCTTCAGAACACAAATTAAGATATTTTTGATGAAATCCAATGGCTCAGTGAGGCCTTCATTGACAGCAAGATAATGAACACTTTCAGTTCCCAGAAAGCTACTAAAGACATATTTAAAACAGTTCATGTGACTACAGTGGTTCAACCTTAATATTATAAAGCGACGAGAATACTTTTTGTGCACCAAAAAAACAAAATAATGACTTTATTCAACAATATCTAGTGATGGGCGATTTCAAAACACTGCTTTGCTAGACTCTGAGGCAATACACTTTATACCACAATCCTATACTGTATATCTTTTAATCTTAAGATAAGGACTACTGCTGTATTATATTGCAGATACTTTTCAAAATATCAGCTAACACTGTTTAAACTACAAAGAACAAAAAAAGCTCTCAAAACAAAAAAGTAATAGCATTAGAGATTATTTCTGCTCCCCATGACAGCTAGCAGTTGACTGGAGATAATGATATGTCATGAGATGCCCAGCTAGTATAATATAATATAATACAAGTACTGCAGTTTAGGGGAAAACACTAGCCAGGGCGTCTGTCCACATTAAGATCTGCCCCTGCATGATGCAAATTGATCTGGGAGTCAGTCCAAACAAGATGTATGTCTGTATGTGTGTGTGTCAGCTTGGGGATGCCAGAGAGAGGTCATTCATAGGTGAAATCACCATCTCCATCGCAGTGGCGTTTCTATTGAACTTAGTTTGGTTTGGCATGTGGTGGTGAAACCAAAGATTGTTACATTAACATCAATAACCTATTACGAATAAATAAAAGGAAACACTCACTATCTGAGACGTGCACATGCGAAAAATTGTAGGTCAGTAGTAGACCTATACTCAATAATTAAAAAAAACCGAAAGAAACAGAAAACTACAGCATAAACCATCGCTTCTGGCCAACTGCCAAATGCAGGTTCAGTAAGTTCAAGCTTGATGTAAACATCAGCACTTTGTAAAAATTAATTATTTTTTCTAAAACTCTTTTACAAAATTAACCTTTAAAAAAAACTGTTCCACAGAAGGATGAAAGTCATATACAGCATGAGGGTGAAATGAGAGGATTTGGTTACACTTTATTTCAGTTGTACACTTTAGACATTCTACTAATTAGTGTTGGCAGAAGTTACTTTTAAGTGTAATGCATTACAATATTGCGTAACTCCCTAAAAAGTAATTAATTAGTTACTTTTTATGGAAAGTAATGTGTTACATTACTTTTGCGTTACTTTTTCTCATCTGGACTGGGTTGTTTGTTTGCTTGTTTTTATAACAAAAAAGTTCTATTTTTGGCAAATGTAAAGGCTCTTTCACACCAAAAGTGAAATGAATAAGCCTCAGGCTGAAGGAAATGTAAATTCACACCTGTACAGTAGAGGGCGCAGTTCAAACAAACAAGCCTTTCAGCTCTGCTGCCATTCTGGAATACAAAAGAACAGGATGCAGGAGAAGAAGTAAATGAGTAAATGTTTGTTCACATTTAGTCTAGAACTACAATAACCATCATGTTCACACAACTGCCTTCAAATGCTATAGGAAATTGATCATTTCCATTTCTGAAGTCATGATTACAAGCTTATCGCATTCAAGTTTCGACATGAGAGGGCGTTCATGTGTAATATTTTACTTAGGAAACTCGTATTTACGATAATTCAGAGAGCACGTGAAGACAGCATTACTCCCGATTTCTCTCAACATGGGGACAGGAGAGCTGTCAGTCAATAAATGGGAAAACAAAGTAACTTACATTTTAGCAGATGGAATAAGTAACTTCGGTTACTTATTTGTAACTCAGTAACTCAGATATTGTGTTGTAAATTTAAAAGTATTTTACTAGTTACTTGAAAAAAAGTAATCTGATTACGTAACTTGCATTACTTGTAATGCGTTACCCCCAACACTGCTACTAACTACGTATAAGTAACTCTCATTAGACTAGTAGTCTGTTAGGGAGCATCACAATAATTTGTTTGCATATATTAAGCAGACAGTCTACTGATACTGATGACTGGTTGTTGACATGTAGTTGCAAAGTAACTCAAAGACAACTTTCACACTTGTCATGTTTGGTTCGATTAAAACGAACCCAGGTGCGATTCCCCTGTTAGTGCGGTTCATTTGAACATATGTGAATGCTGCCATCCGAACCCTGGTGTGCATTGAACAAGAGGACCGAGACCACTGAAAATATGGGTCTCGGTCCGCTTCCAAACGAACTCTGGTGTGGTTCGAAATATATATGAACGCAACATGGACCAAAAACATGTAAACGAACCAAAAACAGGAAGATGAGAACCTAAAAAGGACAGAATCCTCACGCATATCGGTTTTTCTCGTCATAGTCGAGAGTTTGCCCATCACAGGCATCAGACGCGCGTCTCCACGCAGCAGATCGTTTGTGTGTGTGAGGAATGGATTCCTGCCGCTGTTTTGACTCCTTTAAACATTTTATAAGCTCTTCACGGGTTCCCAGCTGGCCAAAATACCATCATATGCAGGCTACGCACACACAACAAGCGCATTTACCTCAGCACACAGCATTGTTTTGGATGTTCATTGCCTATTCCGTCTCAAAATAGGAAATACGTCATAAAATCCGACCAATCAGGTTGTGAATGTATCCCTATACCTTTAGGTTTGGTATCTTTTGGTATCCAATCTGAACGCTAATTGGACCAGGACTACATTTTTTTTTTCTTCTTCTTTGGTCCGGACCAAACGAACCAAACAAACCGAACTACAAGTGTGAACGTACCCTTAAGGTACAAACCCGATTCCAAAAAAGTTGGGACACTGTACAAATTGTGAATAAAAAAGGAATGCAATAATTTACAAACTCATAAAATTATATTTTATTCAGAATAGAATATAGATAACATATCAAATGTTGAAAGTGAGACATTTTGAAATGTCATGCCAAATATTGGCTCATTTTGGATTTCATGAGAGCTACACATTCCAAAAAAGTTGGGACAGGTAGCAATAAGAGGCCGTAAAAGTTAAATGTACATATAAGGAACAGCTGGAGGACCAATTTTCCAACATGATTGGGTATAAAAAGAGCCTCTCAGAGTGGCAGTGTCTCTCAGAAGTCAAGATGGGCAGAGGATCATTAATTCCCCCAATGCTGTGGCGAAAAATAGTGGAGCAATATCAGAAAAGAGTTTCTCAGAGAAAAATTGCAAAGAGTTTGAAGTTATCATCATCTACAGTGCATAATATCATCCAAAGATTCAGAGAATCTGGAACAATCTCTGTGCGTAAGGGTCAAGCCCGGAAAACCATACTGGATGCCCGTGATCTTCGGGCCCTTAGACAGTACTGCATCACATACAGGAATGCTACTGTAATGGAAATCACAACAAGGGCTCAGGAATACTTCCAGAAAACATTGTCGGTGAACACAATCCACCGTGCTGTTCGCCGTTGCCGGCTAAAACTCTATAGGTCAAAAAAGAAGCCATATCTAAATATGATCCAGAAGCGCAGGCATTTTCTCTGGGCCAAGGCTCATTTAAAATGGACTGTGGCAAAGTGGAAAACTGTTCTGTGGTCAGACGAATCAAAATTCAAAGTTCTTTTTGGAAAACTGGGACGCCATGTCATCCGGACTAAAGAGGACAAGGATAACCCAAGTTGTTATCAGCGCTCAGTTCAGAAGCCTGCATCTCTGATGGTATGGGGTTGCATGAGTGCGTGTGGCATGGGCAGCTTACACATCTGGAAAGGCACAATCAATGCTGAAAGGTATATCCAAGTTCTAGAACAACATATGCTCCCATCCAGACGTCGTCTCTTTCAGGGAAGACCTTGCATTTTCCAACATGACAATGCCAGACCACATACTGCATCAATTACAACATCATGGCTGCGTAGAAGAAGGATCCGGGTACTGAAATGGCCAGCCTGCAGTCCAGATCTTTCACCCATAGAAAACATTTGGCGCATCATAAAGAGGAAGATGCAACAAAGAAGACCTAAGACAGTTGAGCAACTAGAAGCCTGTATTAGACAAGAATGGGACAACATTCCTATTCCTAAACTTGAGCAACTTGTCTCCTCAGTCCCCAGACATTTGCAGACTGTTATAAAAAGAAGAGGGGATGCCACACAGTGGTAAACATGGCCTTGTCCCAACTTTTTTGAGATGTGTTGATGCCATGAAATTTAAAATCAACTTATTTTCCCCTTAAAGTGATACATTTTCTCAGTTTAAACATTTGATACGTCATCTATGTTGTATTCTGGATAAAATATTGAAATTTGAAACTTCCACATCATTGCATTCCTTTTTTATTCACAATTTGTACAGTGCCCCAACTTTTTTGGAATATGGTTTGTAAGTAGAATAAAGTGGACTATCGAAATAAAGCATTACCGAGAATTTTTTTGGGTGGAACATCCCTATAAAGCCAAAATTGTAATGTTTAGTGAATTTTTTGCTCATCTTCTACAATAATCTCTATGAATTATTTTAATTTGATATATGTGATTATATTGTGTGTTGAGGCTGAGTCCTAGACCATATTTTCACGGTCTTTGTCTTGTCCTGGACTCGAATTAATTGGTCTCGACTACAACACTGTGTGATTAATTTTATGCGTTAATCAGCATTTCATGTAATTAATTAGGTTAAATTTTGAATCGATTGACAGTACTAGTGATTTCATCTACAATGAGCAGCACCTCTTCATCAAATCCCAGAGTTCAAAGGCATGCTGGAGGACAAAGTTTCTAAGTTCATTTGCTGATGCCATTTGAAAGGCTCTTTTAAAATGGAGAAATCAATAGTGGTATTAAATCCTTAGAGCAGGACCAAGAGGGAATGAAACGGAGGAAAAGAGAGACAGATCCTTCACTGTGATCTTGCATCACAAGCAGTCTGGCTAGCACTCAAGCCTTATCTAAAGCCATAGTGCTGGAGACAGAACGCCATATTTCACAGCAACCACACACGGTAACGCACTGCATGCATCTGAAACAGGTCCAAGTCTGTGGTGATTTTATGAAGTGTTGGAGAGATGGGGTATCTGTCACCCTGAGCGCATGTGTGATGTGGAACAGCATGAACGTGGAAACGTTGAGCGCCGTACGTTGAGAGTCGCACTCAGGTACACACAATCTCTGCCACGGCGTGCAAGGGCTCGATGAATAATACATTTGGTTCAAAGGAAAACATTTGGATTACTCAAGAGCAAAGACAAATACCTTTTAAGTTCCATTTGATATGACTTGCTCAGGTAAATTATTCATTCTCTGAGAGGGAGGATTCGTGACGAATATGACAAACATTGCGTTCAAACTACACGTCTGAGGTTGGCCTGTGACTTTTGTACCACTAGAAGTACCTCTAAAATACTCTAGGTTTTGGATGTTCTTTTGGGCCTGCAAGACTGTGGTGTTTTTATGTATTTTACAGTAATTTAACAGATGAGGTTTGTAGTGTAGAAATTGCCAAATGGTGTAAAGCACTTTAACATGCACGCTCGGGACAGGATGCCTGCAAGGAAGCAAAAACCATTTTTTTATTGTGTCATTAGTCTTGTTATACTAAATCAGTGAATATATTATATTTGCACACACTGACAGAAAATGCACACATGCTAGAAAATACTGAATGAAAAGAAAAGAGAGATAAAAATAACAGAGCTGCACAATATATTGGTACTATGTGGGTTTTTGGTCAATATTAGAGGATTTTAGAGTGTTTTTAATGGTAGATATATTGTGCTTATTTCACTTATTTTTAGATTACATTACCTTTGCAAATCTTTAGCAAATCTCAAAATGAGTATTAATTTTTTCGTACTGTACATTATAATGCTGCAATGCCTAGATTCACTTGTAGCATTTAAAAATATTCTATTTATTTATTTTACATATATTTAGACTAAATAGTGTAGAATTTCAAGGTCTGCCATTTGTCTTTCACACTACTGTTCAAAAGCTTGGGTCTGTAATTTTTATTTTTAATATTTTTAAGTATTTTATTCTCATTAAGGCTGCACATATTTGATCAAAAATGCAGTAAAATCTGTAATATTGTGAAACATTATTACAATTTAAAATAACCATTTTTTATTTGAATATGTCATTTATTCCTGTGATCAAAGCTGAATTTTCAGCATCATTACTCCAGTCTTCAGTGTCACATGTTTTTTTTTTTTTTTTTTTTTAAATCATTAAAATATGTTGATCTTATGTTCAGGAAACATATCTTATTATTATAAATGTGCTGTTTCTTTCATGATTCTTTGTTGAATAGAAAGTTCAAAAGAACAGCATTTATTGGAAATAGAAATCTTTTGTAACATTATAAATGTCTTCACTGTCACTTTTGATCAGTTTAATGCACTTTTGCTGAATAAAAGTATACATTTTATTATTGATGCAATCCTGGTGAAAAAAACAAAAACACACTTTGTAACTGCCAGTGTTTGATAAATGGCGATGAGGAGATAAGACTGTCTAATGACATGTAACTGACTAAATGTCTTTTTGATAAGCAGGGGACTTTTGGATGGATATTACACTTGTGACTCTGTGCAAGCTGTCCTACCAGCTTTCAAGGAAAGCACATTTGCTGTGAAATAAGCTCCTTTCATTTACAATCACAGATGTACCATGTTTCAGTGCCCCTCACCACATCACATAACCAACATGGCAAATGAGTAGGCCATTTTATGTGACTTTGGCTGATGGCCGTTCATTCAGTCAGAGTAATTCTTGTTGTTTAGATTCAATGAATCACTTTGATAATACTAGGCTCAGAATTACCGGAGAGCCTCAAAATCTCATCTGGCGAATGGATTGGGCCTTGGTCTCCTCTAAACAGCCTCGGCTCATCAATCTGTCCTGAAATATTGATTGGCACATCATTGCTGTAAGATAGTTGGAGCAGTGGATGTGATTGACACGGCGGGAGTCCCTGCTTGGGCGCCGCCTCTGTTGGCATAGTCACCCTTTTCTAATGAGGAGGACCCAGTATAGACGCACGTAAACAATACGGCGAGTTGAGAGTGCAAAGCAGGAGGGCAGGAGTGAATGTGCTGTCAACAAGCAAAATATAGACTAGTGTTATTTGCTGGGGGACAAGCTATGCTGCTTCATAGCAGCTGAGAAACAATGTGGTGTCTTGGCTGATGTTTCTAGGCTCATTTCCTGTCTCTCTAATTATGTTTTTTCTCTTTCAAAAGCAAATATCATACGATTTTAATCACCTACCTGTTTAATCGTACTTCAGAGTGGCATTACGGTTTGCTAGCGGCGCTTTCGCTATTGTTTATGCTATTTACAGCCTTCACTTTGATGATAATGTGCTTGAAAAGGGGTTCAATTTTCCACTCAGAAATATTTAATTGATCAAGTTTAATCATGTCAGGTTATTCATTTAAAGATATCACCTCAGAGGGAGTGTTTACATTTCTCTTCAGTCACTCTTGAAATGCATTCTGCCTGACATAGGCTTAATCGACAAGCTTTAATTGTTCTTCCTCCTTTTGAAAGTCTGAAAAATTATATTCATTGTGCCACAATCTATTTCAAGTGATTTAAATGATTTGAATGAGAGGAAGTAGCATAATAGACTGATTGCTGCCAGCAATTACGGTTTATTAAGTCAAACAGAAAATGCAATGGTGAGAGTCACTGTTCCAGGAATACATAAATTATTATCTGGGAATCATCACCCTGTAATAAATTATATGCAATAAAAAAAACCAAAAAAACAAAAACAAACAAACAAAAAAAACTGCAGGAAATGTAATGGTTTAAAGGGATAGTAAATTATCATAATATACTCATCTTTATGTTGTTCCAAACGTGTATCTTTCTTTCTTCTGTGAAACACAAAATGAGAAATGCACTGGTTGTTCATTTATTTGCAATGGTGACTGAAGATCTTAAGCTTTAAAATGGATGCAAAAGTACCTTAAACAAATCTTTAAAATGGTCTCCTGTGCTTTATTCCATGTCAGTGAGCTGCTGTGATTAATTGAACTCAAATCAATCTGATTTGGGGAACAGTCGTTCCAACCAGTTTTATGAACTGCATCAACAGATTCATTCAACAGATTCACTCAATAGAATGATTAATTCTCCTTCTCTCATGATTTCTCATGAAGATGTCAAGATATATAGTGAATAATGACATCATATAACTTCAGAAGACTTGAAATAGAGTTCACAAGTCTTAAGTCCTGTTCACGCCAAGGACGAAAACGATAACTATAAAGAATATAAATAGTGGAGTCAACACCATTGTTGGAATCACTTTCAGAGCGAATTATTCCAGCTGATTAAAAGGTAAAACATATTGACAGCCAATCAGAATTTAGCTGACTGAAAAGAGTGTGAGTGTCTATGTTACATATAATAAACTGAAGGGCTTTTCACACTTGGTCATTCTAAACACCTGGTAAACAGAATCCTGTCTTTTCTTGCCTCACGTTTCACACTGCTCATAATTTACCTAGGGTTAACAATTAATCCTGGATATTCATAAGCTGTACATTCCTAAACCATGGGTTAACGCTCTTATTTACATATTTGCGCTGTCAGTGCCGTTGATTGGATAAACAGCATGCGACCTGTTTATATAGGCTAGCTAGCTTTAGCATTGCACATCCTTGTATTGCCGATTGTATTATCGAGTTTATACTAAGTGAACATTTCGGACTATAAAGATAAAAATGAAACGGTCTCTTCTTCACTCAAATTGTCACGTTTTCGTTAAGCATTTGACATTTTTTCTCCCAAACACTGAATTTACTATATGCACAGTGTTTCTGTGACTGTCCAAAGCATGAGGCTGGTTATCCGTTGCTAAGCGTCTAGCTGTAACATTCTAACACTGCATCACACTGTACAAGTTTGGTACTGCAATGAGGGGTTAACAGTGCAAAAGTGGTGCTCCGGAACAGGGTGTCATAACCCCTGGTAAAAAGCGGTGCTAACCCCGCTTCTAAATTAGAAGTGTGAAACGTTCCTTTACCCGGGGATTAAAGCGGTGTTTAGAACGGCGATAACCCGGGGTTAAGCGCAGTGTGAAAAGCCCTAGAATGTATTGGTGTAGTACAGTTATTATTATATTTATCATTCTTGGCATGAACGGACCTTTATGGACTGTTTTTATGATGTATTTATGATGCTGTTTTGTCACTGTCATTGTGGCCAGGGTGTTCTTCAAAAATTCACCTTTTGTGCTCCACAGAAGAAATAAAGGTCTGAAACAACATGAGGGTCAGTAAATTAATTAAAATTTTTGAGTGAAATATTACTTTAATTCTGTTAAACACCTGTTTTAGTATCTTTAAAATGTGGCCAAATTAAAGATCTTGAAGAGCATAAAATGTTACGACAAATTCTCAGTAAACACGGTATATAATTCATCTGGTTTTGGATGATTATTTTAAGCAGAGCTGAACTTCAATTTACATTGAAATAAATCTCATGATTCTAATTCATTTCAAGCGGGACGTGTCTGTTTGAGTCTCTTTTATATGCACAGATTGTGTGAGGTCTGCAGCGGTGCTTGTTTTAACACTGCTGTATGTGCAGCATGCATGTCTGATGGCAGACCGCCTTGCTGAGCTCTCTGTTGCTGAATGTTTGGCTGCGTGTCAGCATTGTGGCTTTATCTGATCCACAAGTGCATTACTAGTTCCTCTAAGTCTCTTTAATGAATCAACTGTGGCAAGACCCATCAATACCCAGACGTTGACTAATGCCCTGAGTGCAAACACTCCGCAAGTGAATCTTTCCATTATTGAGTGTTCTCCAAGTAAACGGCCAAAACAGACTGCATGAGACCTGCATGCAATTATCTCAATATCGACTGAGGAATTCCATCACACTTGGGTGTTTTCTGCTTTTCTAAGTAACATATTTTATTTAGGTCTTGAATTGCATGCTCTCTGAGGACAAAATGCAAAGCTAAAGTATTCTTTATGTTTGCCAAAGGAAATGCGATTCTGCCTGGATGACCAAACAGTTTTTATTATGACTCAAGATTCCTTGTATCTATAACTTTATTTCAGGTTTTTCAGCTGTGAAAAGGCAAAAGTTGAGTCTCTTAGACTGTGAGGTGACCTGTGACAGACATTTTTGGCTCAGCTGTGCTAGGATTCAGAGAAAATAAAGTGTGAAAATTGAAATCAAATCAATCAAAATTCAATCAAAAAACCTCTAAACTTTTTCACAGTTTCATTGTTGGTGTAGTTACTTGATTTTGCCTGTTTAGGGCAGTATTTAAGACCCCATGAAATCCAATTTTCCTATCCTGTTAGTCCATTTCTATCATCTATATCAGTGGTTCTCAACCTTTTGGACCTCCAACACAATATTCAAAGGCCCTCCACCCTATCCACCTTATTCCTACGCCCCAACGCATCGGGCGAATTATGGGTCTAACTTCCATTAAGCTGTAAACAATCAGTGAAAGGGTCTCTCTATGAATGCAATAATATATATATATATATATATATATATTTTTTTTTTTTTAAATTGGGTACTACTCACCCTTCAACCATCGAACATAAAAAGGACATTTAAAAGTGTAAAAGCATCAACAAGCTACTTACAACAGACCATGAATAACCCCAAAAGCGCAATTCTTTCAACAGCAATAACGGACGGGTAGTAATATATATCTATATTATGTTCATTAGATTCAGCATTGCGTGATATTAGTTATTTAGGTCATTTTGACAGATGATAAATTGTATTTACCTGTGAAAACAAACCTGGAAAGAGACGTGAGGATTTGAGGAGAAAAACTAAAGATTCTTTGTGCATTCCAGTGAATTATTAATGTAATATATCATAAATTAAATCGAGAGAACAGACCACAAATGTACAGTATATGTTGTCCTTTTTCATACTATTAGAGCAGAATGCAAAAGAAAAAAAAGAAAATAATCATGAGGAAAAGCAGTGACTGAAAACAACTCTTGCCATAGATATTATTGTTATAACATGTCATGTTAAAATACCAAGTGTTTTGTGTAGCATTCTCATGATGTCTGAAAATAAAACATGAAGGAATATTGACAGCTCATTCAGTCAAACTGACGGATAAGCTTTATTTGTAGGGCAACCTTACGATTTGAACCGATTCGTTTCATTGATTCAATTCAATTTGTTTTTGAATGGAAGTTCCCCAAACCGGAGGTGCTGCCCATAATTCAAAACACAGTAGGCTTGTCAGGAATAAGGTGGATATAAGCTATGAAATTCCCAGTATTTCTGCTGTAATTATGACATAGCTGCTTATTTTCAGACTTTTTTATTAACAGAAACTGGGAGTGTTGATATATTATATGAGTTAGCCATGATTCATTTAATAACTGTATGTTCTTCAATAAGAATAAGAAAGAATAGTAAATATAGTAAATAAAAAAAAGTAATATGATTTCAGTTTACAATTAGATTTTGTATTTTTTAGCATTTAGAGTTTAACATTATTAATAGTTATTTATTCATTTAAATACTTTTAAGTATTTAAAAAGTGGCCCTTCTGAAAGTTTTATCTTGGTGACTAGTGGGTTTTAGAGGATGCACGATAAATTGTAGCATTTTAAATGCTTAAAAATAGCTTTTTTGGTTACTTTTTGGGTAGGCTGTGCCTCCCTTGCTTCCCCTGAAGAGCCGCCACTGCTGATCTTTATGCTAGTGTACTTCTAATCATTAACAAAATTAACAAAAAAACTTAAAATGTGTAAAAGTTGCAACATCACTGAAAGGGGATTTGGTGATATACTGTATTATTGGGGAACGAAAAGCTATTACAATCTGTTTAACGGAAGGGGATCAATTTTATATCTAGAGCTTTGCGTTAGCATTCTCATTCTCATTCATATTCAACAGCAATTACTTAACTGGCACAGGTCGCACTCAAAGTACACAACCTACGAACTGACATTTTAGCTTGTTATACTTAGAAATTACACACTTCACCTTTATGGAGCCGTTATCCGAGTGTTAATTGTTGACTGTGAACGTTTTTCAAACTAGATTATTATTAATTGACTCCAAAACCTTATTTCTCCTGGCTGTAAAAGCTGAGTTCTAACAATGCCATTATGAATACGAACCTTTATGGTGTTGTATCTGCTAACATGTCCTGTAGGAACTAAAAGGGTGAGGGGAAAGCATACAAGAGTGTGATATGTGACCATGTGTGATTACTGGGGCTTCCATCAGCCGTTTAGCTGCACAGGCACATTGTGCTTTGACGGAAACAGGCTCACGAGGGGTTTAATGAGCACCCAGCGGATGAGATTCAACACCGGCAAATTGATTTTCCGCATTTATCAATGGGGAATGTTTAAATGGGCAGGAATTAAAGCATGAAAGAGCTGAGAGATAGTGCTCTCAGACCCGTAACCTTAGAGATGGAGCATGGGAGAGAGCTGCCTGGTGCACTTACAGGGCAACAGCATGTACGGCACACATTACGGAAGGTGAGAGGGAGCTTGTTAAGCACACACTGAAACGCCTTGCTCTGCAGTTTCTCTCCCATCATGCCTCCTGCAGGGCAGAGAGAAAGCGTTCTCCTTGCTGAACACAAGCCTGATGATGGGCCGTGCCTGTAAACCCGGCCAGGGCCGTGTCCTCTCCCCATGAACAAGTCTTAGGTGAGCTACTGAGGATGACCCTGCATATGTCAAAGCTCAGTTTTTAGCGGTTTTCATGGAAGCGGCTGCTCTGTTGCGCTGTTAAACCTATTTAAACTTCCTGTCATGCTGGATGCCCCCAATAAATGCTTTTAATTTGCAATCTGCACTTGTTTTGTTTAGACTGCATCCCATCGTTTGCTTCTCGCTGACAAGCATGATAAACATTTAGAGGGCATCTGTATGCAAACTGATGCTGAGAAACTGAGATCTGTAGGCCTCCTATCCTGCTGCTTAGCTCAGGACACACACCTCACAAAGGCAGTTCACCCAAAAATGAAAATTCGGTCATAATTTTCTCACCCTAATGTCATTCCAAATCTGTATGACTGTAATGTGTATATATAAAAAGTTGGCTGATTTTGCCTATACAATGAAAGTCTATGGGGTCCAAGTGTGTGGACAAAAAACATTTTTCAAAAGGGTTTTTTGGTTGTTTGTTTGTTTTTTAATTGCCAACCAATTTTTACAAAATTTTCATGGCCCTGAGAATATTTTGTTGTATGAATATCTGAACAGGCAATGTATCAAAAGAAAGAACAGAGCCCCTGCTTAAAAATAATAGCTTCATGCGTTCTTTTTTATCAACACAAAAAAAGCAATGTTTTAAACAAAAAGCTGAGAAAATAGCTTGTTTCTGCTCTTTTTTTCCTGTGTTTTGATCCGGAGATTTTATATTCTTTCAGAAGTTGCGTAATAGCGCCTCCTACTGTATAACAGTGAAAACACGAAAAGCTGAAAAATTCTGTCAATGGCAAGAGTTAATAATAGGCTATTATTTCTGTTATGTAGGTGATCTATTCCTTCATTCATGTTCTTGTGTTGTCTTTTTACAGATAGTACTGCTTGCTAGAACCCTCCACATTTTACAATCCCTCCCTTCCAGAAAACACCCTCATAAATTGCGTTTGATTGACAAGATGAACTGCAGTGTTAATCGTAAATTCATCAATAGCACGACAAAGTCTTTTGTTGATGGCGGTAAGCTCCATTTGTCAGCTGAGTGAAGAAAAATATTTGAAATGTGCATTTTCTCCACTCAGAATCATCTTGTGCTGAAGTTGGTATTATGAAATGTCAGCGCTAATTCATTCTGGTTGGCTAAAAGACACTTTATTGTTCTCCAAAGTTGAGCATTGTGCACTAGAATCAGAGAAAGTAGGGACGTTCAGATCTTATCATGTAAAAAGATGGACTCAGCAGCGCAGTTATTCAATAGAGCTCCAGTGGTCTTACACATTGTCTGTGGAATTACCTCAGCTGAATTAGAGTCCAGCCACACTAATGGCCCTGATGACAATACTTATCCCACATCTATTCCTGGCAGGACTCGCCAACTGATTGGACATGCCACAGGCCTTCATTTCATTCCCAGCCAGAGATTATCGCAGCGATTGATCCAGAGCCGTGCAACACGAACAGACGCATTAAGGATTCCAAACCCTCCATCCTCGGTCAAAGGCTGAGGCGCGATGCCTCTGTTGACTGATGGCTTTATGTAGGAAGGAGTGCAGAAAATTCAGTCTTTTTACCCTGAGAATTGCTTCAGAATATAGATGACATAATGCATTGAAATGAGAGCACAGCCCAAAATGAACACTTGCCAACCACCAAATGCAATTAAAATTTACTTTGGTGAGTAAATTAAACTAGTTTGGCCTGGAACTTTATTGGGACTATATTTATATATATATATATATAAAAAACTGTAATATTATATCTATCTATCTATCTAAATGATTAACTTTCTATTCATCAAAGAATCCTGAGAAAACTGTATCATGATTTCCACAAAAATATTAGGCAGCACAAATGTTTTCATCATTGATAGTAATAATAATAATAATAATAAATGTTTCTTGAGCATCAAATAATCATATTAGAATGAAGGATCATGTGACACAAGACTGAAGTAATGATGCTGAAAATTCAGCTTTGACATAAATAAAAAAATACATTTTAAAATATATTTAAATAAAATATTTTTTAAATAGAAATAATTTTTGACAATATTACAATTTTACTGTAATTTCAAATCAATACAGCCTTGCGAGGATAAGAGACTTCTTTCAAAAACATTAAAAAAAATGGACTGACCCAAAACTTTTAAAAAGCAGTGTATGTAACTTATTTATTCATTTAAGAAAACAATGCAAAATTCATTTTAGATGTTATATTTTCATCCACTACTGGAAGGTGTGGCTAAACTTAACTTTAGACCTTAAATAAGAAAATCATATGCTAATAACAGCAGCAGTAGCTCATGTATACAAACAAGTAAAAAAAAAAAAAAAAACATCTATTTTTGGCTAAGAGGCTACTACAGTAGTAAGTTCATTGTTCCTGGATACTTGAGCTGTGAGAAACCCAAACTCCCTGAGCAAAGCAGGCTCCTTGAGGACTCGGGATAATTAGTTCCACTTTTGTCTTCCATTTCCTGATTAGACTCCAAAGTGCTGCACTGTCTCTCTTTCAGAACCGTAAGGGAGACTACGGAGGAAGTTAATCTTCCACGTATCTCAATAAATACAAAAATATGATACAAGTCCATGTTTAATTAATAGCTAGCCGAACATCAAGAGTTGTTTTGATCCAAAAATAGAAACTGTGCACGCTCACACATTTATTAGGAAACTGTTGATCTTTTAATCCTCGGTTTTATGAGAGTCTGTTTTTAGTGCGCATCTTCTTATCAAAATAGTGAATTTGTGAAAATACAAAGCATATGCTGGTTTTGTTATGACTTGAAATGTTTAATAAGGGGATTTTGGTTTCTGAATAACTCGCCTTTGATGTTTTTGAGTTCAAAGGTTAATCAAAACCTCACAGCCTATATATACTACCTTTTTGTAAGATATATACTCTCTTTAGATCACGGCGACATACATAGTAGTATGCTTAGGACGCATTCACCCATAGCTAGTTGAATATCCTTGTGGTCATGTCAAGTGAATCGTCCTCCAGTCCTGAAAGAATCTCTTTATACATTAACTATGAGCGAGCAGTCGCGCTTTGCCATGCTCCAGAAAACAATCCCAGATTACTTATTTATCATGAACTTAATACATTTCATAGCTCTATATGCTCTGAAAAGAAGATGCTCACAGCCATAGCCGAAGCCAAAGCCAAGAAACGCTTTTGATGAATGGACCCGTTCATCCTTCCACCCTACATACTCCGTATAATAACTAATTACTGTCTGTGTCACTCAAGATATCTTCCATAGATTAAGCACAAAAGTCATTACAGCACTTTAGTTAGCTCTATAAGAGCTCCGTTGTTGTATAATCCTTGAGAGCAAGAATAGGAGGGTCGTACATTAATCTCACTTTCACAAAGCTGTAATTCAGGACATCCTTTGGAATATATTACAATTTCGACGCAAATCTTCCCCATAAAAGCAGCCTGATAAATGAATGATTTCCCTCGGGATCACCACAAAACCACAAAAAATACTTTGTCTGCATTCCAAAACACAACGCTTGCTCTTGCTTTACACGTCTTGCACTCCATTAAAGTGGCTGGGACAAAAGAACATCATGCTTCAGCTTCAAGCTTCCATCGCAACACTGTAATGTGCTTTTATAGGGCAGGCGCTGTAAAAGTGTATATCTTTTAAGTGGTTTTGCGCTCAGTTTGACATTTGTAATATTGACAAGTGGAGGCGTTAACTTTACATAATGGAGAACCTGAATATACCTTATGGAATGACAAACTTTAAGACAAAATGGATGTTTCACGTGTATATAAATGACAAATTGTTTTATATTGGAAGTTAATGTGGATGATGGGAAAGCAAAATGTGTTGGAAACACCTCCCAGTGTCGGGGGTGACGCATTACAAGTAATGTGAGTTACATAATCAGATTACTTTTTTTCAAGTAACTAAAATAACACATTACTTTTAAATTTACAACACAATATCTGAGTTACTTTTTCAAAAAAGTAATGCAAGGTACTTTGTTTTCCCATGTATTGACTGACACTTCTCCCGTCTCCATGTTGAAAGAAATCGGGAGTAAGTGTAGAGGCGTTGTGTGCGCTGTGTAAACATGATGCTTATTATAGACTAGTTCTAGACTAAATGTGAACAAACATTTACTCATTTACTTCTTCTCCTCCATCTTATTCTTCTGTGATCCAGAATGGCAGCAGAGCTGAAAGGCTTGTTTGTTTGAACTGCGCCCTCTACTGTACAGGTGTGAATTTGCATTTCCTTCAGCCTGAGGCTTATTCGTTTCACTTTTGGGGTGAAAGATCCTTTACATTTATATAAAAACAAAAAAACATCCCAGCCCAGATGAGAAAAAGTAACGCAACAGTAATGTAACACATTACTTTCCATAAAAAGTAACTAACACAATTAGTTACATTTTTAGTGAGTAACGCAATATTGCAATACATTACTTTTAAAAGTATTTTTTCCCAACACTGACACCTCCCGGAAAAACTAACAAAAACTGTGGATCGCAGCTAAAAAGTAATGAGCAACACAGATTAATGACACCTGAAAATCTAAAAATTGCTGAAAAGAAATACAAAAGGAAAAACAGTTTGAAAATTGCTTTGGGTAACAAAATGTAACAATAAAAGCTGACTTAAAGAAGCAGTTAGTGCAGGTGTTGATATAAACATTCTTTTCATTTATTCTCATGTGTACTCCAGGCTATTTTGTCTCTTACAGCAGAAATAATCTTCAGACGTTTCTGTTTCTCTTTGAAATTATGTTGTATATATTGCATTTAGGAAAACTACCAAAGCAGATTTATGTTTTTGCTCCTCCCTGAGCAGTCATGATTATTATTTTTTTGTTTTCTTTTATCATGTCTGTATTTTATATACAATTTATAATAACGTTTGCAGATTTTCTGCAATGCATCGAAATGGCAGACATAGATCAAATGCCATCTGTATTCTTTATGGGCTGTGATGAATCAATTAGTATTGTGGATTTTCGAAAACCTGGTGAGTCAACCTGGAAAATAGCCCCCCCGTAAGACGCCATTTTTAGTAATCAAATGTATACATCTGCTGTGAGTGATACTGTAGGTTTGCCTCCGTATTTTGAATCTGATGAACTACAAATAACAAGAGAGGAAATCCATTGCAGCATATGGCTGTATATCCTGCATGATACATCACAATTACGCTGATGCTCCGTCCGGCCCTCAGAGGCCAATTAGAATATCTAGAGCACGATGTCAGACATCATTGGTATTTTGAGACAGATTACGCCACGCTAAAACATTCCTCCTCTCTCTTATTAGAACATATGACCACTTCTGTGTTTCATTTTCAACAGTAATTCCTAAACTCGTACAGATGGATGATTATGACTCTGAGCCAGTGCATGATGTAATGATCTTACTCTCGCTTAACCAGACCTTAGATCTGTCGTGGCTTGGAATTCCAAGGGGAATTGGATATACATGTCCAAATATCGGATATGCATCTGATTTAAAACCACATTTGGAAGTGTCTCAGACCGGATGGGTCAATGACATGGCGGGTCATTTTTTTGTCCAAAGGCCTTAATAATAATAAAAAACAAAGATATGACATCCAAAGTATGTAAGGTAGTACAACTAGATCTCTTATTCAATCCAAAGTTACTAACTCTCTCTTAACTATTTGAAAAATGTATGTTTTCACTTGCTCATACGCATGTCCCGAAACATCAGGTCATTCCGTACAACCAATATAAAACATGGAAAATGTTGTAAAATATTAAAAACTTGTACTGAATATAAAAGGTTTCCTTTTGCAAGCTAGCTAGATATCAGCCTGTTAGCATTGTTTGAAAATATCATCATTCGGTATAACTAAAAGTGTCATTCAGTAAAACTGAAATTTTGGTTAAACCGAATGACTTTTTTGGTGACAAATTTTGTCCATCTTGTAAAAATGACAAAAGCAGTGTTAATTGATTATAAAAACCACAAAATCTCATTGTTAACACTCAATAAAACTTCACAATTAATTATATTTACATTATGTTTTTTTACACTTTTAGAAACCTTATTCGTCAGTGACCCGGATGCGAAAAAAATCGGATCTCGTAAGGATTTTTTTGTGTGTACATGTGTGCAACAAATTTCGATCTGTGTCAGATGAAAGTAAAAAATTACATTTTTTTGTGCCAGTGTAAATGCAGCCTGAGACAGTCGGAGTTTGTATGAGTGAAGTGTAAACTCACCAGTCACAGTTTGTTTTGTTTTAAGCACTGTTTAGGACAAGGTTTATCTGAAATAGATTTGACCACAATCTAGAGCTGAGGGCGATATGGCCAAAAAATTTGATTACAATTTTTTTTTTTTCAGTATTTATCACAATATTCATTTCATACCATAAGTGGGGAATTAAATGCATTCTACGTGTTTGCTAGGCCTCAAGTAAACTCCACAGAATAAGCTACCTTTTAATTTAGGGCTCTATTTTTTAATTTCTTTGTGCAGTATTAGATTTTGATTAGATTTTGTACAGAATGCT
Organism: Elopichthys bambusa; assembly: GCA_037101425.1. Taxonomy (NCBI): domain Eukaryota; kingdom Metazoa; phylum Chordata; class Actinopteri; order Cypriniformes; family Xenocyprididae; genus Elopichthys; species Elopichthys bambusa. Next base: position 25,639,711 of record CM074435.1, read on the forward strand.
GTAATATGGGAATAACATAATAATAATAATAAACTTGATGTCCTTTGCCGAATTTTTCAGATATTCTGATACAATAATTGATCATTCTTGTGTATAATAATCATCAATTCAGTGTTATGGTGAAATTCTCTATGAGAAAATGCCCTAGTAGATTTTGCCCTGTCTGAACTTGTGTTGTTTTTGTGCCAAAACTGAGGGTACGTAAAGACATCCATCAGCCCTCCCTGGTAAAAATCAATTCAGAAAGGCAGTTCTGTAGCAAATGGCAGATTTTATGCTTTTATTTTTGGTCTGAGTGTTTTTGAGGGTCCAACAGTTCAAGCTTTACTCTCTCCTCATCTCACTATTGGGAAATCAACAGTGTGGCTTTTGCTTTTCTTCCTCCAGGCCTAACAGAGACAGAGTCACTCGGATGTAAAATCATGTTTACAGAAGTCTCTGTTTTTCTTCTTCTCCGTCTCCTACTGCTGCCAGTCCACAACATGAGGAAGTGTGCAATGTAATCACACTGTCTTTTATTATAATTCTCTTGATGGCTTTTGTGCGTTTGATCCCACAAGTGTGGGATTGATATCTCTCTGAGTGACAACACAATATCACAATGCCTTTTTTTTCTTTTCCAATTAAATTCACATTTATTATGTGGTCAAAATATTTCCTGTGATACTCAATCACTGTCATATACAAATTGCTTCTTTTAGCCTCTCTTACTGTGGTGTTCTCCCTGCAGATCAGCAGCGTGGAGGTTGGCTTAAACCATATGTCAAAGAAGCCACACTCAAACGCAGGCTCGTGCATCAGTAGGTACAGTACCACCGTGGAGCATTAAAGGGATTCTCAGAAATGCTCAAGAGATGAGCCGCGTGACTTTTCCGTCTTAAAATAACCTGAAAATCAGCATTAGGGGCAGCCACTAGAGGAAGCCCCATCAGTCCTCGCCAACGGCATCCTTTCATTCAAACCCCCTCCCATCATCTTCTGACACTTGCACATGCTGTGCGGCTTCAAAGACTCAACCCTTCTTATTCTCTCTGCTCTTGGTTCTCGCGGTTGTTGCTGGTCCTTTTTTATTTGTGTTGTATTATATTTATTTATTTTATAATTTTTTATAAATCTATTTACAAAAAAATAAAAATAAAATTAAGAGCTTCAGTGTTAATGAAATAAGGAATAATTCTAGCTGAGGGGTTTATTTTATAACAATAACTGACTGAATGTAGGCCTACATTTATCCCTCTCACTTAAAAATTTAAATAAATGCGTGGACATTAAATATTGACAGTAGTTGAAATTATATTGTTATTTATTTTTTTTACTTTTAAATAGCTTAGTGTTTCAGTCCATTCCAACTTATGCCAAGTTCACACTACAGGATTTAACGAGCTCGCCAGTTATAATTCAGTTATAATTTGCTCTTTGAAACTGAATAAAAATGTGTTTTATATTTGGTTGGTAATGTATTTGCAAGTGTGGGGCTTCCACTTCTCACGTGTGTTTATGTGACAAAATGTGGTTTGGGGACAAAGTTGTTGTCAGCTTGTGTAGTGTGTGACCCCCTGTTGCGGATCATTTATGTAGTGTCACGTAGTGTGAACACCACAACGACTTCAAGACTCCACAGCAAGTCATGTAGTCTGAACAGTACAGCGATCTGCCGATGTTTAAAGTCCTGTAGTGTAAACTAGGCATTAGAAAGGCAATCTGCCTAGCAACATGCAAATACTACAACAACATTGCAAAGTAAATTTACAAATTATTAGTAATCTGTAATCCAAGTTACTTTTCTGTCTACCTTATTTTTAACAAAAGAGTGTTCACTGCCGTTTCTAAGTTGAATGAAACGGCATTCTGCTATGCTGCTTGCTATTGCAAACTGGTATTTTTTTATGATCATATAATTTTTAATTAAGTATCTTAAACATAAACAGTTTTACTATTTACTTCTAGTTATTTCCCTGTAACGGCTAATGAATATGAAGTGTCACACATTCACAGGATATAGCTTATTTCCATATTGAAAAATACTGTGTGTGGTATCTATAATCTAACATGCTTTAATTTCAGTTTCTAATTTATCTTTTTTTTTTTACTGAGCTCTTCCTCTCCTAAACTGGTTTTTAATTTATATAAGCAGTGTATTTATTTTTCTTGTTTTAACAATTCATACCTTGACAAAGGCTACTTATTTTACCGAAACGCTGGTATCAATAAAATGTGCTAAAGTGAGTGTGCAGTTATATTTTCTCTTCATTAATGGTTAGTTCACCCAAAAATGAAAATTCTGTCATTAATTACTCACCCTCATGTCGTTCTACACCCGTAAGACCTTCATTCATCTTCAGAACACAAATTAAGATATTTTTAATAAAATCCGATGGCTCAGTGAGGCCTCTATTGACACCAAGATAATTAACACTTTCAATGCCCAGAAAGCTACTAAAGACATATTTAAAACAGTTCATGTGACTACAGTGGTTCAACCTTAATGTTATGAAGCGATGAGAATACTTTTTGTGCACTTTATTCAACAATATCTAGTGATGGGTGATTTCAAAACACTGCTTTACGAATCTTTTGTTTCGAATCAGTGGTTCGGAGCGTGTATCAAACTGCCAAAGTCACGTGATTTCAGTAAACGAGGCTTCGTTACGTCATAAGTGTTTCGAAATTTCAATGGTTCACCACTGGGGGGCATGACTTTGGCAGTTTGATACACGCTACGAACTACTGATTCGAAACAAAAGATTCATAAAGCTTCGAAGCTTCATGAAGCAGTGTTTTGAAATCGCCCATCACTAGATATTGTTGAATAAAGTCATTGTTTTTTTTGTTTTGTTTTTTGGTGCACAAAAAGTATTCTTGTCACTTTATAATATTAAGGTTGAACCACTGTAGTCACATGAACTGTTTTAAATATGTCTTTAGTAGCTTTCTGGGAACTGAAAGTGTTAATTATCTTGCTGTCAATAGAGGCCTCACTCAGATTTCATCAAATATATCTTAATTTGTGTTCCGAAAATGAACGAAGGTCTTACGGGTGTGGAACGAGATGAGGGTGAGTAATTAATGACAGAATTTTTATTTTTGGGTGAACTAACTCTTTAACAATTCACACTGAACATGTTTTTGTATTTAAAAATGTGAGATACAGGGCAGTAGAATAAGAAATATGCAAGTTCTCAAAAAGCATTTTTATAAATTGAACTGCTTTTAACTACCTAGCTTTTTTAGAACACCCTGTCATGCGCAAGATACTAAAAAAAAAAAGACGTTACCACAGTTTACTAAGAAAAACGATCTAAACGCAGTGCAGTGGAATGCAAAGGACCGCTAAGTTGCTCTAAATGTGCGCTCAGATATCCAATTGGGAGTTTCGCATGAGGATTAAAACATTTTTCCAAGCAGATTTCACTACCGTTCAAGTTGCTAAAGTGAATTTGCCACACTGAGCAACAGACAGCCGATCGATTTGAAGGTGACTTTTGTCTGAGCTGTACTTGCTTCACACATTTATTGACCATGGACCTAATATTTCGCTGAAATTATGCCAATGTAAACACAGCATAAGCCAGTTATAGTTGTTCCATGTTGCCATGTAAACGTCAGAAGTTAAAATACAAACATACTGTATTTGACAGCAGAATTATATGATTGACCAGTAAGAATCATTCCAGAAAACTACATAATAATGTTTAAGTAAATGAAAGAAGCACAAAGATCTCTGTAGGTAAAATAATCTGCATTAGAATTATCAAATAAATCATTTCTACTTCCATGCGCTCATGACGGTTTCTATGTTTCATAATAACCACATGCAGAGTTCAACATCACTGAAATGAGCAGTGAAGTCAATAAAACCCAGCTGACAGTGTATTTCCTCTCTGTTGTTTAGGTTTGCCTGGCTTCTTTTGGAACAAATACACTGACACACACTGACAATAAAAAGGCTTTGTCAGTTCGCTCCAAACAAATATGTCATTCATATTTTTCTCTTTCTTTTTCTCCTTTCATTTTTAATTTGCACCATTCTTCTTTAGTCAAATGCTCTTTTTTTTACCTTGAAACAAGGCCCTGTTTGTGCCTGTGAGGAGTTTAAATAACTGTTAAGCAAGGAGGAAAATATATATTTTAACTCAAGACTGCTCTGTGCTAAAGAGTGCTAAAGAGGGCAAATGTGCACTGGACCAGTATAGTTTCTTAAATAAATTTCTGTATCTACCCAGGGAGTTCCAGACCTTAAGAACAGCTCCAAAGGTCAGGAGCACCAGGAATGCGAGGATAATGAGATTATATTGAAATCATCCAAAAGTCTGTGAGTAATGCTTATGCACCAAGGAAAATCCCTTTAAGAGGTTTCTGTACATAGCTGACATCAGTACTAAATGTTATAAATGTCATAAATGTAAAGAAACATAAATCATTTAGCTCTGTATCTTTGTGGGACAAGAGTTGATGTGGAATTTGCATAGATAAAGTGCCATTAATGAAAATTTCTATTAACAGTATTGATGAATGAAATCAATGGCCGTTGTCTGCAGTAAATACATCCTTACTCTTCTAATGAAGGAGATCAGTTAAAATATTTAACCCGAGGGTGCTCCCATTTTGCATTTCAAAAAACCCAGGTCTCGGAAGACATGCAATGGCCATGTTGTTGTTGTTGTTTTTTATCTGAAACAGCTGCGGCAAATCGAAAGTGGACCAGGGCGGGGCTATTTTTGCCCACATACCCATGTGTAGCCTCCTTCACTTGTCAGCAGCTGAGCAGAGACTATCAATCAGAGCTGAGCGGCAGTAGGATGCACAAGCCACTGCGACGCTCATGGTTAGTGTGCCGGTGATATGCTCCTCAGGACCATATGGGGTCTGATCTTCTGTGGGCACCGGCCCATCCATGGCTCTCCTTGTCATGCTTACATCACATACAGTATAGGTCAGGGTTTTCTCACAACTGCGCACATTAAGATGGCCATGAAGTAAAAAGGCGAAATGAGTGGCTTTTGTTTTGGAAATGGATTATGGTCATAAGTTCATAATTTTATTTTTGGGGACTGCTAGAATACATTTACATCAGTGTTTTGTATGTCTCTCTATATCTGACACAACCAAGGTCTTGCAGTCTCTACTAATGAGCTCATGAGTTGAATCAGGTGTGATAGATGAGGGAGACATACAAAATGTGCAGGGCTGGTGGTATTCCAGGACAGGTTTAAAGGATTAGTTCAATTCTGAATGAAAATTTCCTGATAATTTACTCACCCCCATGTCATCCAAGATGTTAATGTCTTTCTTTTTTCAGTCGAAAAGAAATTAAGGAAATTAAGGCAGCTTCAATGGGCTCTACGTGATTCCAGATGAGGAATAAGGGTGTTATCTAGCAAAACGGTTGGTCATTTTCTAAAAAAACAAACAAAATTAATATACTTTTTAACCACAAATGCTCAACTTGCACTAGCTCTGCATGGCATGGCTTGTCAGACAAAGCAACAGTAACTAAGGGGGGCGCTCTTTGCGAAGGGTCAATTGGTTTTCAGGTACAGAGGCCTCATGAGCAGTTGTAAACAGCATTATATCTATGGTAACTATGGTGTCGGTATTGAAAGTCAATGCAATGAAAAAAAAAAATAGATAAATCACCTACCCAACTGTTGTTTGAGGGTGGCCAGTAGGTGCGCATTATGCAAATGTTTAACATGGTGATGTAGCTAAGTCACAAAAATAATGGCAGGAGTCCAAAGGCAAGCGTTTTCTGTTGGAGGATTAACTCCCTTTACTGTGATTTGTGACTTTACAGATCGTTTACAAACAGCTATATTACACATTTAAGGAAATGTAAAATAAAGAATGGCCATTAATTAATTAAACCACACATTATATTTCATACAGTTTTGCTCACATAGCAGTGTCACAGGTTCAGAAGTCGCATTTGGAGCTGCTTTTGGTCCTTGCATATAAGGAATGGCTTTGGGTTAAAGTTTGGGTTAAAGGTAGCATACGCCAGGGCAGCTGCAAAATCTGCCCTGCCAAGGACGCAGAGCTTCCAAAGCCTGCTCTGTGCCATTAAATGGGTCATTGACCAGCTAAATGGAGTCATTATGATGAGTAACTAAAAGAATAGCACCCAAATCCATGAACCTCGTCTCTGCGGAGCTCTGGGTTCCGCTGCTTTTGGGGTTTCACAGGCTTTTGCTGAATGACAGCTGCCTGAGACCTCTTTCAGGGGAATGCAAATGATGCCCTGACCAGCTAATTATACCACATCAACACTGCTTTATTGACAGTTGCAGTGCTCAAGATATCCATGAGAAACGTTTTTTCTTCTTCGGGTTCAAATTAGTACTGTTTGGTACTGTTAAGATTTCTTTTCAGAGGAGACTTGTGTGAATGCTACAGTAGCAGGCTTGATGTAAGCAAACAAATGCTGATCATAGGTGTAAGAGACAAACACAGAAGTGCTTTAAAATGACTATATGTTTTCAGGCATTTACAAACAAAAATAATAGAGGTGATTATAATAGTGATTGCTAAACCTTCAAAAGTTCAATAAGAAGTTTCAGTTTCATTTCTAACAGTTTCAGTACCCTTGCACTGCTTGACAGATGTGAATTTCTGAAGTGATTGTGAGTAAACAAGTCAGCTATTAAGGATAAAAAGAGCTAATAAAAAGGAACACAAACATAATTTGTAATGCTAATTAGTGGAGTGTTAGTGGGAAATGTTAAAAAACACCATTTTTTAACATTGATAACATTATATGTGGTTATTCCTTCGTGAAAAATATGTACACTTTACTTTTAAATATATATATATATATATTTAAAATTTAAATATAGTTTAAATTCATATAAAATGCAATTAGCTGAGCTTTAGAGTGCTTCTTTTGATCCAATTAAGACATAATCTTTGTCATTTCATAATCTCTTTATAATTAGTCTTTGAATTATGTAAACTAAAGTATACTTAAATGTCATTTCTATTGAAACTTTATTAAATTTGAAGTACACTAAGTGTACATTCAATACAATTAAGTGCACTTCTTTTCCGCAAAGGTTCAACAAGATATCTATGTATCTTCATTTGTTGTCTCATTGTGTCATTCAAACTTACATAACCCTGAGTATTATTTTCTGATTGTTATCCTCAATCAAAGCACTGGTTGAAGTCCTCTAAGACAGGGTGAATACTGTGTAGTGCAAATTACACTTACTGTACTCATATATACAGTATTTAAAAATGCCAACTCAACCACCTCATCAGAAAGGCACATCAAAAACATCTGACATTGTCCATCAGTGTGTGGTAAGGCATTGCTGACTTTCTAACAACATAAACAACAAAAAAAGAATGAACACATCGTCAATAAAGGTCACAGGTACAGACCTCCCCTCAGCTGAATCCCTGAACTTCCAACATATTGCCACACATACTAAAAAGACCCATCTGACCCAGAGCATAACTGGTTTCAGCTGCTCTCCCCGGCAGATGCCTGAGACTACTAACAGGCAAAACATTCCCATTAAAAACAGTTGTCAGACTGCTCAAAAAACATTAGTAATTCTAGTAACTCTATTAATCCTCAAGTACAAGGACTTGCAGGAGTCGAAATTATAAATCCTCGATCATTTTTAATCAGCTTTGACAAAACTCCCCTCACCTAGCATGTCTTTTTGAAGTGACTAGCAGCCTTGTCACCTGACCTGAATACTGTGCGCTGATTTGCTAAAACGGACTTATCGTGTTGTGTACACAAACAACAAGGGTGCTTGTTGGTTTCTGCTGTAAAACGTAAACTCGCGATGCCTTGACAGTGGACAATACCGGCTTTTCTGACAAAACGTATGTAGGGATCAGAATGTGCTATATGTGGAGAATAACGCACAGCAGTCAGTTAATTTAAAAAAAAGAAAAGGGGCTTTTATCGTTTTTTGCAAATGAATTCTTCATATATGTATATATATATATATATATATATATATATGCACTTATGGGTACTTGCAGTGTACTTACCTAAGAAAGTACTGTTATTATAAGTTAACTACATGGGTTAAGGTTAGGTTTAGGTGTATGTTCAAGGTTAGTACCTAGTTTTTGCCCAGTTATTGCAATAACTATAATAAGTACATAGTATGTACATGGGGAACAGGGCTGTAAAATAAAGTGCTACCACAATAACACCACTTAGTAATGCATACTTGCACATTAGCAGACTATCTCTTAAAGCTGTACCTAAATTGTACTTGTTCTAAGGCTTTGCATATTTTCTCATATGTACAAATGTAATTTCCGGCGAAAATCTAAAACCCAAACCATCTTCCTGTAGACTGTTTTTCCAATTCCACAGTTAATTGTCTTTTGTCTGTTGGAATTTTTACATTGCTATGCCGAACATTCATTAGCACTATGGGTGGATGTGCATGGAGCTCACAGAAAAAGACATACTGAATTAATGGAGTGTTAATAATCGCTAACTCATTAGTGTCATCTTATTTGCATAGCATATCATTGCATCTTTTGAGCAGTGAATATTAATTTCTAAAGGCATGAAGTATTGCAGGATATAAATAGAGGAATTATCCATGGGTAAACCACTCATCAAGAAAAAAGTCAAAGCGCTGAAAAGAGCTGCTATGTAATATTATTTGTCTCACGTGCTTCTTTTTAGGCAAGTCAAGAGAGGTAGCACTAATAGGCTAGCATTTTCATGGCTGCTTGATTATTATTATCATTAATTTATCTTTTGTCAGTTTAAAAAGATTAGTAAATGGCTTTGCACAATGAAAGTCACATTTTGCGTTTTTGAGGCAGAGTCATTGCTCTTATACATTCTAATTCTGTCTTTTCTGTCTCCTTTTCTCCCACAGGGACAGGCCAGCTACTGATGGTGGATCTCAGACATGCATGTGATCACTAGACAGTTTAACCGGGGTAAGTCTTTTTTGGAATGGCTCCATGACCTGAATAGTGGCACGGCGTGAGACTGCTCTAAAGCCCCAGTGTCCTCCTTGCTGATTGGATCTGCCCCTTTGTAAATCAGCACTGTGAGCTTTAAGACTTCACATTCAGTTATCGCTCTGATATCTATAGAAGCTTTTAGACACTGAATGAACGTATTCCCACATTTGAAGAGTGATAACAGATGATTTTAGTTTTTTTCTTTCTTATTTTGAATCTCCTTCTTTTCTGGTTAGGTCAGTTGATAAATTGTAATCAAATTAGTTACATGATGTGCTGAGTAAATAATCTAATTAATTGCATATATCAGTGTTTGCCTAGACAAACTTTCAAGAGACTACCATTCAATGACATTATATTATTATGGCATAGACATTATAAAAAGTGGCTTTTGGAGTCAGTCTATTGATCTTTATTTCATTATCACTGCCCAGCTAACATTGCTAAAATGCCCAAGTTGTTTGATGTTTAGAAAAAGAAAGCCTGCACTTTCAAATTCATGCTCAATTATTACTCTTCAGTGTTCAGAGATTGAAGTTGTATCTCAGTATAAATACCTGGGATTTTTAATTGCTGATTCCCTTTCTTTTGAACCTTATGTTTAGCACCTTGTGAAAAAATCAAAACCTGCCTTTTTTTTTTTTTTTAGAGTCAAGTCATGTCTTTCTTTTAAAGCAAGAAAGAGATTGGTAGCAGCTACTTTTTTGTCAGTGTTGGATTATTGTGATATTATTTATATGCAGGCACCTAAGCATTGTTTACAGGCGTTGGATTCGGTTTATCATGGTGCATTAAGGTTTATCACTAATTCAAGAGCCCTTACCCATCATTGTTTACTGTACTCTCGGGTTGGTTGGGCCGCGTTGTCATCTTGTAGACTCAAGCACTGGTACATATGTACACTGGTATATATATATATATATATATATATATATATATACATATATATATATATATAATCATCTTAGGTTTACTTCCCTCGTATTTACAGCAGAGTATTATTCAGAAAGGTGTAAAGAATTATGGTCTTCGCTCACAAGACTATTATCTTTTAAACATCCCGAAAGTTCACACAAATATGGGTAAACAGGCATTTAGTTATGCTGCTCCATTTGATTGGAATCAGTTGCAAGGCAAATTACGTTTAAAAGAGTTGGTATCACTAAATGATTTTAAGGGTATTTTAAAGGATCTAGTTTCTGAGTCATTTGATTGTAATTGTTTTTGAGTGATTTTGTATATTTCTGTATATGTAAATGAATGTATTTGTTATATGTTCAACTAAATGTGCTGCCCGTCCTGGCCAGGACCCTCTTGTAAAATAGATTTTAAATCTCAAGAGTTTTAATTTTGAATGTTCTCAAAACATCAATTTAAAAAAAAAAATGTTTTTAAATGTTTTTTCTTGGTTGTGCGAACAATAAGGGAACATTCTTTTATCATTTTGCAGTTACAGTACTTTTGAGTTACATTATTTAAAAAGTTACGTTTCTTTCCCATGTTCTCTAAACATTTCAGTTAAAAATGTTGCATTAACAATGTATAAATAATATTTTTTTTGTGCTAACCTTTTGAGAACATTATTATGGACTAAACTAGCTTAAACATAACTTAAAACAAATGTTTTATTAATGTTACTAGAATCTTGTCACAAAGTTAGCTAAAGTTCTGAGAACATTCCCTGTTAGCTGGGTCTATCAGTCATAGCAATCATTTTTGCAATCGAGTTTATTGTTTATTCCAAGATAGACTAGAGGTTGTTCACACAGGATGAGTACAAGCATTCCTTCTGCACTTTTTTAAAATCGGTCACTGTTTTTCAGTGTGATGGACCACTGCCTCTACACTCTGGGTTAAAAATAACCCAAGTTGGGTTGAAAATGAACAAACCCAGTGATCGGGTTGTTTTAACCCAGCAGTTGCGTTAAATGTTTGCTGGGCAATTTTATTTAACCCAACTATTGTTTAAAAATTAGTATATAACTGGCTTAAAATGAACCACAAATAGGTTGGAAATTAAAAATCAGACACATAATTACTAGATGCAACAATAATAATCAAAAGGTGAACATTTATTAATAAGCAATTTGATAAATGTTTATTGTTTAATTATTATTAATTTAACAATGTTCATTTATTATACATATTAATGAATGTTAATTTCCAACATATTTTGGGTTGATTTTAAGCAAGCAATACAGTAATTTTTAAACAATAGTTGAGTTAAATAAAACTACCAAGCATGTTGAGCAAACTTTTAACCCAAGCGCTGTTGTTTTTTTACCCAGCATTTTTTAGAGTATATGTTTTTAAGATGCAGTGTCAGGATATACTTAGTTCAGCTGTGAAAAACATGTCTCGTGACCCCTGCATTCTGCGTTAATTATTTTCTGTCGTGTTGACTCCTTTACATTTTGGTGGTACTTCAAGTTTCGGTTGCTCTGATCTTAGGAAAATTAATTATTACAAAAGCCCCACATGGGGCAGGGGTGATTAATTAATTGAACATCATTAATTGTTCCAAATTAATGCATTGAATTGGCAACCAAAATCATTTAATTTATTTTGACTGGTAGAAGAACAATTGATGATAATGACTTTTTACCCACCGTCTCTTAGGTTCAGTCACAGAGAGGTTCAAAGCTTCAAAAAGAAAAATGAATTATACACACCTGGATATAATGTGTCATGATGTTTAAAAATTCATTATTTTCCAAAAGATAAAGGCTTGATCATTGGACCTCTCAGTGCCAGGAAATAAATAAATAAAAAGATAAATAAATAAGTGGGGGTACCATGATATGGTATTCCAAAGCCACAAACTCAGATCTATTTTCATTCATGTTTTAATCATCTTTGTCAGTTACACTTTAATTATCATCACAGTCTGAATCTACAGCTGACAGCCTCTGCCCTCTGAGATCGATGACGTGAACGTCTACAGAAACCGTTATGACAACTTAATTTTAGTAAGAATGGGCCAATCCTTTGATGTGTTCTTATAAATCACATTAAGTGGCAAATATGAAAGAGCTTTAATATTTGATCATAGTGAATGGCCCAGGCAGTTTAATTTGCTTAGTTCTTATGGATATTCCTCTAGACACCATGCTCTTGCACCGTTTCGCCTCCGAGGCTATTCACTGACAGCAGCAGCCACGTGTGTTGACTTCTTGCATGAATCTGTCGGTTGAGTCTTGGTGCATTCATTCTAGTTCACACTGGCTGATGCAACCCAGACTGTCAGTGGGGCAATGCCAAAGAGATTATGCTGCTTTAGTCTGCTTGTCTTCACAGGGGAGAGAACTGAGCTTAGACAATCCTCCAAATATGCACCAATTCATTAACATCCATGTATTCTCTTTACTGATTATCCATGTATGGTGGCAGAACACTTCATTAACACGAAACCTGTAAATGAATGAGAACAATGTAAATACTTGAAAGAATATTTCAGGTTCGGTGCAAGTTTAGCTCAATCGACTGCATTTGTCGCATATTGTTGATTAGCACAAACAGTCATTATGACTCAAAAAAAGCAAATTACAATTGATTACAAGATTACAATGTTAACCTAAACTCTAGCTGGAAAGAGATTGACAGATCTGAGCAAACCTGCTTAATGTTTAGATAGTGCCTGGGCGCTCAATATTTACACTTTTGGGGGAGATAAACCCATGAATGGCATACTAATAGTAGTCAATGAACTGGGCTATGTATTTTAATGTTAAAAAAGTTAAATTTGAATGAAACTGATGTAATAGGGGAAAGATTATATTCCTATTTACTGGATGTATTGACTATATGCATCATCATAACATTTTGCTGATGTATTCATTTTGCTTATATAAGTACAGCTGACTATACATAGTCAATAGACCATAGTCCTGGGTAACCTGGATGGTGAGTAGTTGGTGAATACGTTTTTTTCATTGAAATGCTGCACAAGTAGTGCAACTCTTTAGCGAATTCACTGCTGCCTTTTTACACATGCAAAACATAGAAGAAAAAACCAAAGTAAACATCAGTTCAAATCTCATGATGAAGAAGAATTTCGCCGTGAACAGATTTTAAATTCGGCTTTGAAATCGACAGCTTTTTGTGTAAATCTTTCTGGGATACTTCAGAACCCAGAGAACCAGACTGTCGGATGGGAGAGAGCCTTTAGAGGTTGCATTGTTAAGTCAGACAGCTTGATTTGACTGACAGTTTTCCCTTATAATGCAAGGCATTTGTGAGGGGAATTTCTGAGGCAGACACTCGGCATGCACTGTCTTGTCTGGATTGCTGTTTATAGAGCCCCAGGTTGATTCCAAATATACATCATATTTTCTAGTGCTGAAAATGAATGATTTGGTCATGTATTTAATAATTTATGAATTATAGTCCTATAAACAATTTAAACTGAACAATAATATCCAAGACCATCAACCTCCTAAACCATGCTGTGGGCTGTTATACTATGTCTCATAGACTGGGCTGCCTCTTCCTCCTAAACAAAAGAGATTCACATCTATTTATTTCCATTCCGTATGCACAAGGCAACATTGTAAATCCTAATAAGTTGAGACTTCTCAAATGATTTGAGAAGAGTGATTCCCTCAGATCAATTGAGTAATGGGGAAATTGACAACTCAATTTGATCGAGTTGGCCTAATGTGGTCTTTTCATTGAATTTACTTAAATGTTTAAGTACAGAAAACTTAAAAGGCAAATAGACTAAACTCAAACTTTCCAGGTTATATTTTGTTTACTTGTATTAAATCATTTATAAATAATCAAAACAAGTTTTGTTTTTCCACATCAAAAGCTTTATTAGGGTTTTACTAGATAGCTGAACTTCTATGTCTACTGACTTAACATCATATTTAATCAATGAAAAATACAATTACAATTCTTGCAGTAAAATGAATCAACTGATTTAAAATTTCTTTAGAAATCAGACATTTTAATGTGAAATTGACCATATCAGAACAATTAAAAGCATAGTGTAATGAACAACAACAGCCCCTTAGTGTGAATAAATACATCTCATCATACAGTCACTTTTGGAAAGGGTTAAAGTATTCAAAATATGCTGGAAAAACAAACAAAAAAAAAATGTACAGGACCTTGAGGATTTTTCTGAAGAACAGTGTGCAGTTTAACTGCCCAGGACATACAAGTGACTCATGAACAATTATCAAAAAAAAAAAAAAAAAAAAATTGTCGATCATCTATTAAGAATGAAAAAAAAAAATGGAATCCTTTTTTTTAATTTTTTTTTTTACTAAATGTAAACATATGTTAAGTGAAATAGCTCCATTAGGGCAGTACTAAAAAAAACAACTCGCTCTTATTTTGTTTATTAAGATTTTTCAGATTCTGCAATGTGATGTAAACTTTTGACCACTGTATGTGTGTGATACATTCAGTACAGCAGGCACCTATCATCCTCTACCATGTCCTTTCTCATCCTGTAGAAACTGCCACTGGCGGTTCAAAGGGTCCCCATTGCCGCAGTCCTTCAGATGAAAGGATCCTTTGACCAAAAACTAAAATTAAAACACATTTTCTCTAAATACATTGTACAGTTCTCATTGTTTAAGCACAGGATATAATGATGCAACATGACATATGATAATAAAAATGTAATGATAATACAAAGCAATTTTGTTAGTTGGACAGCAACAAGAATGTAAAAAGTCAAAGCAAGTAAAAGTGCTTTCTTGCCAGTTCAGTAACTGAATAAAATACAAGATAACTTGGATAACTGAATGGTATTCATACAAAAACTCTTTCTGTTACCTGATTGATTCGAGAAGAATGGCAGAATTTACCACCTGGCCTAAAAAGAGTCATATATACAGTAAACATCATAATAAAACAAAGTAACGTTACATTGTAGATTTCTACACTTACTAGAACATTGAAACAAACAACAGGAGTGAAATTTACACTGCACTTTAACAAATAATATATATTTCATTTTAAGTATCTTACTAAAACACACCCTTTCTGTCCTTGTCTGCCTCACATGATTTGAAGCCTCTGAGGACAGTTGAGTGTCTGCTGATTTGTAAAAGAGGAATATGTTAACAACTCAAGCACACTAGCGAGGCTAACATTAATTAATAAACGTTTAATATTTAACTAACGTTAGCAGTTTACCAAACTAGCTAAGAGCTAATTTTACAACATAAACACACTCAGACATGTAAATCTACAACACTTAATCTTATGTTTTGGTAAATACTCTATTTAAAATGAATACTCTATGAATTTGCACTAACGTTCGTCTGATATAAATGTCTGAAAATGCAGGACTCTGTCAACACACAATAACTGAGGGCAGCTGGCTAGAAAATATGTTAAGAGAAAAATGATATAACATTGAAAACTCTAGACGTTGTGTTATGGTAAACATGTTATATACAATGATTTTAAGAATTCACACTTACCTTCATCTAAATCGAATGTCAGCGCGCGCAAGATTTGAATTCAGCTGGAGCGGGAATAAACCGCTGGGCTAGAAAATACAGTTTGGAAAAAAAGATACAACATTGAACAAATTTTATGTTCTAGCAAACATATTATTTAAAATAGTTTTATGAATTCACACTTAACCATACACTTTCTCAGCCTCAGAAAATACCGGCGAAAATACTTTAAGCTGCGCGCGCAACGGGCAAGAGTGCAGTGAGTGAGGCTGCGGGGGAGGGGAAAGAGCAGGCTTGAGAGTCGAGACAGTCGATTCTGAAAAGATTTGATTCAGAGGTGTCAGGAATTGAGAGTCTTGTGTGATTCAGCTCCAAATGCAAGGCTTGAAATGTCCGTGTGTGATATATTTCAGTGTTCATTTCCCCGATTCTTTTTTTTACTCTTTCCATGCAGTGCTAGTGCCTCTGGCCGGCTGTGTCAGCAAATTCAGACGACAAAAAAATGCTGGGTTGTCAAGGCAGCATTTCAAGCATGACCAATCATATTAAACAGAGACATATAGCAAATAATTTAAATAAATTGAAATTTTGAGTTCACAACACTTAAAATGTTAATTCGAAAGATTTTTGCTGCCAAATGAGGTACATTAAACACACCTGTTTAACTTTTGGTGTAAAAACTTGGGATTTAAAGTAATGTTAAGTTATGACAACTTGATATCTTTATTAAGGACCACATTGGGGTTTACAGTGAATAATGTTTTGTTATTATGTAGTATCCAACACCTATCTATCTATCTATCTGTTTGTCTGTCTGTAACAGAACTAGCAAGATTTGTAGACAAACAAAGAGGCAGCATGATTTTGTGATATAAAACAAAGTTAATATTGAGAAACCTATGATTTTAGACACAATATTGCCAGTTACTTTGTCTGTTTTTGTTCTGCCAACAAAAACAGCAGAACTGCAACCTACAGTAGTAGAGTTCTGTTCCTGAATATTTCGTTGTTTTTGAACAAATCAGTTGAATGAATGATTCAGTAACTCAACCAAAAAGACAGTCACTTGTTTACATTCCTGAATGTATCTTTATTGATTAATGATTCAGTGACTGTTTCCTTCTTAAATGAATCAGCCTTTTTTTTTTTTTTTTTCTCCATGTGCTTCAGTGATTTTTACCACGGCTAAGGGGCTTCACATCATGCCCAAAAACACCTTGTGGTAAAATCACTGTAACACGGCCTCTCTTGTGGCTTATTGTTTTAATAGACATCTCCTCTGAAGCTTTCTAGCTCTCAAGATTAATTTCTCCTGAGTAATTCAGAACCCCAGTATTCATCAATATTCTTCCTTGCCTCTTGGGCCCTCGCTCACTCTCACTTTCTCATTGAGTAGGCGAAACTCCAGACTGTTTCACATCACATCATTCTACTTTCTATGCACAACACTGTTTTTGGTGTGGAATGACATGGAACATAAAGAGTGTTTGCATGTTGTGTAACTTTTTAAAACCCCTGAAGCCTAACATCTCCAGAATAGGTACATATATTTCTATTGCGCCGCTAATGTTTTTCATCTCAACGAATCAGTCGGTCGCATTTCTTAAATGTCATAATTTTTATTTCCAGCTGAGAAAAGGCATCCCTCCCACAGCTGTGGCCATTAGCTCTGCCATACAATCATCTCATCTATATGGGGCTTGAAAAAGAGGTACAACGTGCTGCATCAGCTTAAAGCAATTGTTCATCTCTAATGACTTAGATTTAGAAAACTCACTGCAATGCTAGCTGAAAGCAGAGAGGATTAATAAAAGCCAATTGCATCTCCAAAACTGGCAGGATGTGATAGCTTATCATCTTGCATGCAATTTCAACTTCCTCTACCACACAGAGTTTGAAACTATTTTTAGTCTGCCAATAAACCCCTATAATAGGAGGTGAACTATAATGTGGTAACGATGTTACAGACAGTGTTTTTTATAGCTGATTCAACTTTGTTACATCATAGAGGGTATGCACATGACGTTGTAGTAGACGGGAGTCACTGCGGTTATGCCCACACAAAAAATGTAACCTATGTAACTCACCCGCAGAGAACAGCTTCATCTGGGCCAGTCCTTCGGGAATTTGCCGCTGGCTCTTATGTATATAGTGTTTAAACATGAGGTATAATTCCTTTTGGGTATATCAAACGGGCAATCTTTGGTCTTATTAATCTATTACTTGTTCCAGAGCTAATAAATTTGGCTTAAGGGCTATATTAAGTTTCATAACTTTATATTTACATTGAAATTAAATCCTATACTAACTAGAGCGCTGTTTTTGTACGTTTGACTTAACTGTTTGCTTGTGTTTATTTCCTATTTTACTTCTTATACTATAATAATGGCTATTGTTGTTAATTTAAATATTAATGTTCAATATATGATATTATATAAATAACATGCCATATATTTTGGTATTGAGAGAGTCTTTTAGTGATTTCGACTTCAGTGAAAGTTACATTAATACGCCATGAGATAGTGGCAAAGATCGTCTTTATGAGTGAGTGAGTCACAAAGACTTTTATATTGAAATGGACTGAAACAAGGATGTTGTTTGTACTTTAAACATCTTACGAAACACAACTGACAAATGCATTGACTAGCGCTGTCATGGAAATGTCTTAAATGTTAAAAGGAAAAGATATCACATTTAAACTGATTTTGTGATTATGAATATAAGATTGATCTGAAGAATATCAGCTAGATGCAGGTAATACACTCACTCAGGTGATCTCTCTCTCATAATACTCTACATATTACAGTGAGTTTCAATGAAGCGACTCAACTTTCCTTCGTTACTAGTTCTAAAGTGACGTTTTAGAATTGGTAACAGAGACTTGGGCTCAACTGTTAAACTGTAAATTTGAGATTTGAATCTGCGGCTAAGGAAGTAGCTCCTCACAAAAGAGTCTTTTTTTAAAGACACTCCATTGTTGTTCTTATTTATTTACACACTTGTGCCATCGAATGTTATATAAAAGCAATATCACACAAGTAGCCATGCGATATACAGCCATATTGCTCGGCTACTCGTGTGATATTGCTCATATGTATATATATATATATATATATATATATATATATATATATCATCAGTGTTTCCCACAGGATTTTGTGAGACTGTGGTGGGTGGACATTGGTCACACATTGGTGTTATTGAACTTACATGAAGTGAATAACAACACCATTGTCTTCTGTAGAGCTGCTTATAGCTGAATTGAACTAATTTCATAATTGATTAATTTTTCACAATTATTGAACTGAACTGAATCAACACTGAACTGACTTGAGCTGAATAATGACACAATTGACAGTAGAGCTGCTTCACAGCAGAATTTAATTCTGTTTGCATCATTGGTCATTATTTTTGAAAGGTGACTTGACTTGACAATATGAGAAAATTAAAAGAAATATAATCTAGTCTTACGATTAATGCTACTTCACTATGTTAAGTAAAATTAATAAAGAAAATTAGTAAATTTAACTTGGCTAGTCAAAGTTTGTTGAGTAATTTCTACTTAGTTAAAGTTCACTTTGCAATACTTTTTACTCAAACAATATAACTGAATTAAACCATGTTTTTAAAGTGTATGGTTTACTTAGAATTATCTAAGTAAATAATACAATAGATATTGTGTAGACACCATATCTACATAATAGAAGTAATGCGGCACTCACCCGAACACAGAGACTTAAATACTTGGTAAACAATACTGACGTCAAGTTACTAATTTCTCATTTCTAACAGCTTAAATTAAGTACTAATATAGAGTTTGCTTTGTTTTTTAATTCTTGCCTGAACTTTTTCATGTAAAAATTACATTTGTTTTTTTCTGTAGTATTTACTTCACCACAGAATCATTTTTATTTCTATACTGTACCTTTTACTCAAAATCGTAAAAGTAAACACATTGTCGAATTCAGTACACGGCTTCCCCATAATTTAAAAGGTAATTCATACATTTTACTTCAAGAAACTATATTGCACATATTGTTAAAATCCCCGGTATCTCCTTCTTCTGATACAAACTAACTGAGTACTGCTATATCTTGAGGACACATGAGTGAATTCACACATAAATATGTTTTTACAGAGGTCATTGAGGCATGGCAATGACCTTGTGATTTATTTGAGGTCCTTGGTAAAGTAAACTATGTATCCTTTACTAAGTGCATCAATCCTTTTCACCTGTCAGAGAGAGAGGTAGGAGAAACATTTTATCAACAAGCAGTGCTGAGAGTATGTGACCAGTAATGGTTCTTGTGGATGGAACATCATCCTTTTTTATTTATTTTTTTGGTCATAAACAACAAAATGCTCTATCAAAACCGACTGTCACAACAGAACATCTCTATCAAAACAGACCAAGAAGTGCACATATGTGTAGACATCCACAATATACAATATATAGGTAATGTTTTTTTAAAGGATTTCTAAGGGTTGTTTTCTTATATCTCTTCCTGTGTGGTTTTAAAAGGAATTGTCGATGAAGCTACTGCATAGTCCCTGTAGCATGTTTCCAGCATGCTTTACTGTTGAGTGTCTAATGACTTGATCCTCAGACTTATTTGAATGGATTACTGTAGTAGATCTGAGATCAGCCTTTAAAACACTTTTTCTTTTTCTTTTTAAACAAAGGCCTTTCTATGCCCATAATTTAGAGTTGATCACAAAGCAAAGCTATAACTCCTATCACATTGCATTTAGAAATTAATAACACACTTCACAGAGAGAGAAGTCATCCATTGTAGAGCCCGGAGCTCTCACGTGGGCCGGTTCCCCAGCAACAGCCATTTCCAAATGGTCCAAATGAACAGTGCACCGGCGGAAGACCTGGAGGCATGACATGGCCGAACAGACGGCCCCATGAACTCTGCTCCGCGCTGATGATAACATATTGCCTACAGTTGTGCTCATACTTTACATACCCTTTACAGAGTTTCAGTATTGCCAATAAGTATAAGTATATTAAGACATATTATTTTTTACTTGTTAAGTTACAGCCCTAGACAAACCACAGATTCATGCACAGCTAATTCAAAAGACTATAAACTGTCATTGAGGAGCCAACACACAATATTAAGAATCATACCTTAATGGGATGATTCAACACTAGTAGTCATATATATTCATACGTTCACATGTATGTATACATTTCACTGCAAGCTGTATTCTTGGTAAAATCGGTAAATTGGTAAAAAAAAATAAATACATAAAAATAAATAAAACATTGGTAAAATCAGTTAAATATATATGATTCATAAAATTTTTAGAATTTCTTACACTGTGCATATGGAAACACTTTTACATTTTTTATGCTGTCAATACATACATATTGTATGTTTAAGTGTATAACTAAGCATTCAAAAATGTAACTGCAAACATTAAACATCATATATATATATATATATATATATATATATATATACCTGTCTATATATATATATATATATATATATATATATACACCGGTAACATTATGACCACCTTCCTAATACTGTGTTTGTCCCCCTTTTGCTGCCTGACCCGTCGACCATGGTCTCCACTAGACCCCTGAAGGTGTGCTGTGGGATCTGGCACCAAGATGTTAGCAGCAGATCCTTTAGGTCCTGTAAGTTGTGAGGTGGGGCCTCCATGGATCGGACTTGTTTGTTCAGCACATCCCACAGATGCTCGATTGGATTGAGATCTGGGGAAATTGGAGGCCAAGTCAACACCTCAAACTCATTGTTGTGCTCCTTAAACCATTCCTGAACCATTTTTGCTCTATGGTGCATTATCCTGCTGAAAGAGGCCACAGCCACTAGGGAATACTGTACTGTGTACATGGTCTACAACAAAGCTTAGGTAAGTGGTGCGTGTCAAAGTAACATCCACATGGATGGCAGGACCCAAGGTTTCCCAGCAGAACATTGTCCAAAGCATCACACTGCTCTGCCGGCTTGCCTTCTTCCCATAGTGCATCCTGGTGCCATGTGTTCCCCAGGTAAGCGACACACACGCACCCGGCCATCCATGTGATGTAAAAGAAAACGTGATTCATCAGACCAGGCCACCTTCTTCCATTGCTCCGTGGTCCAGTTCTGATGCCCACGTTTCCACTGTTGGAGCTTTTGGTGGTGGACAGGGGTCAGCATGGGCACCCTTACTGGTCTGCGGCTATGCAGCCCCATATGCAACAAACTGCAATGCACTGTGTATTCTGACACCTTTCTATCAGAACCAGCATTAACTTCTTGAGCAATTTGAGCTACAGGAGCTCATCTGTTGGATCGGACCACACAGGCCAGCCTTTGCTCCCCACGTGCATCAATGAGCCTTGGCCACCCATGACCCTGTCACCGGTTCACCACTGTTCCTTTCTTGGACCACTTTTGATAGATACTAACCACTGCAGACCGGAAACACTCCACAAGAGCTGCAGTTTTGGAGATGCTCTGACCCAGTCATCTAGCCATCACAATCTGGCCTTTGTTAAACTCACTCAAATCCTTACGCTTGCCCATTTTTCCTGCTTCTAACACATTTGAGGACAACTTTGAGGACAAAATGTTCACTTGCTGCCTAATATATCCCACCCACTAACAGGTGCCGTAATGAAGAGATAATCAGTGTTATTCACTTCACCTGTCAGTGGTCATTATGTTACGCCTGATCTGTGTATATATATACATACATTCTAAAAATGTATGTAAGTTGGGTTTAAAATGGACAAACCCAGTAATTGGGTTATTTTAACCCAGCAGTTATTTTAACCCCAAAATGCTGGGAAGTTTAATTTAGCTCAACCATTGTTTAAAAATTACATGAATCTTATGAGCATCTAACTCCTATAACTTATGAGCATAACTGTACAATATGCAGCTATACAGCAGTATATGGCCAAAATCAGTGCCAGCTTGCACTGTGACATTATTTGTTAGAGCTGTATATTGTTTTGCCCATTACATCTGATATTGAGTGATAAATAAGGATCCTATGAGATGCTGATCATCTCAATGTAAGAGTCAAATGGCTGCTTCTACTGCTCTATTAATAATAGAGTAATTAGAGCTTGCTTGTTAATCGAGGCTCACTCGGGCCGAGAGAGGTAATGATGAAGAAAATAAATGTCGAGGCTGAGAGGCAGCTGTCACATGTTCATTACAGTGAGTGTGACTTCTCTCACTGCCGATGCTGATGAGCACATGGAGCTCTTCCATAGACACTGAGCTCTCATCTGTGTCCTCTTGTCACGGCCTGCAAGGAATCTGTGCCTGCTGAATTCCATAAAAAGATCAGAATTTAGCGTCATTCTGAAGTTTGATGTTTGTTTAATATATATTTTGGATAATTGATCATGCTTTCAGCTGTATATTTAGAAACATTTCTGTGATAAAAATGTGTGTGTGGGGTGGGGGGTGGGGGGGGGGGGGGGGGAGTCTGTTCAGGCCTTCCATTCTCATTTGCTGAGCCAAAATGATGACTTATACAGGAAGATTTGTCTCAGTGTAGCCGTCAGATGCTCTCTGACTTCTTCCCCAGTGAATTGATTGAGTGAAACAGGGCAGTTGAAGGCTCAGCCCTCTACCTGAGCTGATATGGCTCAGGGGAGTATTTCTTGCTTTGAGTGCAATAGGCCATGAATTCGAATATTTTTAGTCAAGCGAGAGTTGTAAATAAACATTAATATTGTATCTGTTTGTCAGGAGATGTATATCGGTATCAGCGGCATATTTGGCTTTATTTTATATTGTGTTTTCATATGAACAGAGAGCCCTCTGAATGGGAAATAACCTCATATTGCAGTCGCTGCTTTCAGAGAGAGACCATATAATCATATAATAAGAGTACTGACAGCTGAGGAAATCAAAGATTTTTAGGGAGACCGGGATGAAAGAAGTGTTTAATGGTGAATGTGTAATTTCTCTAGTGACAGCAAACAGAATTGCAAAAAATAATGACAATTTACAAGCAAGTTTCCTGAATATGCCTCCCATTTGATATTGGATGATCAAACGGGTAGCCCCACCCCAACCACTTGCCATTGGTTGAGCCCTTGTTGATGTGGTGAACAGAGCATTGTTTTGAAAGTGCCACAAAAACGCAGTGTTTACACTTTTCTGGGAATCAGCGTATATTAATGGCTTACTTATGACTCTCTGTAAATAAAGCAATTGTGAAATCACAAAGGCTGTGATTTAAAGGTGCAGTAAGCGATTTCTGAGAAGAATTGTTTATAAATATTTGAATATTTGAAATCAGCTCAAACAAACACACCCCTCCCTTCAGTGCTCCGCTCCTAAAATGCATGGACACATACATTATTATTTTAGTCAAATAGATATGTAATCAGAAAATGTTTGGTCAAATTGTGCAGCTCTACAAATGAGTGCAGCAAACCTGGAGCTTTAAAAAAATATATAAATATTTGTCAGAAAAATTACAATTTGACCCCTCCCCCCCCCAAATCTTACAGCCCTACCACACAAGCTGTTATTTTACTAAGAGAAAGAAATCTGCTTTGACTGCTTCAGCTTTCATGTAGGAAATAGATGCATATTTAGAGGCAAGTATGCTGATATACACTGTGGGACAATAGGATGGTTTAAAGCTGAAGAGAGCACCTTGTCTTAGGCTGTAAGCACAACAACCATTTAAACCCGAGGCCACTCACCTCTAAAGAGGGCTGTCTGACCATCTGCCATTGCTTTTTGTTGTACTTTAGGTATAAAGCTGTATATCAGATAGATATTGCTTTGGCTTACAATATGAATGAACACACTTTAATGCATTAATTGGTGATTTTATAAGGTCCGCACCTGTATCCAGACAGTATGGTTGGTCATTGCTTGCATGCTGAGACTTGAGTACAAACACTAAGAGGCAAAATAGACATGCTTAAGCCATTCACACCATAATCCTATATAATCCTTAAAGGACCATGTAACTTCTTTGGCACAAGTACCTGCCATCTAAAACTTGGAGAACATATTGAGAAAAAGGTTACTACAAAGGCCAGGCGGCCTTAAAGCGACAGTTCACCTTTATAACATTCTAAACTTGTTTTACTTTCTTTCTTCTGCAGAACATAAATAAGATGTTTTGTTTTTGTACAAATAAAATAAAGTCAAAGTCATTTTGTTTTTGGACCCCATTAACTTCCACTGTATAGGGTTAGGGTGGAGGATTAGGGTTAGGGTTAGAGCTAGGGTTAGGGTAGGTTCAAGATCGGTATCAGATTGGATCTAAATTGATCCAGAAAAAACCAAAGTCTAGGTTAAAGCACCCAAGGGCTAATACGACTAGGTCTTTTTTGCACTGGGTTACTACGGTTAGGTTTAGAATGTGAGCCGGTACGGGCTTAAATCTCTATTGACCCAAGGGTTAAAACACAGAGGGTTGAAAACACTAGGTTTCAAAAAGTACCGGGCTACCCTGGTTAGGTTTAGGGTGTGAGTAGGTATGGGCTTAGATCTCTATTGATCCAAGGGTTTAGGGTTAGGGGTAGGGGTAGAGTAAGTTAGGGTTAGGGTTGGGGTTAGGGTTAGGGTTAGAGTATGGTTAGGGTTAGGGTTAGAGTAGGGTTAGGTTAGGGTTAGAGTAGGTTAGGTTTAGGGTTAGGGTTAGAGTGGGTTAGGGGTAGAGTAAGTTAGGTTCTAAGGGTTAAGGTTAGGGTTAGAGTGGGTTAGGGTTACAATAGGGTTAGGTTAGGGTTTTGGTTAGGTTAGGGTTAGGTTAGGTTAGGTTAGGTTAGGGTTAAGGTTAGGGTTAGAGTAGGGTTAGGGTTAGAGTTAGGGTTAGGGTTAGGGTTAGGGTTAGAGTTAGAGTTAGGGTTAGGTTAGGGTTAGGGTTAGGGTTAGGGCTAGAGTAGGTTAGGTTTTAGGGTTTGGGTTAGAGTGGATTAGGGTTAGGGTAGAGTTAGAGTTAGAGTTAGAGTTAGGCTAGGGTTAGGGTTAGGTTAGGTTAGGTTAGGTTAGGTTAGGGTCAGGGTTAGGGTTAGGGTTAGGATTAGGGTTAGGGTAGAGTTAGAGTTAGAGTTAGGCTAGGGTTAGGGTTAGCTTAGTGTCAGGGTTAGGGTTAGGGTTAGGATTAGAGTTAGAGTTAGAGTTAGAGTTAGAGTTAGAGTTTAGAGTTAGAGTTAGAGTTAGGGTTAGGTTAGGGTTAGGGTTAGAGTAGGGTTAGGGTTAGAGATAGGGTTAGACATATATATATATATGTACGTATTAAATTTATTCAATTATATCCAATTTAATTTTTCTTATTTTGTGTATGATATGAGGGTGAGTAAATGATGACAGAATTTTCATATCCCTGCAAAATGAAAATTCTGTCATCATTTACTCACCATCATGTCGTTCTAAACCTGTATAACTTGTGTTTAATATTCTCCTATCATTTTTGTCTGTCCATTGAAAGTCTGTCAATATTTGCATGGTTAAAAAAATTCCTAAAGCGACTGTAGAAGTAACCCATATGATAACTTTATTGCTATTTTGTTTTATTATTGTTGCTTTTTAAAATTATTATTTCTTATATTTGTCTTATCTTACTATTATTTAATGTTACATTTCACTCCAAGTTGTATTCTGTAATGTGAGGAATAAAAATCTTGAATCCTAAATATGAGTTGAGCGGTTTAATAAGGCTTCTGAAGAGACACAATCAGATTTAATCTTTCATATATATATATATATATATATATATATACACACAGATCTCATCAAATATGGTAAACAGAAGCTCAGCTTTTACTTGCCTGACGCACAAGAACGAGGCTTGTTCTGTTTAGAATGTGAGTTTAAAAATTCTTACTTATTACTAAGACTATCTTAGATATCATTATTTGTGTTCTGCGAATACATCTAATGGGTGTGGAACAACATGAGGGTGAGTAAATGATGACAGAATTTTCATTTTTGAGTGAACTATCCCTTTGAGATGTTCCAGTTAGACTGAATAGTTGAAAAGGTGAGGAATATTTGCACAGAATCCCTTAGTAACATAATTGCTTTATAAATTAAACCAGCTTTTAGTATCCACATCAAACTCAGGTTACACTCTGAGGAAACATGCTTTGTCAAACTATTATTTATTCATGTAGCATGCTTTTTTATGTGCTCTTGAAAGGGTCTGGTACAGCACTACAGGTTTTTAGCTGAATGGACTCGCAGGCCGCGTTCTGCGGATGCAGATTAGAAGATGGAATGCTTTTTGGAGTCTCGGGCTTCGAGTACTCTCTCTCTCTCAGGCATGAGATGCAGTAGTAATGGCTGTATAATGCCTACGGTGATCTCAGTGATGACATGAGATAGAGAGGTGTGAGGAAAGAGACGCTTTGTGTGAAGTGTGGAAAGTGCCATCTAGTGGCATTAAAGGCCTGCTCTTTCTTCTTGCTTGGCATGTCATCATAGCTTGTCTTTATAGCTTGAAAGGACTTTCTCTCATGCATTTGTGAAAAAAAGAGCAATGTCATTAGATAGTTTGCCCTTAGCCATACTGAATTTGTAAATTTGCATCTGCACCTTTGACAAAAAGGTCTATCTATCTATCTATCTATCTAATTCCATCCAAGTTATATTTATATATACTTATATTTTCCATGCTTACAAATGATCAGACTGAAATTGGAGTGGTGGTTAAAATAATCAACTAAGACCAGCTTCTGTTTGGAGAGTCTTAACTGAGGACTTTAAATGTTTGCTGCAACTGCTGTAAGGATTTAGAGGAA